>JAVJIX010000082.1:2417500-2605000 GCA_036785185.1 Paratrypauchen microcephalus
TGAGCCCTCTTTGCCAGTGATACAGTATTCACTGTCCAGGAGAGGTCCTCACTGATGTGCACCCCCAGGAATTTGGTGCTGCTCACCCTCTCTACAGCAGCACCATTGATGGACAGTGGGGGGTGCTGGGTGGGGCCTCTCCGGAAGTCAACAACAATCTCCTTGGTCTTTTCAACATTAAGAAGGAGATTGTTATTGCTGCACCACTGGGTCAGAAGGCTCACCTCACTCCTGTAGTTTGTCTCATCGTTATTAGAGATGAGACCCACCACAGTCGTATCGTCCGCAAACTTCACTATGTGATTGGTGCTGAACGCTGGTGAGCAGTCGTGGGTCAGCAGAGTGAAGAGCATCGGACTGAGCACACAGCCCTGGGGGGCTCCTGTGCTCAGTCTAATGCAGCTTGAGGTGTTTCTGCCGACCCGCACTGCCTGTGGCCTCTCACTGAGGAAGTCCAGCAGCCAATTACACAGTGAGGTCTGAAGCCCCAGGTGGTCTAGTTTGATAATGAGCTGCTGTGGGATTATAGTGTTGAATGCTGAACTGAAATCTATGAACAGCATTCTCACATATGAGTCTTTATTGTCTAGGTGGGTGAGAGCCGGGTGAAGTGCAGAACAGATTGCATCCTCGGTAGAGCGGTTGGCCCGGTATGCAAACTGGTATGGGTCTAGGGTGGGGGGGAGGATGGATTTGATGTGTGCCATGACTAGCCGTTCAAAGCACTTCATGATGACTTCCTCGTCACAATCCGGAGTTACTGAAGCTGTGGGTCGTTGCTTTGAGAATGGACCCAAACACGAAAACATGGATGGATATCGGATTACAGGCCACTTTGGACTCCAGCGAAAGTGCAGACTAACATTGAGCTTTTGTCATCTGAAAAGTGTGAAAGTTTGTGTTATTTGGTGACTGCAGCACCGTGCCCAGAGTACTCATGTTAAAAGGTCCCATGGCATGAAATTTTCACTAGGCTCAGAAGTCCTTTATCTGAGCCTGTGGATATCTGAAACCGCAGTGGTTTAATTTTTATTTTCTGTGGAAATGTGTTTATTTTTCAATGGAACGCTTCTCATCTCTCCCCCCGTGCAAAAACACGGAAGTGCACAGCGCACAGCTGAAAAGGAAAGAGTGGAGAGTTTGGCCACGCCCCCACCCCCTACTATCGGCCATCTCTGTCCTCCTCATTTGCATTCAAGCAACAACGCCCATAATGAACTGTTCCAGAGTGACATTTATGACTCTTTCTCATCTTATCTCTCTTTCTCATGCACTGAGTGTTGATTTTGAAGAAGGATTCATTTACAGTATTAGGGAACCATTAAGGAGCCATATAAAAGCATCAAGAAGTACCATGTCATGGGATATCACTAAACTCCAAAATCTCCGGAAATGCTCCAAATGACATCAACGTACAGTGGGTGAGCAAATGACGTTGTTTTATTAACGAAATAAGGTTCAAATTGTAAAAACGTTACTATTCCTTTAAGGCGCTGACAGAACTGGGTGTGGATGAAGACACAGAACTGTTACGATGCTCTGGTCATTATAAAAACGTTCTCTTTGTTTGATTTTATAAAATAGAACATCAACCTGCCCAGGGAGGACAGGTGGAAATGCGCTCCAGCGAGACAACTTGCATAAAACACCTCTCCTGTTAAAGGGATAGTGCGTTTTTTTATGTTAATCTGTATGGGTTCTCTTCTAACAGTGTTGTGCGGTAACACCGGCTTACCTCTGACAGTCTCGTCTCAGCCCGGTTCTGCTCGGGTTCTGGAGCTCACGTAAGTAGGTCCGGTAAGTTTGCGGGGACATTTAATAAAGCTTGTTTTTCTTCTCAAAACAACATTTGTCCAAAAAGTGATATATATATTTCCATCACAAACAGTCGTCCGAAAAAATCCAGCTGCCTTTTTCCCCTAATTCGGATGGTTCCCTTTTCTCTCGGAGTCGTATCACCGTGCGCGTAGCCTAGCCTAGCCTGTTCACTTGTAAACATGTCGTCGTCGCTGTACCCAGGGATGAAAGTGTCCCGTCATAAAAAAAGCTGAAAGTCACGCACCCCCCCAGTGGGGGGTGGCTTTCAGCTGCGTTGATACGCCCCTGTGATATACGCTGTTGCGAAGGACCTGCGCACGGGCGCCGTTAAGTGCGGTGTCTGCCCGCGGCTCACATGGGCTCGCACGGTACATTTTTAATACGAGACGCGTACTTCTGTTTCTCAGTACGGGACGATTCCATTTTTCAAGGGATGGCCTGTGACACTAAACACAACTATACATATATATACACCCAAAATCTTTCCTAACGCATTTGCACAAAAAAAAAAAACAAAAAAAAAAACACGCAGCTGAAAAAAAAGCGGAGATCCGCTAAAAGGTGGAACTCTTTCATCCCTGAGAACCCGAGCAGAACCAGGCAGAGACGAGACTGTCAGAGGTAAGCCGGTGTTACCGCACGACACTTTTAGAAGGAAACATACAAATTAACATAAATGCACTGTCCCTTTAAGGTGAATGTACATTGTGCACCGTCCCTGTTTCATTAAAAAATAAAAATAACAATAAATAATATTAATAATTAAAAAAAAAAACATAAAATAATAAAATAACAAATTAAATTAAAAACAAAATACATAAAATATATCAAAAATAAATTAAATTCAAATAAATTAAATTCAAAAAATAAATTAAATAAAAATAATTGCCCTCTGATAGAGTTGAATGTGATTCTTCTGCTAAAATTTAAACGCTGAATAAACCCCCCAAAATACTCCACTATCCGATTATATGAATCCTTTACTAAAACTCTAATAAAGAAAGGCCAGTGCACAAACCTTCTTGACTCGGGCTTGTTCTTTTTCTGAATCTTTTTCTGCTTTTTTGGCGAGACGCTCGAGCTGCTTTGACGTGAACTGGAAAAGAAAAATAAGAAACAAAAACATTCAAAACCGACAAACAACCCACAATTATTCAAGTAGATTTGGAAATACTCACTTTTAACTGGAACAGTGTATCTGTGGAAACAGTGAGAAATAATAAAACCACATTAGTGTTTTTATTTTTACAGATCTGAACAAAAATAATAATGAGTCCGACTTCCGGGTACGAAGCTTCTGATTTCTTAAGTTTACCAAAAACAATCAAAATATAACTTAGAGTACGTGTGTCTAAAGTGTTGTATTTTAGATTGTTTTTTATAATTTTGACTTTTAAATCTTGTGACAGAAGCAGAAACACAGAATCCCGAACCTTCTACAAACACGACGTGATCTGCGCTTTAAATCAGAAAACAGGACGTACCCTCCATTTCGCGACGACAGAGACTGAAAACACTGAAGACACTGAAGACACTGAAGACACTGAAGAAACTGAAGAAACTGAAGACACTGAAGAAACTGAAGACAGAGATTTTAAAAAACCTTTTCAAAAACGCGAAACTCTCCGTGTTTATGTCGGAGCTGTTTGGGAGCGGACTTCCGGGTTCATGATGAGTCACTTGTTCGTGTGAAGTTTCCTCCTGGAGCAGCGCCCCCTGCTGAAGCTCTCCATGTCTACCATAGAACTATAATTAATAAAAAGGAAAAAAATAGATGAGATAGGGAGGATTCATGGGGGCTGGTGCATTGTGTTCTGGGCAGCAGATCTGCTTGGACTGCTGCCCCTGCGACCCAGAAATGGAAAAGCGGAAGAAGATGAATGAATGAATGTAGCCGGGAGTCCGTCAAAATTCCGTTATGCTTGCATAATGACAATAAAGAATCTTGAATCTTAAAATTTCATCAACTCATTTTCAGAATAAAAATAATTCAAACGTGTTTTTCAGAGTTTATGGATGGATGGATGAAAAAAAAAAGTTTTTATTATAGATCCATGGTCTCTGCCTGCACATCGCCCTCTGCTGGAACTCCCTGTCTCTACCATCTATCTATCTATCTATCTATCTATCTATCTATCTATCTATCTATCTATCTAGCTATCTAGCTATCTAGCTATCTATCTATCTAATACAATTATAAAAAATAAACACATAAATAATACAGTAAAAAAAAAAAAAGTAAAAGTAAAATAAAAAGTTTTTATTATAGATCCTCTGCTGGAACTCTGTGTCTCTGTGTAATAATAGAAGATTTAAAAAATGGAATTTGGTATCAATAATTTGCTTTTAGGTAAACTTTTTATACACAAATGTCGTTTATTAAACTAAACATAACACACTGTGTGGGGCGAGGGGGGTGTAATACTCTCTCGGTGCTGTCCACGGTCACGCGTGGGGCGGGTGTGTGTGTGTGTGTGTGTGTGTGTGTGTGTGTGTGTAATACTCTCTCGGTGCTGTCCACGGGTCACGCGTGGGGTAGGGGGGGGGTGTAATACTCCCCACAGTCCAGAGGGCGGTAAAGCTCCGCTCGCGCTGTGACAGACACACGCGGGCTCTTCTCTCGCGAGGATCGCCGCCGTTATCGGAATTTGTCCAAACAACACGAGAATTCATCATTGACACGGTAATCGGTAATCGAACCCCGGGAGTGTCCGCGGCGTGTGCGCCCGCATCAGCGCCTCTCAGGCGGGTTTATTCCTCCAGAACCCCGTCCGGAGCTTTGGCTTGACTTTGGGCGGCCCTTAGGCCCGTTAGCCTGTTAGCACCGTGTTAGCCGGGCAGCTCTGTGATGATGTGTATCACTGCGTGAGCGTTAGCGTTAGCATTAGCATTAGCATTAGCTCGTACGCTGTTGACTCTGTGAGTGAGTCTGACTCTGTAGCTCCTTTTAGTCACACCAGTGAGCTTCTGTCGCGCATCAAATGCTTGTTCCAGGTCCAAAGGGAATATGAAGTTAAATATAACCACACTTATTTGCTTTTCACATTTACACCGCAGAGCTAACGCGGCTAAGCTAATTTGCATACAAATTTAGCAAAGTTTAAGTTTTATCAACTCCAAACCAGGACTGGGGACGACATGAAGCTCTGCAAATCCAGAAGAGTCTCATAATTTTGTTCAATCATGAGTGAAATAAAAGTCCATTTAGATTCAGACAAACTTTATTCATCCACAGGGAAATGATTTGGACACATTAGCTCACACATCACAGTATAAAATAATAAAGTACAGAATATAAACGGTAATGATACATTCTAAATAAGCAGCAAAAAAGAGCAAGAGACTGGTATAAAATCTTAAAAGTGCAAACAAGAATAAATAAGAATAATCTTAAGGAGCTCCTGCGGTCACCCTCAGGTGCTCAGGGTGTATAAAGTATAAAATGTAATAAAGACTAAGATCATGAAAACACTTCTTCCTCTGTGTTCTGCATCATACAAGACATACGTCCCTTAAGCATAAAGCATAAAAACAATACTGCCACTGTAGTAGTAATTTATTTAATAACAAACCAAAGAGAGGGAGGGACTATGTCTCCCGGCTGGCCTGGGAACTCCCCGGAGGAGCTGGAGGAAGTGTCCGGGGTGAAGGAAGTCTGGGAGTCCCTGCTTAGACTGTTGCCCCCGCGACCCAGCCCCGGATAAGAGGAAGAACATGGATGGATGGATTTAGTAAGAAAAAGTTTAAATAAATGTACAATAGGGATTCAGGAATACACACAAGGGACAAGTTTGTGTTGTAAACTCAAATATGTCCCACCCACCGCCTCTGATCAGCCGACACTGACCTCACTCCCCTCATCAGGACAAAACACCTGACCTTGGGGGGGGCTGAACCGTCACTGGCACCGCCCTCCCTCTGGAGCTCACTTCCACAATCCATCAGGAATCGGACTGACTGCGGCACTTCAAATCACGACTAAAAACTCGCCTCTTCAGTCTGGCATTCTCCCCATGATTCTTGTTTTCTGACTTGTTTTCTAAAGTGTTGCTTCCTATTTGTAAAGCATCTCTGAGTGTCCAAAAAGCGCTTTATAAGTCAGATTTATTATTTATTATCAAATATGGAGCCTATTTCTCCCATAACCTTCAGGACAAAAACAAACATCCATTAACCGTGTTTGCTCATTACAAGAATCCAAGTCTAACGGCCACTGAGGATTAAAGAATGAAATGTTTAATTCTAAATATGATTGGCTGAACTCCTTTGTTTTTCTTTTCAGTGTTTAGGTCTAAAATGTCCGGGCAGGAGTTGGACCAAATCGTTCAAATCACAGTGGAAGACTTTGACCAGGACGGCCGCGCAGGTAAGGCTGTGATCTACAGAAACTTATCTAAATCAAAGCCTGACTTGTTTTTTCTGTAGTTAAAGATGCACTGTGTAACATTTCTAGTGTAGGGTCCGCTACCTGCTTGTCTCCATGGAAATGTTATTGTTTGTCTAGAATGTTCCACAGTGTAGATGAAACCTGCCTATCAGGAGGGAGACGAGAAGGTTACAGCTCAGAAATAAATAAACAAAAGCAGTTTGTACAAATGCTGGAGAGGCTGCGTAAACTTAAAGTCTGTTTTGATATTATGAAATTGTCACTAAACATAGAAAAAACTAAATGTATGATATTCGTTAAAAGAAAAATACAATCATAATAATAAATATAGCCTCAAGTGGCGATGATTGGCCCTCGCTTGCACTTGCAGGGGGGTGGTGCTAACGCGCCATATTCCTCCCCTTTTTTCTAGGCCAGTCGGCCTGTGGTCGCTGTGGCACACAAACTGTTCTCTTTTTGAGCAGTGTTATTTTGCCATTATAATTTTATTTTTAAGTTTCACAAATGAAAATATGGCAGAATTAGATGCGTACATAGAATTACATTATGACATTTGCCACATAATTAAACCAGACACTTATTGAATTTTGGTTTGGGAATGGGCGTGGTCACAATATATTTTTTGGTCCTTTTCCCATGATGCATCTGTGTACCAAATTTGATTTAGCTTTGCCAAAGTTTTTCTCAGGATGTCACATTAGCAATGGCAGATTTTTGGCCTGTTGTCATGGCAACACAATGGCGACAGGAGCAGGGTTGAAGTTTGACAGGAAGTGGCGCTGAGTCACATGGTCTATCCAACATGGCTGACTTCCTGTTGGATATGTAGCAACAACATAATATCCTTTTTTTTCCCCTTATTCCCTTGATGCATATATGTACCAAATTTGGTCACATGGTCTATCCAATATGGCTGGTTGGTCGCCTAGCAATGGCATAATATAGTTTTTTGGTCCTTTTCCCATGATGCATCAGTGTACCAAATTTGGTTTGACCACGCCAAAGTTTTTGCAGAGGATTCTAATGGGAAGGACAAATGTTTGGCCTGTTGCCATGGCAACATGATGGGAGATGGCGTGGGGGCGTCATTGAGTTTTTTGATCGAGACCCTGTCACGAATGTGTGTACCAAATTTGGTATGTCTACGACAAAGAAAAATTTTACACTTCCATGCAATCTCCCTAGGTGGCGCTATAGTGGCCATTTTAGATTTTCTTATATCAATCAGTTTAGGGCCGGGGTGTCCACCAACGATTAAAGTTTGAGTGAAATTGGCCAAAGTATGCGCGAATTATCGCTCATTGAAATTTGATGGGGAGCGGCAAAAACAAATCCGGAATTTGTGGCGTTGTCACGGAAACACCGTTCACTCTTTTAATGTCCCACTTGTCTCGATGATACAGCATGATTCTGGTGAGTCTGGGTCAAAAACCCAAGGAGGAGTTTGTTAAAATAAGAGGACAGGAAAATGCGCCAGGTCACGTGCTCGGTCCAATATGGCCGACTTCCATGGCAAAAGGAGAAATTCAATTTGTCAACTGGACAAATGTTTATTTGGTCAAATATTTTTCACAAACTGTAAACAAGTAGATGTGGTAGTTTCAAAGTAATTTCATTGTAGTTGGCGCCCCCTTCAGGCAGATATAGGCCCTGTTTACACATACCCGGGTATCTGTAAAAAGAAATTTTCCCTTCGTTTGTGCCTTTTGTTTACACAAAACGGAGATTTTTCCTCTGAAAACGATTCTTTCTAAAAACTCCGGCAAAAGTGGAGATTTTGGAAAACTCCGGTTTCGTTTGCCTGTAAACTGAGGAAAACACCAAAAGTGCGATTCTGATTGGCTTGCAATGCGTTCTCCTTCGTTTTCAGAGGCGAATTCGCCATTTGTGTGTAAACGAAAGGCATAAACGAAGGGAAATGTCTCCGGTTTTAAAAATACCCGGCTACGTGTAAACGGGGCCTTAGGCAGCGTCCACCAGCGTCTGACCAGAACTGAAGAAGCAGCTTGGATGAGCTGAGAAACGGATTCGACCAAATACTTTTGTCCAGTCAACAAATTGAATTTCTACTTTTGCTAATACAGTCATACCTCACCTTACAAAAGACCCAACTAACGAATAATCCAAGTTACGAAACGCGTTTACGTAAAATATTCGTCTCTGAATACGAAAGAAAATTCAAGTTACGAAACGCGAAATCTCAAAAATTCAAATAATGCTCGCTCGGCTTCAAATCCCCCATTGTGACTCTACTTACGAAAAAAATCACTTTACGAAACCACTTCTGGAACGAATTAATTTCATAAGGTGAGGTATGACTGTAATAATAATGATACAATGTACTTGTATAGCGCTTTTCATGACACTCAAAGACGCTTCACATAGATCCAAACACAAATGAAAGAAACAGATAAACAGGATCATGTACAAAATCATGTACAAATTGTGCAACAGTACGCCACAAGAAAGAGTCTTTGAAAATAAGTTTTTAGGAGTAACTAAAGCCCAGATCTGGGCATTGTCCAGCTCCAGGGCCACATACAGCTCTTTGTTTGAGTCTGACCGGCCTGTTTAAGCTCATTTGGAATCACAAAACAAACATATTTTATCATTTTACCTTAACTTACCTTTTATTTTAGAGGTGTTTTTTTAAAGGTCCAGTGTGTAGGATTCGTGGCGCATAGGTGGATAGTCGCTATTCCACTTCCTCTTTTGGCTACGGCAGACCTCGAGGGTCACCCGGGCGCGCCGTAATGCAGACAGCTCGCGTTGTTGCGCGCACCCGGCGCTGTGCGAACTACGGTATAAATAAAACGCGGTCACATTTTTTTTTTCTTTTCGCATGAAAACACACATTCCTGATCGTCTACCATGACACTCTACACATCAAATGAAACCTTACAGTCTCCTCTTTTTGACTATGCAATTCATTTCCCTGCACAACAATCACTCCCCGAGCACATGGGGCTTTTATACAGAAAAGCACAAAACGAGGTTTGTTACTTAGCTTACCTTTGAAGGCTCTGGACAGGTCAAACTCTGTATTTCACCATAAACTTGGCCTCAATCTGTCCGTAAGGATCCAGCGAATAAAATCCAGTAAAACAATTTAGTCCAAAACATGTGTTAGATCCATTACGACGTGTGATACAGCAGCATGCTTGTTTACCCAAAACCACGAGGCTCCCCCCTCCCCTTCTCTCCTCTCCTCTCCTCCGTGCTGCCTGAGGGAGCGGGAGCCGCTGCTAGGCTCCTGCTAGCAGCGGCTGAGCAGCTGCTAGCAGGAGCCTAGGCGAAGGATGAGCCCAAATGTCCTTCTGCGGCTCTCGTATTCAAAATGGCTGCCTCTAATATGGGGAAGATCCCCCTTTTATGTGACTATATCTAAGTCCAAAAGAATATTTTGATTTCATGATGGAAGTGAAAAGGCTTGGAAAACAATGTATTTTTGAATGGGTATCTTCAATTTCAGTAATTAATGGGTAAAAATCTTACACACTGTCCCTTTAAGTGACAATTTTTGTAAGTCATCCTCACTTTTTCATTGCTTAATCATCTTAATCATAAACTCTTCCCAGTCTCACCAGCGCATCAGAGCAATGACGTTTATGGCTTTTTATAAAGAAATACAGTTCATATTATGCAGAACTGGCATTTTTCCACAATATTTCACCTCGATAAAGACCAATATTTAAACTGGAAATCGCACATTACTAAAATCAAGAGGTGGAGGTGAAGCAGGTGACGGAGCCCTCATTAGAAAAGTTGCACATTTTAATAGTGTGTTCTTTCAGATTTGTCGTTGCATTTTCCTTGTGTTTTGAGTTTCGGTATGTTTTTGATGAATTGCAGATCTGCTGGAAAATGAAGATGACGACGAAAGGCCTCAGAGAAAAAAGAAAAAAATAAGCCAGGAAAACGATATAAGTTTTCTTAAGGTACGTCAAACCAGGGACGTCAAAATCACACACAATACAACACTTACAATACACGAGGAAACGCACAAATACACTTAACCTAATCAAATAAAGTGCAACATGAAATGCAGGGGAGAATAATACTGTTATATTATAGATATTTCCTGTTAGATATCCTATTTTTTTGCTTTTCATCTGTTTTATTGTCTGGAAATAGTGTTGTATTTTCGACTTAGACAAACTTTATTGATCCACAAGGGAAATTATTTGGGTACAGTCGCTCACGCATCAAAAATAATCTATAACAGAGGGGAACAGAAAATAGATGGAATAGAAAAAAAAGAGCACGAGACTGGAGTCAAATGAGACGATTATAAAAATAAAAATTATAGTAAGTGTATATGTACAAATTGGAATAAAATAGAAAAATAAGTAATAAAAAAATATCAAATAAAATATCCCATCACGGCTAAATACAGTTGTAGGGAGTATTATTTTATTTATATTTTTTTTTTATTTATATTTTATATTATTTATTAATGTATTTATATTTTATTATTATTGTTGTTATTTTATTTTTTTTGTTATAGTGGTGATCATTTGGTTTATACATTTTGAGTCCATTCTGTCTTGTGTACAGTGGTCCCTCGCTATATCACGGTTCACTTTTCGCGGCCTCACTGTTTCGCGGATTTGTTTTTATTCCAATTTTTTTTATAGTGTATCAACGCGCATTGTGTTCTGCGTCCTGATCAGTGACAGACTGAGCGGTCTGGCATTTGGGCACATGCCAGAGTACGAGACCGAGACTGGCAGTGTCCGGATTGCGTTTCTTCTCGGGGCCGCGTCCACGGCTAACGACGCTGTCCGAGCCGCGAAGCAAACAGGCGCATCATAAACACAAACTTCGATATGAACGTAAGAGCCGCATGAAACCAAGCGAAGAGCAGCATGCGGCTCGAGAGAGGCTCTGTAACTGCATGGCCGCGGCCCACCCGCTAGGTCAAAGATCAAGATCAAAGTCAGCTTTATTGTCAATTCTGTGTTCAACAGTGAATCGAAAATTCATTTCTCTCTGGCCAAGTAGTGCAAAAAACACAGTGTACAAAATACAATATAAGACAAAACACAACAAAAACTATCTAAGACAAAAATCTAAAACTAAAATCTAAGATCTAAAATCTGAAAGCAATGCAACATAATAAATAAATTCCTATTCACAGATGTCCAAAAATGTGCAGTGTGCATCAAAAATGTGCAATGGAAGATACAGCAGTGAAATGGCAATGTGCAATAGAATGTGCATTGAAGTTAAGATAAAAATAAATGTGCAACAGTAGTAATTCTAGTGCAATAAGAGTAGTAAACAACAGTAGTAAAATTCCAGTAGTAAATGTGCAACAGTGCAACAGTAGTCCTTAGCAGCAGTTTTTTTTTAAAGTGTCTAGAGCAGTGCTTCTCAATTATTTTCTGTGACGCCCCCCCTAGGAAGAAGAAAAAATTTCACGCCCCCCTCCCTGCACGCGACTATAAATAGTATTATTTGTCTAGAAAATTGTTATTAGAACACCATTGTATCCTTTTATTAACATTATAAACAAAAAAAAAGAAAGAAACTTACAACAAAGACTGCACTGAGGACTCAAATATTAATGTGTTTTTAATGCAGCTTTGTGCACATTTGTTTACGTTTTACAGAAATGAAACTTAAAACCACCTCATTTGCATAAACTAAAAGCACTGAAAAAAAAACGCTCTCTCCTTTTGCCACTGATGCGTCAGCTTCTGTCGGACTAAAGGACACGACTCAGTGGAATATACGTTTTTTCTGTGACAGAGGATGTTCTGTTAATGGTGAGACTGTGCGTAAATCGCATGTGAGAACGCCACTGCCAGCTACTGTTGTTGATGTGCAATTACACTTAGTTCTAGTACAGTACAGCAAAAAAACATGTTTCCCAGGGTCATACGCGCCCCCCCTGGCATCACGCCACGCCCCCCCAGGGGGGCCCGCCCCACTATTTGAGAAGCACTGGTCTAGAGTGATATGTGTTTTATGGTATTCGGTCGTTAGCCGTGGATGTGGTCCCAAGAAGAACACGATCCGGACACTGCCGGCCTCGGTCTCGTACACGTGGGCCCAGGTGAGACCCACGGCCTTGCGCCGGTCATGCTGCTCTATCACGGATTTGACCACGATGAGCAGGTGCACGTGTCCGCGCGCACACTTCTCTGGGAGGTTAATGCGCATTGTGTCCCAAGACGTGGCAGTGGCGTTGGATGAGCGCGGTGCGCCCTGTTCTGTGGGTCCCTCTGTGCTCACACTGTGTTTGAATGAGAAGCAGTCCAAGCCGCGCCGGGCTCTGGGGCCGCCCACTTTCAGCCCCAGTGTGTCCTTCTCCACGAGCCGTGGAGCATGAGGAAGGATGTGAAAACCAGGGACAGACTCAGCACTGGCTTCAGCAGACCCAAAAAGAGCCACTTCCTACGGATCCAGGGACTCATGTCTCAGCGCCCCGGCTGGATACGCATCCAGCCGGACTCCCGGAGCCGTGTCTTCCCACCATGCGTCACCATTAATTCATTTTTTTGTTGAAAATCTACGAAAGTTTGAGTGTTTAAACGAGAGAAAAAAGTGAAAAAACTAGTGTGAGGATAGTGTAGAATGTGTGTGGAGAGGCGTTTACAGCCTTAAAACATGTAGAATAATTGTAAAATATAAAGTTGTCCTACTTCACGGATTTCGCTTATCGCGGGTTATTTTTAGAACGTAACCCCCGTGATAAACGAGGGACCACTGTATATGATATTTGGTCTGAATGAGGAGCATTTGAACAGAGCGTTTGGAGCTTTGGAGATGTTACAGACGAATAATAAAGAGTTCCTCAAACATGTGAATGAAACACAACTCCAGGTCTGTTTTTTAGGAGAGAACGACATTAGAACATGATTTAACGCTCACAAGAGTACATTTTGTGTAATATAGAACCCTTTAAAATAATAAAAAATACTCTCATGTTTGTAATTCTTCCTCTTTTCAGAACTATTTGATCTCGTTCACCACATCAGTGAATCAGAGGCTGGAGGGGATTGAATCTAAATTACTGGCACTGGATGCCACGTGCAAAGCTCTGGGGCGTAAGCTGGACTTCCTGGTGCCCGGTGCCAAGAGCCCCATCCAGGTGCCCATGGTGGCAGGGTCGCCTCAGGGGGCCACGCAGACCTGGAACAAAGTCAGATGGTACGGTCCACACAGGCCCTCTCTGTAGACACTCTGCAGGGGGCGCTCTACGTATGTGTGTGTGTTTTAGCGGGATGTTCTCCAGTTACCACAGAGACGCATATTTTAGACTTCGACAAACTTTATTGATCCACAAGTGAAATGATTTGGACACAGCAGCTCAAACATCACAATATAATATAATAACAAACAGTAAAAATGTAAATGGTGATAATAAATTCTAAATAAGTAGCAAAAAAGAGCAAAAGAAGGTGTCAAATGATTATATAAATGTATATGTACAAAAATGGTTTGAAGATAACTCAAGAAAATACACAAACGTTATTTAAAGAGCACATTTGTGACCAGCCATGGCAAAACCAGACACCAGTCGTCCCGGAGGTGTTTTGAGTTATTCACAGATTCTGAAAGTGTAGATTCTAAGCTTTCCAACGATGCCTCACACATGGAAATCTGAGAACATTTGATGAATTTGTGTCCATTTGAAAGCAGCACATTCTGAAATCGACGAGAAAAAAACTCCTTAAAGATCCTGTAGTCCAGACCTTCAGATTTAATTCAATAATTAAGTTAAAACGTTAAGTTAAAAATCACCTGTACTGTTAACACAAAATAGTAGAGGACACTACGCACACACGCACACACACACACACACACACACACACACACACACACACACACAGGTTTAGTCCTGATTTATTCCTGTTTTAGTCCTGCTTTAGTCCTTGTTTAGTCTTGGTTTAGTCCTGTTTTAGTCCTGCTTTAGTCCTTGTTTAGTCCTGGTTTAGTCCTGGTTTAATCCTGCTTTAGTCCTGCTTTAGTCCTGCTTTAGTCCTTGTTTAGTTCTGCTTTAGTCCTGCTTTAGTCCTGTTTTTAGTCCTGTTTTTAGTCCTGCTTTAGTCCTGCTTTAGTCCTGCTTTAGTCCTGCTTTAGTCCTTGTTTAGTCCTGCTTTAGTCCTTGTTTAGTCCTGCTTTAGTCCTGCTTTAGTCCTGTTTTAGTCCTGCTTTATTCCTGCTTTAGTCCTGCTTTAGTCTTGTTTTAGTCCTGCTTTATTCCTGCTTTAGTCCTGCTTTAGTCCTGCTTTATTCCTGCTTTAGTCCTGTTTTAGTCCTGTTTTTGTTCTGCTTTAGTCCTTGTTTAGTTCTGGTTTAGTCCTGCTTTAGTCCTGCTTTAGTCCTGCTTTAGTCCTGCTTTAGTCCTGTTTTAGTCCTGTTTTAGTCCTGCTTTAGTCCTGCTTTAGTCCTGCTTTATTCCTGGTTTAGTCTTGGTTTAGTCCTGCTTTAGTCCTGCTTTAGTCCTTGTTTAGTCCTGTTTTAGTTCTGGTTTAGTCCTGCTTTAGTCCTGCTTTCGTCCTGTTTTAGTCCTGCTTTATTCCTGGTTTAGTCCTGGTTTAGTCCTTGTTTAGTCCTGTTTTAGTCCTGCTTTAGTTCTGGTTTAGTCCTGCTTTCGTCCTGTTTTAGTCCTGCTTTATTCCTGGTTTAGTCCTGTTTTAGTCCTGCTTCAGTTCACCTGTTCTAGTTCAGATAAGTCAGGTGTTTATGGTCACATTGTGTTAAACTAAGATTAAAGCCTCAGACAGAGCAGTGCTCACGGTTAGCATCACACCCCCATGCTGATGACGTCAGAGGAATTTGAAGTGTTTCATGAGCTGTTCTTTTTCCTTCAGTGTCGTTCCTCAGACGAACGTCATCGTGAGCAGTGAACCCACGAAAGGTTCAAGCCAAGAAGACACTCCACTTGAAAATCTCCTGAGCAAGTGAGTTATTTATGTTTGTTAAACCTGCCCTGACTCCCGTGGATCCTTCTGTTCTCACTGTGACATTTTAAATCTCAATATTGATCCAAAACCACTTCATAAAGAAACAAGACTTCAGTGTTAGAAAACTGAACCAAACCAGGACTACACCAGGACTACACCAGGACTACACCAGGACTACACCAGGACTACACCAGGACTAAACCAGGACTACACCAGGACTACACCAGGACTAAACCAGGACTACACCAGGACTACACCAGGACTACACCAGGACTACACCAGGACTACACCAGGACTACACCAGGACTACACCAGGACTACACCAGGACTAAACCAGGACTAAACCAGGACTACACCAGGACTACACCAGGACTACACCAGGACTACACCAGGACTACACCAGGACTACACCAGGACTAAACCAGGACTACACCAGGACTAAACCAGGACTAAACCAGGACTACACCAAAACTAGACGTGGACTAAACCAGGACTAAACCAGGACTAAACCAGGACTACACCAGGACTACACCAGGACTACACCAGGACTACACCAGGACTACACCAGGACTAAACCAGGACTACACCAGGACTAAACCAGGACTACACCAAAACTAGACGTGGACTAAACCAGGACTAAACCAGGACTAAACCAGGACTAAACCAGGACTAAACCAGGACTAAACCAGGACTAAACCAGGACCAAACCAGGACCAAACCAGAACTAAACCAGGACTAAACCAGAACCAGACCATGACTAGACCACGACTAGACCATGACTGAACCAGAACCGAACCAGGACAGAACCAGGTCTAAATCAGGACTAAATCAGGACCAAACCAGGTCTAAACTAGGGGTGGGTATTGGCAAAGAAGTCACGATTCAATTCGAATCACGATTCATATGCCACGATGCGATACTATCTCGATGCATCATGATACTTGAATTATTGCGATGCATTGCAATATATTCGACACACTTCAGTGAAAATGTACCAAAAAAAAGAGGATAACTTAAATATCAGTGGCTGTGTATCTGGGTCGTGTCTTCAATAGATACAGAACTCTGAGCAACTCAATTCATAACTGAATTTATTGAATAACAAAAACAAATAAACCAAACCAATAACAAAAAAAGTGCAGAGGATTTTTTCTAAAACAAAAAATGATGTTCAAACATTTGCCATTTTGGAGGTAGCTCCCATCATAACAAACAATACCCTTTCACAAAGAAAAAAGTGGATAGGATTTAAAAATAAATAAATAAATAAATAATGTATTTATTAATATTCAGGGATGAAAGAGTTCCGTTTTTTAGCGGATCTCCGCTTTTTTTCCAGCTGCGGGGTAATTTTTTTTTTTTACATCTGTGCAAATTCGTTGAGAAATATTTTGGGTGTATATATACTGTATGTATAGTTGTGTTTAGGGTCGCCAACTGTCCCTTGAAAAACAGAATCGTCCCGTATTCAGAACAAAAGTACATGTCTTGTATTAAACTTCGTATTAAACTGTGGACCGCGCGAGCCCGTGTCTGGAGCCGCGGACCGAGCGAGTGAGCGCAGCTCTTACGCAACAGCGTGTACCATTGCATGTACACAGGTTAAACTTTATAAAACATTCTATACCTCATCCTACCTGCCCGTGCCTCACTTAACGCATCGCTCCTCGCTTTTTCACCTGCGCCTTTTAGCGCGCATAAGCTCCTCCTCAATGCCTCTGATTAGACGAAGTGCAAAGCAAAAACAAATCCAATATATATACTACTAGTACCTGTTAATAAAATGTGGTTTTTTTGTACTTTTATGTACAGTTTTACTTTATTGCTAACATATAGCATATAGAAATCCAAATTTCAGAAATTTAAAATTTTCCAGCGGGGGGGGGGACTTTCCGCTTTTTTCATGATTGGCCACTTTCATCCCTGAATATTAAATTATTAAATATTAAATTATTAATTAATAATAAAATGCCAATAATTTTTGGCATCAAGAATCGATGCAGTATATTGTGAAAGTTAGTATCGCGATGCATTGTCATGACGATTATTTTGCACACCCCTAGTCTAAACCAGGTCTAAACCAGGACTAGACCAGGCTGTGGGCCCCTCACACTAGAGCAGAGCGTTTTTTTTGTTTTTTACATTTGGACAAAAATGACGACCCGACGCTGCCCAAACCTACGAGTATCACCATGAATCATACTCCTCATACTCCTCACTTACAAAGCCATCCACAACCTCGCCCCTCCATACCTGTCTAACCTCATTCACATCTCCACACCTGCCCGCTCCTCTTCCTCCCTGCACCTCACTGTCCCTCCTGCCCGTCTCGTCACTATGGGAAGCAGAGCCTTCAGCCGCTCTGCTCCCCAGCTCTGGAACTCCCTCCCCCATGCTCTCCGCGACACACACTCACTCTCACACTTCAAATCTAAACTCAAAACTCATCTGTTTAGAGAGGCCTGACCACTCTGACCACTCTGACCATAACTGCACTATCTTTTAATCTGTATCTGTTTTTTAAAAATGTATTTTTACACTGTTTTTATTTTGTTTTATCTTGTTTTATTATGTACTGTATTGTTTAATTAATGTATTTAATGTCTTGATGTACGGCGACCTTAAGAGCCTTGAAAGGCGCCTAACAAATAAAATGTATTATTATTATTATTATTATTATTATGAAGAACATCAAACTGGAGAAGGAAGAGACGCCACAGTGGGCGTGTCACAGTGGGCTTGTCACAGTGGGCGTGTACAGGTGGACCTGAAAACGGGGAGCTCGACAAAATGGCTTCTTGAAATTAAACCGTTAAAGATTCCGTAAACATGAATCCCTCTAAATCGAACTTCAGAGCGTCAGTGAGAAGAAACGACTAGAACATGGCTCAAAGCTCTGACCCAAAGCCAAATAAATAGTGATTTTTGTTATTTCAAACTGTGTTTTTTCTGTCTTTTAGTACTGTTGCTAAAAAGCGTCAGAACACAATCCTGGTAAAAGTACCAGGTCCTGACGAGAGCCAAGAGGAGCAGGACAGCGGCTCAGAGGCCAGTGACTCTGTGTCCAATGGCTGTGTCCAGAGCAGCCAGAACGTCACCCTCATCACGCTCAACTCAGAAGGTACAACTCACACTCGTATGTCCCACAGACTGTGCTTTAGTGAGGGGTGGAGGAGTCCTCACCGTGCGGAACGATTACAACACTGTGTTGGTGTTTTCTATAGCGCCATCTGGTGGTTTTAAAAATGAACTGCTTCCTCTGCAGACGCACTGACCCAGCGCAGGGCTCGCTCATTCAGACACACGAACACTCTTTAATAGACTGTGTAAAGAAGCGGACTAAGTGAGTGTGACGTCACCCACAGAGTTCAGCGCCGCTCAAATAAAGCTCACGATGATCACATTTAAAGACCAAAATGCCGCGGCCACAGCAGCAGGTACAGAGAGAGAGAGAGACGGCGATATTCCAGTGTGAGTCAGTGGGAGCCGGAAGAGCCGCATGCGAACTTCCTGTTTGGAATGCAACGGCTTGTGCTTTAGCGATTTTATTTATAATTTATTTCATAGTCATAGTCATAGTCATAGTTTGCTTTATTGTCGAAAAACAACCATATGTACATGTACATAGAGTGAATTCGAAATTCCTTTTCCCCGCTAACCAGGCAGGACAGTGATAGAGTGGCTAGGGGAGGGGCCGCTGCGCTTGCGCGTGCCGCCGACTCGGAGATACAGAGTGGAAAAGATGCAATTACAATCAATGACAATTATACACAACATGTAATGACAGAAAACAATTGGATAGGTAACATACAGTGTTTTTTTCTTTTGGCGACAATTGATTTGATCGAAACCTGAAGTAGAAGCAAACATAAAAATAGACAGGGCAATATTACTTAATACATGTGAGTGTGAGTCCAGTAGTGTGTGCCAATGTTTTTGTAGAGTCTGTGAGGTAAGCGGCAGGTGTCGGCCTTGGACGTGTTTGTGCAGAAGATGCAGTCAAAACAAAGAGTCCAGTTCAGTTGGATCACATTTTCAGGAGAATTGATTACGAAAGGGAAATTTAATAATCTATACATTTTAGAACCCAGTCGAACAGGCAATTTGCCAGATCCATGGTTTCTGCGAGGCCCCCACTTCCTGCAGGTCTGTGCGACTCACAATCCTCCCCCCGAACGTATGATAATGAATATGGACTGAGCCGCTGTTCCGCCCAGTTCCAAATCCATTTATTCGCGATGTTATCCAGCACCAGGCGGATCCCACAGATGGATGAAACAGTTCATCTGTGTTTTTCCTTCTGATGTTGCCCCCCACCCCGAGTTCGCAGTTCCCCGTAAAATGACTGTACGGTGGATCGGGGCTCTTTTATCCGCTCTGCTCCAATTAGTGATGGGTCAGAAATCATCCCCCAGGCCAATCCAGATGTCCTGCCATCAAAATTCCAATAGTAATCGCTCCATGTCCTCCAGTAACAGCGGTGCCAGGTGCACAACCCTCTTGTATCGGGCAGCATGTTCCCTTGGGACTCTCCGGCTCTCCAGACCGGCGCTCCTCCGTGAAAATATACAAATTATGTAGGGACCAGCTCCAATTCATGATTTAGGATTTGAAAATCTGTTCCAACAGGAGAAAAATGACGAGACGAGAGAAATAAAACATCAGACACAGCAAGGTTTAGGGAGGAAGAAGAAAGTCTGCTCCTCACGGCAGCTAGTGCATTTATTTATTTATTTAATTAGGACAGTGCATATTCATCAACATATGAGCAGAAGCTGCACAGTAAATATGCCAGAATTAGCTCTAGAGCTAAACTGCATCTGTAGTCCTAAGGCACAGAACACAAACATTTACAATCACAAATATAAAAAAGACATAGAATATTTACAATAAACATTAACACGGTTCGTAACAAGTCAGAACATGAGTACAGGACTGGTTTGTTTTAACCACTGTTTTAGTGTCTTGAAAGATTCTAATCTGAGCTGGTAGGGAGTTCCATGACTGTGCCTCTGATAGACTCCACCATTTGGCTGAACTTAGTCCTGCGGCGCTCTGGTTATCAATTAGTATTGACCATATTGTTGTTCGTTTTCTTTTGTGTAAAAACATGTAATGGTGGAGGGGCAGGTCCATTTAAAACCTTAAAAACAAAACAAACATCCAAGAACATCTGATAACTTTCAAAAGTCTACAATATTGTACTTACTAAGGATGTTACAGTAGTGAAAGTGAAGAGGCTTTCTGTCTAAAGTTTTCAGTGTTTTCTTGAAGAGAGACTTGAGGTTTTAAAGGCAAATTAACGTTTTTTTACAATCTGAGCCTTCTTTCGGCAATAAAACAAGTAGTTTTACTCACCCATAGCATTTTTCTGTCAATTGGAGCAGTATCGCAGAACTTATGTTGAGCCGTTCTGTTCTACTAATGATCCCGTATCCGTTAACATGGGGCTCGTATCAAATGCTCGGGGCATTACTTTGCGGTGTCCAAATAACACAAACTTTAGCACTTCTCAAATCATAGAAGCCCGATGTCTTAATGTAATATTTCGTTTGAAGCAAAAGTGGCCTGTAATCCGAGATTTATCCATAGTTTCGAGTAGATGAGGACGCCAGTGCGCATGTGCTATCAGCTCCCGGGACACAAACATGAAACGCAAAGCTGAAAACTATGGATAAATCTCGGATTACAGGCCACTTTTGCTTCAAACGAAATCTTACATTAAGACATCGGGCTTCTATGATTTGAAAAGTGCTAAAGTTTGTGTTATTTGGAGATAACACAAACTTTAAAAAGTAATGCCCCGAAAACTCATGCTAACGGATACGCTACAACATAACTTTCTTCAAACAGCTCCAAATGACACGAACGTGATATGGGTGAGTCAAACGACTTGTTTTATTACCGAAAGAAGGCTCAGATTGTAAAATAACGTTACTTTTCCTTTAAAGTCTCTGCTGTATGAAACCGTGTATATACAGTCTGTGTGTGATCAATGCTCTGATATCCAACAAATGAAGTGACAAGAAGGTAACGCGCTCTCATTTAAGAAATCACAGCTGTTGGACCTTAAAGCACATGTGATCCGGTGTGAAAATGATCATAAAATAATAGTGAAATAATGTAGTTCTTTGAGTAAATCTGTAGTGAGCTCCACATGGGACAGATTAAACTGATCCACACAGAACGGGCCTGTGTTCTGTTTCTCTGTGGTTCTGTGGTGATGAACGGAGCCACAGATTTGAGCCTCGTGCTCCTCACTCTGCACGAGCCTCAGCGCTCCCACACGAGACACAACAAACTTATTTTATTAGTCAAGATTGTTATTTTTACTTATAATATTCCACAAAAACATTCAAAACTAATACAAACCCATAGCATTAAATGGCTGTAGTAATGTTTTATTTATTATTTATTATTAATAACAAAATAAACACAACAAAAGACAAAACTCACAAAAAGAATGTTGTGGGGGGTTGTGTGTAGTACAGAGTTTGCATGTGTGTTTACGTTTTAGGGCTGTCACACTTAACACTGCGTGAGTTGTGTGGTCCTCTGTGTCTTTTATTGATTTTTATGTTATTATTTTTACCTTTTCATTTATTGGTATTCTTGCTCTTATTTGACTTTAGTTTTATTTTCTTAACGAGGACTAATGGAGTTAAATAGAGCTTTATTTAACATTTTAATTGGATAGGTTTTATCTGTATTGTGCAGCACTTTGGAGACGTTTTTTGGGCTATAGAAATAAAGTGGTTTGGGTTGGAATGAAAGATGGAACCGGATTTTGACTGAACAAAATGAAACGCAGTTGTACTTTTGGATTACAACCACACAGGGGCGCTATTGTATAATTTTACCGCACCAGTCTTTACGGTTCAGTTCAGTGAACGTGTGTTTCTGATGACATCACAGCGTTCAGAGGTTCTTCAGGGGGTCATACCTCACACAGACGAAGCCGCTCACACAGGTTCAGATCCAGATTTGTGTAAAACACTGAGTTCTAATAGAAATGATCAGGTTCAACATTTGTCAATTCACCTTTTGGAGATTTTCAGTGTACATTGTGATCAATAGTTTGCATTAGGGATGCAAATTATCGATTAATTCATTAATTGATAGTTGATTGACCTTATCGATCGATTAACGATTAACTGATAAGCAGCGTTTTTCACCAGAATTTGAGTGTTTCAATAGGGTCTTTAAGAATATAAGCTATAGTAACATAACACTGAGTCATAAATATATCATAGTATTATTATATTGTATATTCCTCAATTAATTATTCCTTAGTAAAAAGCAGACAAATGTATTGATGCTGAATAACAAAATACAGTAATCCCTCGCTCTATCGCGGTTCGCGGATTTATTTATTTTTTCCAATTTTTTTATAGTGTAACATTTTTTTATAGTGTAACATTGTGTTCTGCGTCCTGATTGGCTAAGAGACTAGACCAGGACTAAACGTGGACTAAACCAAGTCTAGACCAGAACTAAACCAGGTCTAAACCTGGACTGGGCCTGGACTAAACCGGGTCTAAACCTGGACTAAAGCAGGATTAAACCTGGACTAAACCAGGATTAAACCTGGACTAAACCAGGATTAAACCTGGACTAAACCAGGTCTAAACCTGGACTAAACCAGGATTAAACCTGGACTAAACCAGGATTAAACCTGGACTAAACCAGGATTAAACCTGGACTAAACCAGGATTAAACCACCACGTGCCGCTGCTGGTTTCGTGCGGCTGGTTTGTGGCTCGGGCTGAGACTACGCATTTCGGCAGTACACCGGGCGCCGCGGTTCGATCTCGTGCTCAGCAGCCCCGGACGAGGCTCGCGCGTACACCGGGCAGTGCCGTTGGCGCCTGCGGCCGCTGTGAGTCGAGCTTGGCGCAGCGCGGTGAGTGGTTGCCTTGTGTCCGCGATTAATTACAATTAATGCATTTTGTTTGTCCAACGTCTTGATCGACAAGTAATCGTTAGTCGATTAATTGTTGACATCCCTAGTTTGCATCTGATAGTGTCACACCTCCAGAGAATATTGATGACAACTGAGAGCACTGCTCTGTCTGAAGCTCTGTTAATCAATCGATATATATTTAAGTGCTTTTCATACAAAAAATGTAACATAAAATGCTTTACAGTGATTCAAAACAATCCCACATTTCCACTAATCAGCCCCCGCAGCTGCCCGACCACACACAACCAAACAACACACATTTCTTTTACATTGTGACACTGCAGCGTTTTCCAGAGGACAGGACCTCATATTGATCAGAACATGACGAGGAGGGCAGGACCTCATATTGATCAGAACATGACGAGGAGGGCAGGACCTCATATTGATCAGAACATGAGGAGGATCACTTTTGCCGTCTCTGTTTAATGGTCGTCTCCTCTAAAATGTAATTCAAGGAAAGAGGAGGGGGGGGACCAGTTACTTTTCCGGCTCTCTTAACTCGATTGTTTATTTGTGACTTGAGTTTGACAGGTTCCCAGCCCATGTCCAGATCCAACATCTGATCGTGGATCAATGCAAGTTCTAAAGAAAAGCAGCAGAACACTTTTATCCACACCGTGGACTCTCAGCCGCCTTAAAATATGCAGGCGCTGACTGATGTTTGAGCAGACTCTACATGTGCGACCCACTGAACCTGGGGATCAGAACATGTCTCCAGGTCCTTGTAGGACACGACGTGCTCTGAGCTTTGTCCCTTCACGGTCCCAGTGCTGTGGTCCCCTGCCCCTTTAGAATCAGATACCATTTCTTTAGTTTTTGTTGCGTTCACAACCAGACTGTGATGGTCACACCACTCAGCTCCTCGTTTCACCTCTGATTTATCTCAGCCCCATGTCCTTTCCAATAAGCTGAGGACTGTGTCGTCTGAACATTTGATCACATGGTTCTTTAAAAACACACTCTGGCAATCGTTTGTTCAAATACTTGACTCAAGACCGAGCTCAGCCAGTATTAACCTGTTTTTTTGTTTTGTTTTTTGTTTTTGGTAAAACAAAATAATTAGTCTAATGTAACATATATTAATATAAATGAAATATATAGAATATTATAATTAGACATAAGTAACTAATAAAAGTACAACAAGGCAACTAAATGAAATAATGAAACATTTGCCTGTCTAGAGCACGCCCAATCAGAACTCCTCATTTTATGTGGCTTTTTTATGGCTCTGAGTGTCGGGACGGGCACTGAGGACCGCATAGACTGTTGTGTGACCTCGGGCGACAGGACTAGTGCACAGCTCCACACCCCACGGGGCTAAGCGCAGCTGCCGCCCGATCGCTCTTTGTGGACACACTGCTCCACGGGCTCGGGGTCCCGTCTTTCTCTCTGTGCATGTGAGCGAGAATGACAGAATCTCACTGGAAATGTTTTTTAAAAAGGACAGAATTAATCTGTAGCGCTCAGTTTTCATTCTGTGGCGCTGTGCCACAGATTGGTATGTGTATGGGAAACACTGAATGTCTGTTTTAAATCTCTCGCTGTCTCTCTTCTCAGAGGATTACCCGAGCGGCACTTGGCTGGGAGACGAGAATAACCCCGAGATGAGGGTTCGATGCCCGGTCTCTCCCGCTGACATGCTCCACATCTCCACAAACTGCCGCACCGCAGAGAAGATGGCGCTCACTCTCCTGGACTATCTGTTCCACCGAGAGGTCCAAGCCATGTCCAACCTGTCGGGCCAAGGCAAACACGGCAAAAAGCAGCTGGACCCGCTGATGATCTACGGTATCCGCTGTGAGTCCTCCATACACGTCCACTCTCACGTAAAGGGGCTTTGTGGAACGTTTTCAGGTGGAGGGTCCGTCAAATGCTTTCATTGCTTTGTCTGAAATGTTTCACAGTACGGCATTAAACCTTTCTATCTTCATGGAGACCAAACCAAGTTACAGGTCAGGTCTGTGGAGAGGCGACCCCGCTCGCAGTCAGTTTTTCTACGTATTTTTGAGCTCTAAACCCACCTGTAATTGAATAAATGTAAAGTAGACCTGTTTAATGTCACACTGTGGAACATTCCAGACAGAACAATGATGTCTCCATGGAAACTCTCCTCCTCGGGCGATGAGGCTGTGTTGACGAAGGGCGTGTGGATGTCCTTTTGTCCGTTTGTATTATTTTAGCCGTAGCTTCATTAGTTTTACATGTTTATTCTGCTCAGATTCAGCTCAGATTCAAAGCAGGTGTGCCATATGTGTTTGTTTTAAGACCTTGACTTTTAGAAGCTTGAAAACTACAGCTTCATGACATCACGAGGTGGAACAGAGCGTTTGGAGCTTTGGAGATGTAGAAAGACGAATAATAAAAGGTTCGGCATTCTAACTTTACCGATTAGAGAACAGTGTAACATGGGCCCTTTTAATGAATCCACTGAACACCTGTGGAAATTGTTCAAAAGCAATTAATCTTTTATTTATCATTTGATTAAGTTATCAGTGTTTCCATTACAAACACAGAAACGATCCAAGAACACACAAGAATCCAAGAGTAGACAACGAAAGTCCAGGGTGAGCAGGGTTACGAAAACAGAAATCCTTAGAGACTGTGTGTTAGACTGCACACAGCTTTGTTTTACCAAATTATCTGCATTTATTATCTGATTCTGTAAAATATTTGGGTTTCAAATTCATCTGTCAAAACAATTTTCCACCTCATTTATTTGTGTTTGTTTAGACTGTGTGAATTTGCTGTTTTAAAAGTGCATTGTGCAAGTTTTCCGGTGGAGGGTTTTGTCCATGGTGATGTTTGTTTCACAGTTGCCACGTTTACATGAGAGCTTTAATTCTGAATAAAAATGATTTAATTCTGAATAAAAGGAGATTGACAGGCGGATCGGTGCGGCGTCGGCAGTGATGCGGTCGCTGTACCGGACCGTTGTGGTGAAGAGGGAGCTGAGCCGAAAGGCAAAGCTCTCGATTTACCGTCGATCTACGTTCCTCCCCTCACCTATGGTCATGAGCTCTGGGTAATGACCGAAAGGACGAGATCGCCGATACAAGCGGCCGAAAAGAGTTTCCTCCACAGAGTGTCTGGACGCTCCCTTAGAGATAGGGTGAGGAGTAGACCTGGTTTAGTCCTGGTTTAGACCCAGTTTAGTCCCAGTTTAGTCCTGGTTTAGTCCTCGTTCAGTTCTGGTTTAGACCTGGTTTAGTCCCAGTTTAGACCTGGTTCAGACCTGGTTTAGTCCCAATTTAGACCTGGTTTAGTCCCAGTTTAGACCTGGTTTAGTCCCAGTTTAGACCTAGTTTAGTTTAGTTTTGGTTTAGTCCTGGTTTAGTCCCGGTTTAGTCCCGGTTTAGTCCCGGATTAGTCCCGGTTTAGTCCCGGTTTAGTCCTGGTTTAGACCTTGTCTAATCCCAGTTTAGACCTGGTTTAGTCCCAGTTTAGACCTGGTTTAGTCCCAGTTTAGACCCAGTTTAGACCTAGTTTAGTTTAGTTTTGGTTTAGTCCCGGTTTAGTCCCGGTTTAGTCCCGGTTTAGTCCTGGTTTAGTCCTGGTTTAGACCTTCTCTAGTCCTGGTTTAGACCTGGTTTAGTCCCAGCTTAGACCTGCTTTAGTCCCAGTTTAGACCTGGTTTAGACCCAGTTTAGACCTAGTTTAGTTTAGTTTTGGTTTAGTCCTGGTTTAGACCTTGTCTAGTCCTGGTTTAGACCTGGTTTAGTCCCAGTTTAGACCTGGTTTAGTCCCAGTTTAGACCTGGTCTGGCTCGGGCGTCTGTTCTGGACGCCTCCTGGACTCCTCCCTCGGGAGGTGTTCCCTTCACATCCCACCGGGAGGAGGCCCCAGGGAAGACCCAGGACACACTGGAGGGACTATGTCTCCCGGCTGGCCTGGGAACACCTTGGGGTTCCCGGAGGAGGTGGAGGAAGTGTCCGGGGTGAAGGAGGTCTGGGCGTCCCTGTTTAGACTGTTGCCCCAGCGACACGGCCCTGGATAAGAGGAAGAACATGGATGGATAAAAAGAAATTCCGCTTTAAAAAGACCATGTAAACACTTAATTCCTGATTAAAATGATTATTCTGGATTAAATTAAATTCTGAAGTAAGTGGGTGGCCGAATTAATTTATTGCTCAATCCTGTAAACGTTTATTCTTCTTAAAATTAATTCTGGTCGTTCAGCTCATGCTCGTTGGGTCGCCCGCAGTGTTGTATAAAGTACTGGAAAATCAAACTCAAGTAAAAGTATAGGTACCCCTCCCAAAAATGACTTTGGTAAAAGTCGAAGTCACTGACTGAAATGTTACTTGAGTAAAAGTCTTAAAGTATCTGGAACTTCTTGTACTTAAGTATGACAAGTAATGTAAAAATAAATGTACTCAAGTAATGTAATTAAAAGTACAAGTAAAAGTATGACGCAAAGGCAGTCTGAAGCTAACCCTCGCTTTGTTCCTTAGATAGCACAAACACACAGCACTTGTTTACATTTTTAAAAGTAGGCACATGTTAATGTTATTTTTTGTCCTTTTGAACTCGTGTGCCCGTTCTCATTCGTTACACTTAGCCTACAGCCATGCCTTCTCTTGAGCCGAAAAAGCTAGGTAGCCTGTTAGCTCCAACATCGTCAAATACGCTTTGTGTAACCGAAACAATGTCACACAAAGTTAATTTCTACATGTTATGCTCAAGGTTTCACAACGGTGTCTAGAATGTCCATGCTATGGTTACTGAAATTGGAATATAGACGCTAATAATTTCATTAATCTAGAACTTACCTTGATGTGTTTCTTGAGGTTGGACGGGGAGTTTCTGTAAGATAGGATTTCCACTTTTCTTGGAAGGCACAAGAGGCACTTCATTCGATAGGACAAATCCTTCATATCAGCGTAAGAGAACATTGTGTTTAAGTACGGCCAGGGATGCTCATCGTCAGGTCCCCCTTCATTTGTAGCCGACGTGGATGCCGTCTCCTCTTCCATCAGGGATGTTGATTGATTAAACTAGCTGCATGAAACCAACAGGTGTAGGCTGATTGTCATGCGCAAGTAGCGAGTAGCAAGTAGCCCAGGCACGACCTGACTTCCTTCAGTCAGTAGAGGTTTTTTTTTTGTAACAAGTAACTAAACGGCACATTGAAAATGTAGTGGAGTAAAAGTATGCAATTAAATTCAGAAATGTAGTGAAGTAAAAGTAAAAGTTATCATTTTTTTAAAAACTCAAGTAAAGTACAAAGTCTCCCAAAATGTACTTAAGTACAGTAGTGAAGTATTATTACTTCGTTACTATACAACACTGGTCGCCCGTCAACGTGATTGGGACGATCCGGCTCCTCCAGTCCTCTCTTCAGGCGTTCCTCCACTGCTCTTTGGATTTGTGAGCGGGATGTGAGGTGGAGCAGCCGGTGACTCAGTTTTTCTTCTTCCTCCTTCTCCGACGCTCTTCCCTTCTCCTCCTCAGTGACAGATGTAAAGCGTGAGGATAGAATTCTCCAGCTGCTGCTTCATTATCATCGGAAGGACTGCGAAAAATGTTTGTCATGTTTCTGTTCATGGTGTAACAACAAACCGAGGTGATACAAAGCCGGTAGCAGCTGAAGTTTGCGTTTTCTTCCGGTCGACATAAATCCGTTCGTATCCCTGTCCAATCAGAACCTTCCCGACCTCCAGACGTTGAGCGGAATTAAATAAAGACGATTTAACGTGTTTTCCATGTAAACCTCAATTCAGAATTATTATTTCCATATAAACTCACAGGAGAATATTTTAATTTCAAACTGTTTAATTCAGAACAATCAATTCAGTATTAAAAAACATTGTGTAAACGTGGCCAGTGTGGCATTAAACCTTTCCATCTTCATGAAGCCCAAACCAGAACAAGTTCCAGGTCAGATCTGTGGAGAGGCGACCCCGCTCACAGTCAGAATGTCTGTTTTTCTAAGCATTTTTGAGCTCTAAAACCACCTGTGATTGAATAAATGTAAAGTAGAACTGTTTAATGTCACACTGTGGAACATTCCAGGCAGAGCGATGCCGTATCCATAGAAACAAGCAGGTGACGGACCCCCAACCGGAAAGTGGAAAGTTACACAATCCAGCTTTTGATTAATGATTTGTGTGTGTGTGTGTGTGTGTTTTTAGGTCACTTATTCTACAAATTTGGCATCTCTGAGTCGGACTGGTATCGTATTAAGCAGAGCATCGACTCGAAGTGTCGCACGGCCTGGAGACGTAAACAGAGAGGGCAGAGTCTGGCTGTGAAGAGCTTCTCCAAACGCACTCCCCGCTCCTCCGTCTCAGGTACCACCGTCACCGTCACGCCGTTTAAACGTTTACAGCTCCGATATCAGGCAAAACTGACCCCTGTGAGCTTCATGTCTAGTAGAGTTGGGCGGTATCCAAATTTTGATACCGTTAAACCGTGTCCACATTTTCCCGGTGTATACGGTATTACCGTTGCTAAGGCAAAAAAAAAAAACACTTCGTAGCACTACAGTGGAGTCGCCTCGCCAAATGGCAGCTTGCACCTATACCGTTCAGAAACAGAATAGCATTACATAGGCCTAATGATACTGAAAACATAACAAAACATGTACAAAATTAGTAACTTTTATTAACAAATGTTTAAAGTGCAAATACAGCAGCCAACCGATGGAACGAAATAACAAATTGTCTGTGGGCTAAAGCTAACAAACCAACAGGAATCAAATAAATAAAATACTTGATCTTATCAAATAAGAAAATCTGAACAATAAATAAGAAGACATAACCGAAAATGTGCATATATAACCCTGTCCTGAGAACGCAGTGGAAAATACTGCTCGTTTGTATATTTTTAAAATCTATTAACATGAATCAAATAAATTAACAACTATACAACATCCCGGACCGTTTTCGTCCGTCAGAAAAAGCTACTCCTTATTGAAAATAAAAATATTAAGCTATTGAATGCAAAACCAGCATGTTCACTTTTTTCGGCTTGAGTAGGGCACGTTGTGGATTGACAACTTTGCCCGCGTTGCTGAAGACCCGTTCCGATGGAGAGCTTGTGGCACAAACGCACAGGTATTTTCGGGCAACCCTCGACATCAGAGGAAAGCGCCTGACTCCATTGGATTTCCACCAAAGAAGGGGTCTTCTAGTCTGGTTAACACCTGACCATATCACAAGTGAGATATGGGTCTGGGAGCTCGCTTCGAAAAATCCCGTAGCGGAGGTGTGGTTAGCGATTGCCAACGGCCGTTTATTGGGCGTTATGAATGTCTATCATTGAGCGTATACGTAAGTCCATAGCCAATCATGTCAGTTGTCAGTTCAAACTACAAGCTTCCGTTTGTCATGTAGTACGCGTCACCGTCTTGCCGCCCCTCCCCCGCTCTCTGATTGGGGCCCTAAATCTGGGACTCTCGCTTGGACGAGCTGCCAGGCCGCCTTCCAGTTCGAAACGAACGGAAGCGGCCTGGGAATTCCCAGGCTAGGGGGTCTTCATCTGCCAGAATAACAGCCTCGTGTGGAAGTTAATAAGAGTTAATAAGTAATAAGAAACCCGAAAACTTCTCACATTTCAGTCTCAAAAACGGTGAGCCATTTTTATTAACACGCGAGAATATCGGAAAGGGCGCTGCGCTAGAACACAAAAGCAGCGTGTCAAACGTCACGCCTTTCTTAAAGGGACCGCAACTATTATCAGAAGCAGTGACTTTATAACCAAGTGCTTAACCAAGAACTGAGCAAAACCCGCATGGCAAAGCTGTAACAACACGGTTAAGAAGGTGAATTATGCATACATTCACGAGTGCACTACACTCGCAACAATATGCAGTTGCTTCTGCTTCTGCTCGCTCTTCTTCAGTGCCGCCACCGTCTTCATGCACATTTTACACACAGCCTCGTTGACATTAGCCGGCTCTCCCTTGTCATTTGGCCGAAATCCGAAATGCTGCCAAATTGCAGACGACGTGTTTTTCTTTGGGACCAACTCAGCGCGGTCTGTCATGTTGTCTTGTTTTTCTCCTTCTCCTTCTGATAATGTCACGTGACGACACAACATCCAGGAACTTCATCGAACGTCATCTCTCCGATAGTAATATTAGTTTTAAACTGTAATAGTATTAAATTAACAAACACAACCACACATACATAAGTGCTGGACAAACACTCTTTATTTAGGCATTAAATTCATTATAGTTAATATTATATTAGGGCAAGATTTTTTTTTTTTTAATGACGGTAATGAATCTGATACCGTTGCTATTTTTAGATACCGCAGTATACCATATTACCGCCCAACCCTAATGTTTAGGGATAGGAATCGAGAACCGGTTCCTGTTGAGAACCGGTTCCGTGTGTTTCAATTTCACAGAATCGATTAGCAGTTGATCTAGCGATTCTCTTAACGATTCCAGCCAGCACGAATTACGCACAAAAGTGGTGATACGAAGTTTATATACTATTTTCGCATGACGAAAAGAACGAGAAGAGCTTGTTTTTCGGAAAGAGGTGGAAAGGTGTGTATAAATCAACATATTTTCCCACGCTTGCACGCCAGCCAATCCCGTTGCGAGAAGCGCCGAAGGGATCTCCCCTGTTCGTGTATCTGTGAGGAGCTCGTGCATATGTATGCGGCACTGCAGGACACTAAAGGACATGAAAATTGCCTTTTAGCTTCTACTCGGACACATGACACGTTCTGGAGACGTTCGGGACAGGTTCGGGAGTACGATTTAGCTCCGAAACACAATACGCGTTTACACGTGGAGATACACGAATTATCCGAAAACACTGCAACACGGGGTGAGTCATAATTATTATCATATTATTTCTGCATCAAATGGAGATATTAGGTGAAAGCAGCGGCTTGTGTCAACATTAGACTGTGCACTAAACCGGGACTAAACCGGGACTAAACCGGGACTAAACCAGGACTAAACCAGGACTAGACCAGGACTAGACCAGGACTAGTGCTAATCTTGGTGCTAATCAAACAGTTTGTTCTCCTTTTTTCCACAAATTAGAATCGATAAAGAATCGAATCGTTAAGCAGTATCGATAATGGAATCGGAATCGGAAAAATCTGGTTTAGTCCTAGATTAGTCCTAGTTTAGTCCTGGTTTAGTTCTGGTTTAGTCCTAGTTTAGTTCTGGTTTAGTCCTGGTTTAGTCCTGGTTTAGTCCTAGTTTAGTCCTGGTTTAGTTCTGGTTTGGTCCTTGTTTAGTCCTTGTTTAGTCCGGATTTAGTCCTGGTTTAGTCCGGGTTTAGTCCTGGTTTAGTTCTGGTTTAGTCCTTGTTTAGTCCGGGTTTAGTCCTAGTTTAGTCCTGGTTTAGTTCTGGTTTAGTCCTGGTTTAGTTCTGGTTTAGTCCTGGTTTAGTCCTGGTTTAGTCCAGGTTTAGTCCTGGTTTAGTCCGGGTTTAGTCCTAGTTTAGTCCTGGTTTAGTCCGGGTTTAGTTTAGGAATGCACCGATCCACATTTTTCCACTTCCGATCCGATCCTGATACCTGAATTTGATCGATACCGATACTATTCCGATACCAAAACTGTTTGTTTTCCATATTATCATCATTATTGTTTAGTCCTGCTTTAGTCCTAGTTTAGTCCTGCTTTAGTCCTAGTTTAGTCCTAGTTTAGTCCTGCTTTAGATCTAGTTTAGTCCTGCTTTAGTCCTGGTTTAGTCCTAGTTTAGTCCTGCTTTAGATCTAGTTTAGTCCTGCTTTAGTCCTGGTTTAGTCCTGCTTTAGTTCTAGTTTAGTCCTAGTTTAGTCCTGCTTTAGTTCTAGTTTAGTCCTAGTTTAGTCCTAGTTTAGTCCTGCTTTAGATCTAGTTTAGTCCTAGTTTAGTCCTGCTTTAGTCCTAGTTTAGTCCTGCTTTAGTCCTAGTTTAGTGCTGCTTTAGTTTGTCTATAATTTCCAGTTAGTTTTGTAAACACACAATACAGTTTCACTTATCATTTTTTCTTTTAAATGCCATTTTTATTTATTTCAGTTAACGAAAATATTTTTTCAGTTTTAGTTTTTATTTTTTCGTTCGTTTTCGTTAATTATAATCATCTTGACACACATACGAGGCATCGTATATTTAATGTCTCCTGTGTGTATCTAAAATGTTGATTTAAGAACACTTCACTTTAAATCTGAACCTTTTGTCTGTGGATGTTCAGAGCTTTAATTTCTGTTTTAGTTTAAGCTCATCCCTCCTCATTTGTTTACTCGTTGCTATGGTGATGCTCACAGCGTAGTGATACAGAACAGTGATTAACCGTTGCCGGATCTACCTGCGCGGTTAAACAGATAATATGAAGCAGTAAATACAGTGAAAGGCCTTTTCAGTGAGCACTTTAAATATTTACTGCTCGTTTCAAAGGAGAGATGAGGGTCCAGCCAAGAGTTATCGGTTTTATTGACTGTTTTTGGATTTGTTTGGTGAATGTTTTGGGGAGTGCGAAATCTGTTTATGGTGAGATGGACCGGTAACTGTTCGGCTCCGCGTTCATAATCTGTCCTGTGCTGATGTTGCCATAGTTTTTATCAAACTAAAGACTGAAATCATCAGCTCAAAAGCCCAAAACAGCAGGAAGCAATCGTATTCAAAATTACATTCACTTATAACAAAGTACAACTCTAAAACCGATTATTACAATAAAACTGTAGTAAATATAATGACATACAGTGGGTACGGAAAGTAACGTTTTTTTTACAATCTGAGCCTTCTTTCGGCAATAAAACAAGTAGTTTTACTCACCCATAGCACTTTGGTGTCATTTGGAGCAGTTTCTTAGAAGTTATGTTGTAGCTGTTCTGTTCTACTAATGATCCCGTATCCGTTAGCGTGAGTGCTCGGGGCATTACTTTGCGGTCTCCAAATAACACAAACTTTAGCACTTTTCAAATCACAGAAGATCGCTGTGTCAGGGTAGACTTTTAGTGGATTCCAAAACGGCCTGAATCCCGATATCGCAACAGAAAAGTAAAGTTCAGAGCGGTGTTAGCTTCTTTCGGACTAGCGGTGTTTACAAAACAGCTGAGTTCACGCATGCGCACTGTCCTCTCTGATGACGTCATCAAATGAAACTATAACTGCATATCGGGTTTCAGGCCGTTTTGGAATCCACTAAAAGTCTACGCTGACACAGCGATCTTCTGTGATTTGAAAAGTGCTAAAGTTTGTGTTATTTGGAGACCACAAAGTAATGCCCCGAGCACTCACACTAACGGATACGTGATCATTAGTAGAACAGAACGGCTACAACATAACTTCTAAGAAACTGCTCCAATTGACACCAAACTGCTATGGGTGAGTAAAACTACTTGTTTTATTGCCGAAAGAAGGCTCAGATTGTAAAAAAAAAAGTTACTTTTCCTTTAAATGTTCTCACCCTTTGTTATTTTGCTCCATTTACTAAAATCATTTAAGTTCATTTTTTTCTCATTATTGTTTACACAGCGCCCCCTACTGACAGAAAAACACAGAATTGTTGACATTTTGGCAGATTTATTGAAAAAGAAAACTGAAATATCACATTAGACTTAGACTTAGAAACGGCCGTTTTTGTTCTGATAAAACGATACGGCGCCGGCGTGAATGTGTGAATGTGTGAACGGTTGTCACAGGTGGGTTTGCTGTTTTAGGATCTTCGCTGCGTTTGCGTTGGACACATGTTTGTAATCTGCACACACAAAGCTCACTGTCCTGCCGTCCCGGCGCGCCGCCACCTCTGACCTCTGACCACAAAGCTCACTGTCCTGCCGTCCCCACGCGCCGCCACCTCTGACCTCTGACCAGGGAACGTCCGACTGCAGGGAAACTCAGATTCCTGTGAGCTCCCACGGACGCACACTGCCACACACACACACAACTGTAATTCACTGATACCCTGTATAGTTTGTACAGTTGTGTAACTGTTTAGTTCACAGTTTTAGATAATTACGTGTGTTAATTGCCGTGTTTCAGATGACGTCACAACATTCTATAGACCAGGGGTGTAAAACTCATTTTGGTCCTGGGGGCCGTATCCAAACTACTCTCAACCCAAAGGGGCCGGATCAGAAAAGTCATGGCAAATATACCCCAAAAACAGCAATAAGTCCAAATACTTGTGCAGAGAAACACAAATCTGTTACAGAAGTCTTTTTTATTTGATGAACTCTTTCTTTTACAAAATATTATAATATTATGAACAACCTGAAACTTTAAAGGGATATGCCACCCCCAGGTCAAATTTGGGCATCTCCCCACAGTCCAGAGACTAAAACAAGTGATGAAAAGCGTTTTCCTGGTCACCCAGCCATTGTCCGAGTCGGTTAGCACTGACCGCTGCACGCAGCTGCTGCTCCTCCTCCGCGTTAGACTGGAGGCAACGGCGCCAGAGAAAGATTTCGGCCAAAAGGAATTAATTTGCTCGATGCTTTTCCCAATTACTTTCTGTGTAGTGCGCATTCATATCGAGTGCAAATAAATGTGCAAATCAACACGGAGAACTTGCCTTGGTCATTTTGGGTGGGAACTATTTTTCAGTGCGGAAAAAGACAGACGAAGCACACACCACGCGGACAGGGGAATCCCTGTTTACGCACCAGGAAGGGAGTTCCCCTGTTACGCTGCGTGCTGTGTGCTTCGGCTGTATTCTTCCGCACTGAAAAATAGTTTCCACCCAAAATGACCAAGGCAAGTTCTCCGTGTTGATTTGCACAATTATTTGCACTCGATATGAATGCGCACTACACAGAAAGTAATTGGGAAAAGCATCGAGCAAATTAATTCCTTTTGGCCGAAATCTTTCTCTGGCGCCGTTGCCTCCAGTCTAACGCGGAGGAGGAGCAGCAGCTGCGCGCGGCGGTCAGTGCTAACAGACTCGGACAATGGCTGGGTGACCAGGAAAACGCTTTTCATCACTTGTTTTAGTCTCTGGACTGTGGGGAGATGCCCAAATTTGACCTGGGGGTGGCATATCCCTTTAAGAAAAATGCAATTTCAACCCAGGTTTCCCATTCACCTCCGTGTACAAATAGGAATTAGACCTGCTTTAGTCCTGGATTAGGCCTGGTTTAGGCCTGGTTTAGTCCTGGTTTAGATATACTAGTATATTTTAAACCTGTTATAGACCAACCTGCAGTCCTGATTTGTATAATGTTACAGACCTCGCTGTGTGAGTCCTGTTTTAGATCTTAGTCTTGTCTTTGACCTGGTTTAGCTGTGGGTTAATTAGGAATTGGAAAATCCTGCACTTGGTGTCCACTTTTCTCATTTTTGACATTTTACTGATGAGGATGTCATGGTCAACAGTCCAAACAAGGGTCCTGGGAGGGGCCATGCACTGGGCGCTGGAGACACTGCTATGCTAAGCTGCGCAGAAAAGCGGCACAGAAAATTACCAATATTTTAATAGAAAATTAAAATATGATTCAAGTATTTTAATAGAAAATCAGCCGAGGGCCAGATTAAAGGTCTTGGAGGGCCGGATCTGACCCCCGGGCCGCATGTTTGACACCCCTGTCCGTCTGTCTATATGCCTGGAATGTTCCACAGTGTGACTTTAAACAGCTCTACTTTCTATTTATTCAATCACAGGTTGCTTTAGAGATTAAAAATACCTAGAAAAACAGACATTCTGAATGAGAGTGGGGTCGCCTCTCCACAGATCCGACCTGGAACTTGGTCTGGTTTACACACCGTGAAGATCAGTTTCCAGACAAAGCATTAAAAGTTTCTATCGCCATGGAGAAAATCATTTATTTGAAGGCCAGTCTGCCTGGCCTGGAGAACGTGGTGATGTCAGATGAAACACGGCGGTGGACGGGACCTCAAAGTCAAAGTCAAAGTCAGCTTTATTGTCAATTCTGCCATATGTGTTCAACATACAGTGAATCGAAATTTTGTTTCTCTCTGGCCAGGTAGTGCAAAAAGACAGTGTACAAAATACAATATGAAGACAAAACACAACAAAAAACTATCTAAGACAGAGATCTAAGTTAAAACTAAAGTCTACGATCTAAAATCTTAAAACAGTGCAACATAATAAATAAACTATACAATATACAGATTTCCAAAGTGTGCAGTGTGCATCAAAAATGTGCAATGGAAGATACAGCAGTGACTTGGTCATGTGCAGTAGAATGTGCATAGGAGTTAAGATAAAATAAAAATAAATGTGCAACAGTAGTAATTCTAGTGCAGTAACAGGAGTAAACAACAGTACTAAAATTCCAGTAGTCAATGTGCAATAACAGTAGTAAACGACAGTGCAACGGGGGTAAAATTCAATAACAGGAGTAAACAACAGTACTAAAAATTCCAGTAGTAAATGTAAGTGTGCAATAACAGTAGTAAACAACAGTGCAACAGGAGTAAAATCCAGTAGTAAATGTAAATGTGCAACAGTGCAACAGTAGTCCTTAGCAGCAGTTTTTTAAAAGTGTCTAGAGTGATAGGTCTTTTTATGGAATACAGGTTATGCCAATATGGGGGGTGGGGGGTGGGAGATGGGTAAGGTGGGAGTTCGGGTGTGAGTTCGGGTGTGAGTTCAGCCTCCCGACAGCCTGGTGGATGAAGCTGTTTGAAAGCCTGGTGGAGTGGGCCCGGAGACTCCGGTACCTTCTCCCCGAGGGCAGGAGGCTGAACAGGCTATGTGCGGGGTGGCTCGGGTCACCCACAATGCTGGACGCTCTGCGGGTGAGCCGGGTGTTAAAAATGTCTAGGAGGGAGGGGAGAGAGACACCAGCGATCCTCCCAGCTGCATTCACTATGCGCTGCAGGGCTTTCCTGTTCTGTTCAGTGCAGCTCCCGTACCACACAGTGATGCAGCTGGTCAGGACGCTCTCAATGGTGCCTCGGTAGAAGGTGGTCATAATGGGTGGAGGGGCTCCAGCTCTCCTCAGTTTGCGGAGGAAAGGCGCTTCTGAGCCCTCTTTGCCAGTGATACAGTATTCACTGTCCAGGAGAGGTCCTCACTGATGTGCACCCCCAGGAATTTGGTGCTGCTCACCCTCTCTACAGCAGCACCATTGATGGACAGTGGGGGGTGCTGGGTGGGGCCTCTCCGGGAGTCAACAACAATCTCCTTGGTCTTTTCAACATTAAGAAGGAGATTGTTATTGCTGCACCACTGGGTCAGAAGGCTCACCTCACTCCTGTAGTTTGTCTCATCGTTATTAGAGATGAGACCCACCACAGTCGTATCGTCCGCAAACTTCACTATGTGATTGGTGCTGAACGCTGGTGAGCAGTCGTGGGTCAGCAGAGTGAAGAGCATCGGACTGAGCACACAGCCCTGGGGGGCTCCTGTGCTCAGTCTAATGCAGCTTGAGGTGTTTCTGCCGACCCGCACTGCCTGTGGCCTCTCACTGAGGAAGTCCAGCAGCCAATTACACAGTGAGGTCTGAAGCCCCAGGTGGTCTAGTTTGATAATGAGCTGCTGTGGGATTATAGTGTTGAATGCTGAACTGAAATCTATGAACAGCATTCTCACATATGAGTCTTTATTGTCTAGGTGGGTGAGAGCCGGGTGAAGTGCAGAACAGATTGCATCCTCGGTAGAGCGGTTGGCCCGGTATGCAAACTGGTATGGGTCTAGGGTGGGGGGAGGATGGATTTGATGTGTGCCATGACTAGCCGTTCAAAGCACTTCATGATGATGGGGGTCAGTGCAACAGGGCGATAGTCATTAAAAGTGGCCGGAGTGGGCTTCTTTGGCACGGGAACGATGGTAGTGGTTTTGAAGCAGGAGGGAACGACAGCCTGGCTCAGAGAAGCATTAAAGATGTCTGTGAAGACATCCTTGAGCTCCTCTGCACAGTCTTTCAACACACGACCAGGAATGTTGTCCGGGCCTGCAGCCTTGCGGGTGTTGATCCTGGAGAGTGTCCTCTTCACGCTGGCTGCAGACACACACAGGGGCTGGTCGTGGGGAGGTGGTGGAGTTTTTGGGGCCGGGTGTCATTTCCTGCCTCAAACCGTGCAAAGAAGCTGTTGAGGTCATTGAGCAGGGTGATATTATTGTCACAGGTCTGTGGCAAGGGTTTGTAATCCGTGATGTTCTGGATGCCCTGCCACAGACTCCGTGTGTCCCTGCTATCTCTAAAGTGTCCGGTTATTTTCTGTGTGTATTTGTGTTTGGCTTTCCTGATTCCACGGGACAGGTTGGCTCTTGCTGCCCTCAGATGGGGGACATCCCCAGCTCTGAAGGCAGCGTTCCTGGCTCTCAACAGCCTGTGAACCTCCCCCTGTCAGCCATGGCTTCTGGTTAGCCCTGGTGGTGATTGTTTTTGTGTGTGTGACATCACCAATGCATTTGGTGATGTAGGAGGTCACAGTGTCTGCGTACTCCTCAATGTCAGTGTGATTGTTGTATGTGGCGGCCTGTTTGAACACTGCCCAGTCTGTTGTACCGAGGCAGTGCTGTAGTGCAGACGAGGCCCCCTCTGGCCACACCTGGATCTGCTTCAGAGCCGGCCTAGAGACCCTTACACGGGGTCTGTATGCCGGTCTGAGCACAACAGAGATGTGGTCAGAGAGGCCTATGTGGGGGAGGGGGTAAGCCTTGTAAGCTCCCTTGTGTGTAGTGTAAACCATGTCCAAAGTGTTGTTTCCCCTGGTTGGGAAATCAACATGCTGATGCATTTGTGGCATGACAGTTTTGAGGTCTGCATGATTGAAATCCCCGGCAAGGATAAAAAATCCGTCCGGGTGAGCAGTCTGTTGCTCGCTAATAGAGTTATACAACTCATACAGTGCCTCCCTCCTATCAGCGCTGTTCGGTGATGGGGGGACGTAAACAACCACGTGCAGTCTAGCAGAGACTGCACGTTGGCGAGGAGAATGGATGGAATGGCCGGCCGGTGCGGGCTAGCCGTTAGCCTAGCTCTGATACCGCCGCGCCGGCCTCGCTTCTGCCTCCTCTCACACCGCTTGCGGCGTCTCCTCTCCGGGCGGGGGGCGGCAGGCGAGTCCGGTGTAGCAGCGTTAGCAGCATTAGCAGCAGGCCGGCGTAGTAGTCCGAAGCGCGCCAGCTTCTCCTCTAGTACAGTGTCCAGGGAGTTGTGCTGGCCAGTTCTGCCTATGTCCAGCAAGAACTGCCTACTGTACTTGTTAGAAAACACTGAAGACGAACAAGATAGACTAGACAAAGACGGTGAAAACACTACGCTATCGGCCGGACGAGGGGCCGCTGCGTCTTCACGCGCCGCCATCTTGGTCACCTGTTCTAATGTGACCAGTTCTAATGTCCCTTTAGCCACATGGGTTTGAGTTTCCTCCCGGTACAGGATATATATGTATGGTGAGCCGTTTTAACATTTAAACCCTCAGCTGGATATGTATTACAGATTTCTCTAACACAGTTTTGCCCAGTCAAAAAGAAAATTTTGGATATTCACAAAGACATTTTTCCTCGGGCAAATGACGTCACTTTTCCCGTTCATGTGTTTGGGGTTCATCATTACAGATATCGACAATTCACTTCCAGATATCCACTACGGGAATTATGGATATCCACAACTGAATTATAGATATCTGTAATTCCAGTTTGAGTTTCCACAATTTGATTCTGACTCGTCATAACTCCAGTTCAAGAAATCTTTAATTCACCTCAATTAAAGATATCGACATGTTCCTTTTCAGATGTCGTAAATTAAGTTTTGAGTTTTTAAGTGAATTTATCAGTAAGAAAGCCAAAATGCATCTTGGGGCCGTCTTGTTTTTGCGCTCGTGAAACGTTCGTTGAAAATGATATTAACGACAATCTAATTTTAGCACTGACGGTTGTTTAGCTTTAGGGACAAATGTCTTTTTGGACAGATCGGTGCTGCTCGTAGCTCGAGACACTCACTGTGTGCACAGTGAAGGATCGGATTGGATTTCTCCGAATCCGATCCCGTTACTCGGCGGGTGGTCTGTCCTTAGATCCCAGTGCACATGAAACTCGTGTAATCGGATAATGGTCAGTGACCTGGCCGCTCCGCTACGCTATGTGGCGCTGTTGTCCAACTGCTTCAATAAAAACACAACAAACTATGTGGTGGTTTACAAAGATGGAGCTCGAGGAGTTTGACGGACGAATATGAGACTAAACCTGGAGTAAACCTGGACTGAACCTGGACTAGTTTGACGGAGCAGCATTGGTGTACGTGTTGTGCATTCTTTCTTCGCAGCCATGATTTCGTCTGACTTTTCCGGCAACAATCGCTACTTATGATGGCATCGGCGCCTCCTGCCACTTCCGGGTGAAATCCCTGGTGAAAATTCCCGCGCATGCGCAGTACGCCGATCCGATTTCGTGCACAAGGCGGCACCGAGCGGATTACTATCGGCCTAAGCCAGGGGTTCCAATCGGATTCGGGAAACCAATCCAATACGATCCTTAGCCTGTGCACATAAATTCGATACGATCCCAATCCGTTTGCAGTCGGATTACACTCGTCCATGTGCACGCAGTGAATGTGGTGCTTCCTGTGTCATGACATCATAATGAGGTTTTAGATCTTTAAGTTTCAATCTGCCTTGTCTAAACTGAAGAACAGAAGTCTGCACTTGTCATTTACGATATGACAATTTAAATGTTGTTTTCAGTGATGTAATCGCAAATTTCTTTAATTCTGTTTTGCCTGGTCAAAACTGAAATGCAGATTTGTCTCACTGTTGTTTCGTCCAGTCAAAATTATGTTACAGATTTCTCAAATGACAATTCCCGCTATCCAAAATTAAATTACGTCTAGTTGGAAAGACGTTGTTGATATCGACAGTGTTAATTCTAGATAGTCAAATTTAGTGTTTAAATGTTAAAACGGCTTGCCATATGTCCGTGTGTTTGTGAGCAGCAGCGGTGAAAGACGAGAGGCAGAGCTGCGTTTCAAAGCCGATCTGAAACGTTAGAGTAAAGTGGAGTTTCACATGTTGATTTGTGCCCACATTTTCACTGTGTGGGTGACTTTGTTTAGCAGGTTCTGGGACTCGTCTTTAGTTGTGTGTGAAGAAGGAGACCACAGTTCGTCCGATGTGTTCTGACCAGACCTGGGCATTGTTTTTGTTTTTGTTTTTGTAACTACAATAAAATGACTTTAGCCGTGTCCCAATTCCCAGAGTGCACGGTTCGGAGCGTGGTTTGAAGGGGGCTCAGACTGCAGTCAAGGCGGTGCATACTTGCTCAGCCCTGAGTGCAGTCCACGGACTGCATCAGCGTCTGCAAAATGGGGCAGGTCTCACAACTACGGTCTGCAGCCGCCGACTCCATTTTCTCCCATAGTGCACGGTAGGGGTGGGCGATATAGCCTAAAATTTATATCACGGTATAATTTGAACCATAGACGGTAGACGGTATATATCACGGTATACTTTGGTATGTAACAGTATTAACTGTTAACAGTATTAACAGCTTCTTAATGGTCACCAGAGCACATGGAAAAAGCATTCAAGCAGGAAGCTGTTTTTTAAACTATTAAATGACATAAACGTCAAGAATATTACTACAAGAAAATGTATTGAGCAAAACTGTAATTGTAAAAAACATAAAACAAGTAACTTCACTTTCAAGCAGTATAAAATTTGAACAAGGCAATGTAAATCGAAAATGAAACTGCTTTAACATTGGCGTGGTCGTCAAGGAAATACGATGTTTGCAGTACACATGTACTGTTGAAATGGGCCGTACACAGGCATGTGCCGCACAACTTCCAGTCGTCGTCAATAAAGTGGATTGTCAGGCTGATATACGGGTCCATAGTGCGACTCGACCACAAGTCCGTGGTGGTTGCATAGTGTTTTATGTCACGAAGCTCTTTTCCCACTTGATTGACCTCATGCAGTCTGGGCACTTCCACTTGGCTAAAATATTTGCGGTTTGGTACCACGTACCGTTGATCCAGCGTCTTCACCATGCCTAAAAAGCCGTTTCTTTCTACAGTTTGGAAAGGCACCGTGTCGTTACACAAGAATACTGCGATGGACTTCATTATGTCAATCCACCGCTGGCTTTTTTATCATAAGCTACGCCTTTTGAAAATGCCTGGGTGTAGTGCCAACTTTTTTCCTCCCACTTGAAGACTGGCTTGGCTTTTGAGTGTCGACAATGTTCCCCCTAATGTTTTATGTTTTATCCGACATGCACCCCCGCTACACGCACCCCCGGTACACGCACCCCCGGTACACGCACCCCCGGTACACGCACCCCCGGTACACGCACCCCCGCTACATGCACCCCCGGTACACGCTGTTGTGAAAGAGCTGCGCGTGCTCGCGGCTTACACCGGTAGAAGTTTAATACGAGACACATACTTTTGTTTCTGAATACTGGACGATTCCCCCGTATTCAGATGACCCCGCGGCTGAAAAAAAAGCGGAACTCTTTCATCCCTGCGCTGCATAGGTTTTCTGGTGCGCTGAGAATGTGTGAGCAGTGCGCCATTGCACAGGCGTGCAGCTTAGAGGGAACGTTGGCTTTCTTCGTACTCGATAATGTGTTTAGCTTTTAGGTGGTAGAACAGATTGCTTGTGTTGCCATGTTTTGCGATCACTGTCGCCCAGCATATTCTGCAGATTGTTTTCCAATGTCCTGTTCAGTATCCGACGCCTTGTATCCAAACCATGACCAGATTACAGAAGTTGAGCCGGTCTTTTTCACGAGCTCCTCCTCCTCCATGTGCTCGTGCAGCGATTTTTTCCTCCTTCCTTGTTGTGGTGACGCAATGAACTATCGCGATAGGAAGGTATAACCCAAATCTCTACCGTTGGCCAAATTTATACCGCATACCGTTTATACCGTTTATACCGCCCACCCCTAGTGCACGGTGCATGCTGGGATATACGAGTGCGCGAAGCGTGGATTTTCACGCGCTTGGTCCACGCCCCGATTTCTATGGAAACGACTGCGGTCTTTGGACCGCGTGTTAACTGTGTATGGGACAAAAAAGAAATGGGACAGCAGTCGTCGCGCCGGATGCCCTTCAAACCACGCTCCGAACCGTGCACTCTGGGAATTGGGACACGGCTTCTGAGACTACCACACCTACTTGTTTACAGTTTCTGTTAGTTAGGTGGGCCTGTTAGATCTGCAGTGGGAGTGGAGTGTGGGTCTTGTTAGCAGAACCATTCAGGACCATAATGGTGTTTTCACACCTCTGGACCTGACCTGCTGCACTTTTGTTTTCTTTGTTTGTTTTGATTATTAACTCTGTAGACGTAAAGACCAAATATGATCTGCTGTTATATTTGAGTGTGTTTTTCAGTACAGAGTGGCTGTGCCGTTTCCCCCAGACACACACACAGTTATCAGGATACTGGTGATTCTTTTGTTAACCATTAGTGCTGTTTGTTTGTTTGTTTGTTTCCTCAGAGACAGAAGCTGCGCAGATCGAAACGGCCACACCGCAGACTCTGCATTACACTCTGGCCAATCAGCAGGTCCAGTTCCACCGGATCGGAGAGGACGGACAGGTGCAGGTGGTGAGTACTCATGTTTTTATTCTACTACAGGTGCATTTCCCAGACGCACACCTGGAGTTGTGTTTGTTTCATTCTCATGTTTGAGGAACTGTTTATTATTCATCTGTAACATGTCCAAAGCTCCAAACGCTCTGTTCTGTAGTTTTCAAGTGAACAGCTCCTTTTACCTTTATTTCACTAGAGGTTGAAATGATCTAAATCAGGGGTGTCAAACTCATTTTGGTCCGGGGGCCGCATCTAACCCGCTTTGATCCCAAAGGGGCCGGATCAGAAAACTCATGGCAAATATACCCCAAAAATAGCAATAAGTCCAAATATTTGTGCAGAGAAACATAAATCTATTACAGAAGTGTTTTTATTTGATGAACTCTTTCTTTTACAAAATATTATAATATGAACAACCTGAAACTTTAAGAAAAATGCAATTTCAACACAAAGTTTTAAGGTTAACTTGAATGCATTTCACTGAATTTAGTCATGCTTTTTTTGAGGAGCTGCCAACTTCAGAATGTCACTCAAGTGCTCGTGTGTTCGCTTTGAGCGCAGCTTTGTTTATTAATGTTCATTACTGACAAAAACCTGCTCACAAAGGTAGGTAGTCCCGAACATGCAAACAGAAAAGAGGCGCAGAAAATTATGAATATTTTAATAGAAAATTAAAATATAATTAAAATATTTTAATCAGCCCAGGGCCAGATTAAAGGTCTTGGAGGGCCAGATCTACCCCCCGGGCCACATGTTTGACACCCCTGATCTAAATTATTCTTGCACAAGTGTATGGCGCTAAAAAAATAAAAAAAAACCTTCCTGTATTACGCCATGACATCACAAGTTGGAACAGAGTGTTTTCTGTCTGTATTTAGTTATATTTTATTCCAGTATTAAATATTTTGTAATGTGTTCTGATACATGGGCCATTCAGAGTACTGTATTCTGAATAAAACTTTCACGTGGAGTTGCACTTGAATTATAACATCAAGACGGATTAAAAACGGCTGTTTGCTTCACTGTTTGTTTATTTATGACTAATCTGGGAAGGAAGAATCACACGTGCTTCTCCACAAGAGCAGAGTTTTATATTTCATATTTTTCTCACAGATTCTGCAGTTTGAAGCCTAATCAAATCAAATACCAGATCGTATTCTTTTTCATTTAGAAAAGTCACAGTATTCTGAATCCCACCAAATGTAAAGTAACAGTACTGGACACAGGTTCTCAGGTGTTCAGAATGTGTTCTCAGGTCCAAGGTTGTAAGTGTTGTAACTATAGATTAGTTTTAATTAGTTTTTAGAGCAGCTCTGATAGATTTAGTTTTCTAACTGCTTAGTTTTAGTTGAGTTTTTATTAGTTTTAGTTTTAGTTTTTGGGTTATACTTTGGGTTATTTGTCAAGTGCAGGATTCAAAAAGAAAGTATTGTGTTCTCAAACTTACAACAAACAAATACAAATTTAAAGGTACAGTGTGTAGGATTCGTGGCGCATAGGTGGACAGTAGCTATTCCACTTCCTCTTTTGGCTACGGCAGACCTCGAGGGTCACCCGGGTGCGCCGTAAGGCAGACAGCTCGCGTAGCCGCGCGCACCTGGCGCTGTGCGAGCTCTCGCCGACAACTACGGTATAAATAAAACGCATGAAAAACGCATGAAAACACACATTCCCGATCATGTACCATGACACTCTACACATCAAATGAAACCTTACAGTCTCCTCTTTTTGACTATGCAATTCATTTCCCTGCACAACAATCACTCCCCGAGCACATGGGGCTTTTATACGGAAAAGCACAAAACGAGGTTTGTTACTTAGCTTACCTTTGAAGGCTCTGGACAGGTCAAACTCTGTATTTCACCATAAACTTGCTCTCAATCTGTCCGTAAAGGATCCAGCGAATAAAATCCAGTAAAACAATTTAGTCCAAAACACGTGTTATTACGACATGTGATACAGCAGCCTGTCTTTACCAAAAAACCACGAGGCTCCCCCCTCCCCTTCCCTTTCTCTCCTTCTCTCCTTCGCTCCCACATGCAGCGCGGCTGAGCAGGCGCTAGCAGGAGCCTCGGCAAAGGATGAGCCCAAATGTCCTTCTGCGGCTCTCGTATTCAAAATGGCTGCCTCTATATGGGGAAGATCCCCCTTTTATGTGACTATATCTAAGTCCAAAAGAATACTTTGATTTCATGATGGAAGTGAAAAGGCTTGGAAAACAATGTATTTTTGAATGGGTATCTTCAATTTATGTAATTAATGGGTAAAAATCTTACACACTGTCCCTTTAAAACATTTCTTCAGGTTTTACCCCCACAACAACCAAAGCCGTCCACAGGCTGCAGCCTTAAGTGTAAAAACAAATCAAAATACACACCAAAACCTCCACAAAAGACCAAAACCAAGAGCGATTTATCTGTAATTTCAGTTAGTTTTAGTTTTGGAAGCACACAATTCAGTTAGTTATTGTTTTTCCTTTTAATTGTCCTAGTTTAGTTAAGTCCTGGTTTAGTCCTGGTTTAGTCCTGGTTTAGTCCTGGTTTAGTTCTAGTTTAGTTCTAGTTTAGTCCTGGTCTAGTCCTGGTTTAGTTCTAGTTTAGTCCTGGTTTAGTTCTAGTTTAGTCCTGGTTTAGTCCTGGTCTAGTCCTGGTTTAGTTTTAGTTTAGTCCTGGTTTAGTTCTAGTTTAGTCCTGGTTTAGTTTTAGTTTAGTCCTGGTTTAGTCCTGATTTAGTCCTGGTTTAGTTTTAGTTTAGTTCTAGTTTAGTCCTGGTTTAGTCCTGGTTTAGTTTTAGTTTAGTCCTGGTTTAGTCCTAGTTTAGTCCTGGTTTAGTCCTAGTTTAGTCCTGGTTTAGTTTTAATTTAGTCCTGGTTTAGTCCTAGCTCAGTCCTGGTTTAGTCCTAGTTTAGTCCTGATTTAGTTTTAATTTAGTCCTGGTTTAGTTTTAGTTTAGTCCTTGTTTAGTCCTGGTTTAGTTTTAGTTTAGTCCTGATTTAGTCCTGGTTTAGTTTTAGTTTAGTTCTTGTTTAGTCCTGGTTTAGTTTTAGTTTAGTCCTTGTTTAGTCCTGGTTTAGTTTTAGTTTAGTCCTGGTTTAGTCCTGATTTAGTCCTGGTTTAGTTTTAGTTTAGTTCTTGTTTAGTCCTGGTTTAGTCCTTGTTTACTCCTGCTTTAGTTTATCTGTAATTTCACTTAGTTTTAGATTTGAAAACACACAATACAGTTTCAGTTATCGTTTTTTTCTTTTAATTGTCATTTTTATTTCAGTCAACGAAAATATTTTTTCAATTTTAGTTTTTGTTTTTTCGTTTGTTTTCGTTAACTATAATGTGTGTGTTCAGTTCGTCCTCTTTACTGTCTGTGAGATCCTGAGACGTGTGACCCCAGAGAAATGTGTTCAGATGAATTTGTGCAGTGGGTTTGTAAATGACTCTTCAGTGAGGTACAGTGTGTAACTTTTCTGGTCGAGGGTCAAACATTTTTCTTCACAGTGTGGCATTAAACCTTTCTATTTTTATGGAGACTAAACCAGACGTAGTTCCAGGTCAGATCTGTGGAGAGGCGACTCCGCTCACAGTCAGAATGTCTGTTTTTCCAGGTATTTTTTGAGCTCTAAAACCACCGGTGATTGAATAAATGTAAAGTAGAGCTGTTTAATGTCACACTGTGGAACATTCGAGGTAGAGCGATGGCGTATCTATAGAAACAAGCAGAAAGTTACACAGTGCAGCTTTAATCAAAACTCAAAGCACCAGAGAAATGTGAATGTGTTTCAGAAAAACTCAAAGTCTTAAGGCTCATTTATCCTCTGTGTTTTTAGACCACCCTCAACGTTTGATTGATTTAGGTCGTTTTCACACCTGCCTTGTTTGGTTCGTTTAAAACAAACCAGAGTTCATTTGCTCCTTTGATTCGGACCTTTTGGGCTGGTGTGAATAAAAAACAAAAATCTCGATCCGGAGCAAACAAGCGAACCGAGACCACCTAAAAAGCTCGGTCTCGGCACGGTTCCATTCGAACTCTGGTGCGGTTCATTTGAGGTGAGAATGCAGACCGGACTCGATCCGACACAAGTTGGCTTTTCGTACTTAACGAGCTCCCGTCGTACACTCAACAAAAATATAAACGCAACACTTTTGTTTTTGCTCCCATTTTTCATGAGATGGACTTAAAGATCTAAAATTCATTCCAGATACGCAATATTACCATTTCTCTCAAACATTGTTCACAAATCTGTCTAAATGTGTGATAGTGAGCACTTCTGCTTTGCTGAGATAATCCATCCCACCTCACAGGTGCGCCACATCAAGATGCTGATCTGACATCATGATTAGTGCACAGGTGTGCCTTATACTGCCCACAATAAAAGGCCACCCTGAAATGTGCAGTTTTGTCTCACAGCAAAATGCCACAGATGTCACAAGCATTGAGGGAGAGTGCAATTGGCATGCTGACAGCAGGAATGTCAACCAGATCTGTTGCTCGTGCATTGAATGTTCATTTCTCCACCATAAGCCGTCTCCAAAGGTGTTTCAGAGAATATGGCAGTACATCCAACCGGCCTCACAACCGCAGACCACGTGTAACCACACCAGCCCAGGACCTCCACATCCAGCAGGTTCACCTCCAAGATCGTCTGAGACCAGCCATTCGGACAGCTGCTGAAACAATTGGTTTGCATAACCAAACAATTTCTGCACAAACTGTCAGAAACCGTCTCAGGGAAGCTCAACTGCATGCTCGTCGTCCTCATCGGGGTCTTAACCTGACTCCAGATCGTCGCCGTAACAGACTTGAGTGGGCAAATGCTCACATTCGATGGCGTCTGGCACGTTGGAGAGGTGTTCTCTTCACGGATGAATCTCGGTTTACATTGTTCAGGGCAGATGGCAGACGGCGTGTGTGGCGTCGTGTGGGTGAGCGCTTTGCTGATGTCAATGTTGTGGATCGAGTGGCCCATGGTGGTGGTGGGGTTATGGTATGGGCAGGCATCTGTTATGGACAAAGAATACAGGTGCATTTTATTGATGGCATTTTGAATGCACAGAGATACCGTGATGAGATCCTGAGGCCCATTGTTGTGCCATACATCCATGAACATCACCTCATGTTTCAGCAAGATAATGCACGGCCCCATGTTGCAAAGATCTGTACACAATTCTTGGAAGCTGAAAATGTCCCAGTTCTTGCATGGCCAGCATACTCACCGGACATGTCACCCATTGAGCATGTTTGGGATGTGTTTGACCGGCATATACGACAGCGTGTACCAGCTCCCACTAATATCCAGCAACTTTGCACAAGAAGAGGAGTGGACCAACATTCCACAGGCCACAACTGACAATCTGATAAACTCTATGTGAAGAAGATGTGTTGCACTGCATGAGGCAAATGGTGGTCACACCAGATACTGACTGGTTCTGAGTCCCCAGACCCCCAATAAAGCAAAAAAAAAAAAATGCACATTTCGGGGTGACCTTTTATTGTGGGCAGTATAAGGCGCACCTGTGCACTAATCATGATGTCAGATCAGCATCTTGATGTGGCGCACCTGTGAGGTGGGATGGATTATCTCAGCAAAGCAGAAGTGCTCACTATCACACATTTAGACAGATTTGTGAACAATGTTTGAGAGAAATGGTAATATTGTGTAACTGGAATGAATTTTAGATCTTTAAGTCCATCTCATGAAAAATGGGAGCAAAAACAAAAGTGTTGCGTTTATATTTTTGTTGAGTGTATATCGAGCATTATGGGAAACCAAGGTTGACGAAACAAAACGAAACTTACGAGGCTTACTTACGTTTTCCGGGAAGAGCAAGAGTCAGAACTTGACGGAGTCTTGCCCTGTGTCTTCGTCGTTTGGAAATTTATTGTAAAATAGTGTAAACCTTACGATGCCGCTCAAACATTTGTGCGAACTGTAAAAACTGAGCAAACCATATCGCTAAGGCTAAATTGAAATCAGCACGTAACACCATGATTCTCCTTCCATGTTTGGACACGGCTCATTTCTGTCCAATGGCTGGTCCACACGTGGTTTTGTTGGTTCACTTGGGGGGGAAAAAGTGCAGTGTGAAAGCGAACCGCATCAAAATTTTTAAAAAATTGGTCCAGACCAAAGCAAGTGAACTGACTTTCCTGGTGTGAAAACGACCTAATTGATTGATTAATTTGTTTATATTTCGAGTTTGTGCCAAGAGAGCTCCAATAATCATATATGTCAACAACAGAAAAGCACATTCTCAAAAAAAAAGAGTTTGAAGGAGGCGTTCAGCTCCAGTCAAATGAAGCTCATCGCGGCCTGCAGTTATAGGAGTAAATTTGGAGCCGAGTTCTGGAATCGGAATAGGAATTTATTAATGGACAAAACGGCTAAATAAAACCAGGGTCATGTAAAGTAGGTGAATACAAACATTTTAAGACCAAAAATGCCGAGGCTATAGACAGAGAGAGACGTGACGTTTTTCAATAGAAAGTGAAGAGTCGACAGAGCCAGAAGCGCGCCCGTGCTCATTTCCTTTTTGGAACGCCGCAGCTTGTGGGTCGTGTCCATTTATACAGTCTGTGTTTGGAACTGGAATCTGTTTACGTACGAAAGTGGAGCAGAAATGAGCCTTTTGCTGCGTTTGTGCCTCTCTCAAGCTATCGCAGTGTGATTTACAGTCCAGGTCTAGTGCACCCTGTCACTCTCCACTGGGTTGGACTCACTCTGAATAAGTAGCTGTTTTGGAAATTGGACGTAGACTCTAGTTTAAAGAGTTCACTTATTTTGCTGCTTGGCTTTGAGCACACCATTAAAGTTTGAACCCAGAATTTATGGTTACTGCTAAAACAACATGTAAAACCGTACTGTGTTTTACTGTTTAGTGCTGCTGACGACGAGAGCCTCTCAGACCAGAATAACATCCCCAAACATAGACTCGCTTCAGTTTTAATAAAGTTTTACGCAGTTTTAATAAAGGGCCCATGTCACACAGACCCTGCAGATTTAGCACGAGTACTTCTCTCAAACTGAAAATGCTCTATTCCACCTTGTGATGTCATGTGGTAATACAGGAAACTCCACACACCTTCACTTGAATCATTTGGATCATCTCAGAATTGCTGGAATTGCTGATTGAGACTGAACTAAAGGTAAGAGGAGCTGTTCACTTGACAAACTACCACTTGATGACATCACAAGGTGGAACAGAGTGTTTGGAGCTTTGGAGATGTAAACAGACGAATAATAAAGAGTTCCTCAAACATGAGAATGAAACAAACACAACTCCAGGTGTGTTTTTGAGGAGGAACAACATTAGAACATGACATGTTTTGGTGGAAACAGAGAAGTATGTATTTGCTTTAGGGCTGCAACGATTAGTCGACAACGTCGAACAAATATGGAGATGCTTTTCTGAGAGGAAACAATGTTCTCTACATCAGCACCCAGAAGAGGAAAGTTTAGCGGTGTCCATTTTATGTTCGAGTTTGCATTTCTTTGAGTTTCATAACGTGGGAGTTTGGTTCTGTGAAAACGTAGCGGTAAATGTTTAGTTTTGTAAATTTGTGCTGAAATTTGAACGTGTTTTGTTTTTTACTCAGATATAAACAATCCATCGATCCATTTTATGTTCGAATTCGCATTTCTTTGAGTTTCACAACGTGAGAGTTTGGTTCTGTGCAAACAGCGGTGAATGATGTTGTAAATTTTTGTTGAAATTTGAAAGTGCACTTTGTTTTTTACTCAGGCCAGTTTTAGTTGATTTCCTGATTATCGGTGTTCATCTAAAATCCAAAAAAAAGAGCTAAAAAAAGAGCTTTAAATAGCTTTTGTAATCTAGAAATCCAAAATTTATTTGACTTAAAATTCAAATGTTTTTTTTTTACTTTTAAAATGAATAAAGCTGTCCCTGTACCCTTTGTTAAACAGAATTACAGAAGTGTGGAGCTTGTTAATTGTATTCTTCTTAATTAAAGACATGTTTATCTAACAAAAAAAAAAAAGAGTCCGGGATTTGCGGTGTTAGCCATGTCTCCGTAAAAACAATGACGCTAACGTCCCTGTACTCCCTCTGAAATATAACGAGCTCCGCGAGCCCGTCTGTCTTGTTGGCGTGGGAGCGAACATTCCCCGCTACGACGGAGGGGAGGACCGGTGTTCTGACGAAACGTCCTACCTTGACGAAACGTCCTACCCTCTCAGAAAATCCTGCCACGTTTCGTCAGAACACCGGCCTGCAGCGTCTCTTCTTTTCCCGGAGTTTACGTCCCGCGCGGCGTCCACGGCGTGTCGTCCACAGCGTGTTGTCCAGTGTGTCGTCCGCAGTGTGTCGTCCGCAGGATCTCGTCAGGGATAACATGTCTGTCTCGGGGGAACACAACAGCGTTGCGCAGCGCCATCAGCTGATCCTTTGTGTAGACGAGCAGAGGACGGGGTCCTTTACACATCTTAAGCCGAGACAGGTAAATAATCCACCAAAAGTGCGGAAAAAATGCAGCGTCGAGTGCAGCCCAAGCTTATCGAACAGTGTTGACAAAAATATTTACAAAAGTGGGGCGGTTTAAGGGCAAAAAGTTAGGAAAGTTACAGAAAAGTGCGGGAGCGTTGTGACGAGCAGCTAGCTCGCGCCAGTCACTGTATCTGCATGTGAGGAATATTCCAATATTAGCACTAGTGCTAAACGGAGTGGTGGCCATACGCAATTTGCTCACGAGTCATGGACAATCTTTTTCATTCCGAATGTAGTCTAGTCGTGTTTCGGCAGTATTCCCTTAACAGAACGCTGTTTCACAGAATACTTCAACTTTTTTAAACTGGATACTGACAATATTCCGCTTTGAAACGGAATGCTTAAAGCACGCACGCGTAACTGCGCTCACTAAATACCAACGTTAGTGTCGTGTCCATTATTCTAGTAATATTTTTTTTCGTGACTAATCATGACTAATCGTTACTGGATTAATCGACTACTAAAATAATCGTTAGTTGCAGCCCTAATTTGTTTTGGCCTTTCGTCCACACGGCGCCGGCGTTTTGGGCGAAAACTGTGTTTTTTGAAACCAGTTTCCAGAGTGGAGAAATCTGAGAACACCGAGGTCGCGTTGTCGTGTGGACGAGCAAAACGCAGCTTTTGGAAAACGATGACGTCGCGATGTTTGTTTGTGGAAGAGAAAGGACTTTATGCACATGCGCTCTTTGTAGTATTGCGTTTCCGGTGGCTCTGGCTGTTTCCTGTTTACAGCGCCACATATCGGTGTGGCGTATGTATTACATCGTTTTCACTCAGCGCTTTGTTTTCGCCTGGACGCGAATATTTACTGATCGGACACGTGTGGACGCAAATTTTTTTCAACCCGCATGAAAAAAAAAGTGTGTGAACGTAGCCTTAAAGCTCACAAGAGTACATTTTGTGTAATTTAAGACTTTTAAATGTCCCTTTTAACATTAGTTTGTGTCTGTTTTGTCAGATTCCTCAGGGGCAGCTGCACATCGCTCAGGTGCCACAGGGGGAGGAGGTGCAGATCACACAGGACAGTGAGGTGAGTCTTTGGTCTATTGTTACGACCAACTGTAAGAACACATGGAAGACTGTGTTGTTTTAGCTGCAGCTTTCACTCATTTTCCTGTTATAGTGGTTCATTTAAAGATACAGTGTGGAACTTTCTGGAAGTGGCATGTCACCCACAGGGTTCCATGTAAACAGAAAGTTACAGTCAGACATGGAACATTCTCCATGGAGATATTTTTTATGCCACAGTGTGAAATATTATAGGAACAACAAATCCACTGACGAACAGGAGCAGACCCCCTTCAGACAAATAAGAGTCAGGTTTGTGGAGACGCGAGCCCGCTCAGAGTAAGGATTCATGTTTTTCAGGGGACTAAACACTTGTACATACTGTAGTAGAGCTTTTTCCTCATCACTTCTAAATCTCTGCTCCCTGTGACTGCAGTGAACAAAGTTTTCCAATTCAATAAAATCCCATTTTATTCCAAACCAAACTATTTTAAAATTTGATTACTTGTTTTAATCTATTGTTTGCCCGGCCCTGTTGGTGGTTTTCAGATCTAGAATGTGATGATGTCATGCTTGCAGATGGGGGCAAGAGCCAGATTTTCCTATTGATCACATTAGACTTTTAGACTTTAGACTTTTATTGTCCCCAAAGGGAAATTCATTTTCACACACATAGAGCTTGTTTGACATATACAGTGACAACAAACATATACACATTTCAACAGACATTACACACACACAGCAGGGCCTGGGGTTCAAAAATGTGTTGGCCCGAGGGGATCAGGCTTCTGCCAGAGCGACTCCTCCTGCACCTGATGCCCTGTACCTCCGCCCTGAGGGCAGAGGGGTGAGGTGTTCCTCGGTCCTGAGGGGTGAGGTGCTCCTGAGGGCACAGGCGTGAGGTGTTCCTCCGTCCTGAGGGCAGAGGGGTGAGATGCTCCTCCATCCTGAGGGGTGAGCTGCTCCTCCATCCTGAGGGCAGAGGGGTGAGGCGCTCCTCCGTCCTGAGGGCAGAGGGGTGAGGCGCTCCTCCGTCCTGAGGGCAGAGGGGTGAGGCGCTCCTCCGTCCTGAGGGCAGTGGGGTGAGGTGCTCCTCCGTCCTGAGGGGTGAGGCGCTCCTCCGTCCTGAGGGGTGAGATGCTCCTCCATCCTGAGGGGTGAGGTGCTCCTCCATCCTGAGGGCAGAGGGGTGAGGCGCTCCTCCGTCCTGAGGGGTGAGATGCTCCTCCATCCTGAGGGGTGAGGTGCTCCTCCATCCTGAGGGCAGAGGGTGAGGTGCTCCTCCGTCCTGAGGGGTGAGGTGCTCCTCCGTCCTGAGGGGTGAGGTGCTCCTCCGTCCTGAGGGCAGAGGGTGCTCCTCCATCCTGAGGGCAGAGGGTGAGGTGCTCCTCCGTCCTGAGGGGTGAGGTGCTCCTCTGTCCTGAGGGGTGAGGGGTGAGCGTGAGGTGCTCCTGAGGGCAGAGGGGTGAGGTGTTCCTCCATCCTGAGGGGTGAGGTGCTCCTCTGTCCTGAGGGGTGAGGGTGAGGTGCTCCTGAGGGCAGAGGGGTGAGGCGCTCCTCCGTCCTGAGGGGTGAGGCGCTCCTCCGTCCTGAGGGGTGAGGTGTTCCTCTATCCTGAGGTGTGAGGTGCTCCTCCATCCTGAGGGCAGAGGGGTGAGGCGTTTCTCCGTCCTGAGGGCAGAGGGGTGAGGCGCTCCTCCGTCCTGAGGGGTGAGGTGTTCCTCTATCCTGAGGTGTGAGGTGCTCCTCCATCCTGAGGGCAGAGGGGTGAGGCGTTCCTCCGTCCTGAGGGCAGAGGGGTGAGGCGCTCCTCCGTCCTGAGGGGTGAGGTGTTCCTCTATCCTGAGGTGTGAGGTGCTCCTCCATCCTGAGGGCAGAGGGGTGAGGCGCTCCTCCGTCCTGAGGGGTGAGGTGTTCCTCCGTCCTGAGGGCAGAGGGGTGAGGCACTCCTCCGTCCTGAGCGGAGAGGTGCTCCTGGGGGGTGAGGGTGCGGTGCTCCTGTAGTGGGTGGCTCTGGTCCTGTTCTGTGGAGAGTCCAGTGCGTCCAAAGGTCCTGTTGTTAAGATCTGCAGGTTGGGTGTTTGTGGAGTCCTGTGATTTTAGCAGCTGTGTGTTTCCTTTGTGAGTTTAGACCGGTTTTTAACAGTGAGAATATTGAAAAAGCATTGTACTTTGCCACGAAATATCGGAAAGATGAAGTTCCAAATATGGAAACTGATCATTTCTATTATTGCCTAGACCCAAGACCATGCCATATTACAACGAGAATCTGCATTTTAACAATGTTAACTGTAGCTGTCCCCCATCTGAATTTATTAATATTGACCTTTAGAGTGCTGTGATGTTGTCTGAAACGCACCAGTACTGTGGTTTTAATAACGCAGTTTGTGCTCAGATGGACCTGGAAAAATCTGGAAATTCCTGCATCCTCATCCTCTTTATTGATATTTGGAGCATTAGGGTAAATCCTAAAAGTAAAAATAAGTGGAAAATTATAAAACCTAAAGCCTGGATTTCTTATAAAATGGGCTCATGTTGTCAGTTTGCCCTAAACTCTGAAACTCTCCATTTGGACGACTCTGAACGCTCAAAGTCAAAATGGGAATCTGGCTCCAAAACCGCTGGGCCTGGTGCAGAGGTATTTCCCCCGGCCTCATACCAAATGGTTTCTGGTGCAGACAGTGATTTATGTCAGAGTACACATATACACATGTAATTACCCTGAATATGACTGAGCGTTTGTCAGCTCCACTGCTGTGTAACTGACACTCTCGCATGTGTTTTCCTCATTTCCTTCTGGGTACATTTTTTTGACACCGACTCGAGTGACGCGCTCAAGTCCCCTGCTTTTCCTCCGCTTTGTATTTCTGCCCAGTTTTCGTGCTCTTTCCTTTTTCTTCTCCTGTTTCTATTTCATCATTTTGTTTGTTTTGTAAAGTTCAAAGCTTAGCAACAGAATCCCTTTTCCCCCCGTCTGCCTCGGAATATGTTTTCATTAAGAAAAAGCCCCTCATCAAAGACACTGGTGCTTGGAGAGGAAATGAGCTGTTGCATAGATTACGCTGGTCTGTGGCCATATGGGGGCTGGGGCTCTTGAGTTATACAGGATTTAAAGAGAGGAAACAGCTGAGCTTTACAAAGGCTGAATGTACAGTGCTCCTCTGTGGACCGGCTCATATCGCAGACTTTACATGGGAATTATTACTTGTCCGAGTGCCAGAGTTTCCGATTGTTTTTTCACTGAAGCTTTATCTGATTAACTCAGCTCACAATGACGAATCGAATATGCAGTCTTCGCGGAGCATAGACGGTTTAAATAATGGACATGGAACACAGGAAGTGAGCATGGGCGCGATCGATCCATCGACTCTGGCTCTAGTTCACTTTATATTGTAAAAACGTCGCCCCTCGCTCTGTAGCTGCTGCTGTGAGCCAAGGTTAGAATAGTTTTGGATTTTTCATTATACAGTGGTACCTCACCTTACGAAAGACCCTACATATGAAAAATCCAAGTTACGAAACGCCTTCACGTTAAATTTTGGTCTCTAGATACGAAAGAAAATTCAAGTTACGAAACGCGAAATCTCAAAAATTCGAATAATGCGCGCTCAGATGCCCCGCTGTTATCCCCGCTCAAAGAGCACCTTTCTCGGCCTCTTAGCTCTAGCGCCGAACACGCAAGATTTTCAACAAAATGTATTAAATAGTGAAGCGTGGGGGGAGACACGACTCCGGAAGCAGCGCGGAGACATGAATGCACCGCGCGAGGAGCACCCCTAGTCCTGGTCTGCACGACCGGCACCGGGGCTGCGAGCACGAGATAGAACCGCGGCGCCCGGACCGCGTCCTCTGGAGCCCGAGCCACAAACCAGCCGCACGAAACCAGCAAAGAGCGGCACGTGGTGGTTTAATCCTGGTTTAGTCCAGGTCTAGACCAGGTTTAGACCTGGTCTAGACCTGGTTTAGCTCTGGTCTAGACCTGGTTTATTCCACTTTTAGTCCTGGTCTAGTCTCTTAGCCAATCAGGACGCAGAACCAAAGTTACACTATAAAAAAAAAGTTACACTATAAAAAACAACAACAACCTTGGAACGAATCAGGCTTTTTCCATTGAAATAGCTACTCAACTTACGAAAAATTCACGTTACGAAACCACTTCTGGAACGAATTCATTTCGTAAGGTGAGGTACCACTGTAGTTTAGTTTTAGTAGGTTTTGACTCTTATAGTTTTAGTTTTCATTTTCTAACTGCTCAGTTTTAGTTTAGTTTTTATTACTTTTAGTTAGGGATGCACCGATGTGAGAATTTTAGCTGATATCCTATATTAATGTTTTTTAATAGTGTAACATTGTGTTCTGCGTCCTGATTGGCTAAGGGACCTTTGCCGATTGATGTTATAGATGGGGGACGCGGGGGGCTTTAGAATGTGAGTTATTTACTTACTGGTTCAGATTCAAAACGGAGTCGGAATGGCTGCCAGGTTTTATAATCATTTTGAATTGATCCGTTTAGTTTGTCTCAAGTGTTCAAGCTTGCTATATTTGATTTTTACTTGTACATTTACATTTAATATAATTATGCCTGATTTGACATTAGTCTCTTGTTATTTCTGCTACTTATTTAGAATTTATTATACAGTTTATCTGTGTTCCTACAATATTTGTGTGAGCTACTGTGGATCAATGAAGTTTGTCTAACTCTAATATGGAACTTGGCTCCAAATTCACTCGTATAACTGCTGGCCTCATGAGCTTCATTTGCCTGGAGCTGGTTGACGTCACACTCACTTCGCTTGTGAGTCAGGCCAGCTGCTAAAAGAGATTCAGACTTTTAAATAAATATAACGTTTGTCATTTTCTTTTTCAGGGAAATCTACAGATTCATCAGGTTCACGTCGGGCAGGATGGGCAGGTAAGAGCCCAGAGTAAATACACAAACACAGTGTACGGAAACGCACAAACACTGTACGAAAACGCACAAACACAGTGTACGGAAACGCACAAACACAGTGTACGGAAACGCACAAACACAGTGTACGAAAACGCACACACACAGTGTACGGAAACGCACAAACACAGTGTACGGAAACGCACAAACACAGTGTACGGAAACGCACAAACACAGTGTACGGAAACGCACAAACACAGTGTACGGAAACGCACAAACACAGTGTACGGAAACGCACAAACGCGGTGTACGGAAACGCACAAACACACTGTACGAAAACGCACAAACACAGTGTACGGAAACGCACAAACGCGGTGTACGGAAACGCACAAACGCGGTGTACGGAAACGCACAAGCACGGTGTACGGAAACGCACAAACACGGTGTACGGAAACACAAACACAGTGTACGGAAACGCACAAACACAGTGTGCGGAAACACACAAACACGGTGTACGGAAACGCACAAACATGGTGTACGGAAACGCACAAACACAATACACAAACACAGTGTACGGAAACGCACAAACACAGTGTACGGAAACGCACAAACACGGTGTACGGAAACGCAGTGTACGGAAACACACAAACACAATACACGAACACAGTGTACGGAAACGCACAAACACAGTGTACGAAAACACACAAACACAGTGTACGGAAACGCACAAACACAATACACAAACACAGTGTACGGAAACGCACAAACACAGTGTACGGAAACGCACAAACACAATACACAAACACAGTGTACGGAAACGCACAAACACAATACACAAACACAGTGTACGGAAACGCACAAACACAATACACAAACACAGTGTACGGAAACGCACAAACACAGTGTACGGAAACGCACAAACACAGTGTACGGAAACGCACAAACACAATACACAAACACAGTGTACGGAAACGCACAAACACAGTGTACGGAAACGTACAAACACAATACACGAACACAGTGTACGGAAACACACAAACACAGTGTACGAAAACACACAAACACAGTGTACGGAAACACACAAACACAATACACAAACACAGTGTACGGAAACACACAAACACAGTGTACGGAAACACAATACACAAACACAGTGTACGGAAACGCACAAACACAGTGTACGGAAACGCACAAACACAACACACAAACACAGTGTACGGAAACGCACAAACACAGTGTACGGAAACGCACAAACACAGTGTACGAAAACACACAAACACAATGTACGGAAACGCACAAACAACACACAAACACAGTGTACAGAAACGCACAAACAGTGTACGGAAGCGCACAAACACAGTGTACAGAAACGCACAAACACAATGTACGGAAACGCACAAACACAACACACAAACACAGTGTACGGAAACGCACAAACACAGTGTACTGGGAAACAGTCGTTATCACCGATTTAAAACGTGTTATAACACAAAGAAAATGACACTAAACGTACTTTTAGTTTTGATGAATTCTCCGTCAGTATAGAGGGATTATCAGACTACGTCACTTCTCGCTCTCCTGCGCCGTGTCCTGCAGAAAGAGCCGCTGTCCAGCCTGCATCATGTCGGTGTCTCGTAGGATTTCAGCACATTTCAGGCTCTCGGGGGTGGGGCTAGGTGTATTGATCATGAGTGGATGTTCGGCTACTGAAGTTTGAGATGTTTCTTCTCGCCTTTTATCCATCCGCTGTGTCGATAAACAAATAATTCGTCTATAGCCGTAAATCTGTAATCAGACCCGACCCTGTTGTGTTCTCACATGTCACCACTAGAGGCAGTCTGCGTTAGGTGCTGTTTGTGCCCTGACTGAAGAAGAGCAGAGGAGACGTAACAGATTTCACTTCTGCCATCTACGAAAGCTACAATCTGCACATTTTTTTTGGTTTGTTTTTATTTTTACTCATTCACAAGGCTTTTAAGTAAAATAAAGGGCTTTAAGTCATGTTCTGATGATGTTCCTCCTCAAAAACAGAGCTGGAGTTGTGTTTGTTATTATTATTATTATTATTATGTCTTTATTATTCGTCTCTCTACATCTCCAAAACTCAATACGCTCTGGTCCACCTTGTGATGTCATGAGGGCGGTAGTTTTGAGCCCCTTTTACCTTTAGTTCAGTTGAGATCGGCAGTTCCAGGGCTGAAATGATCCAAATGATTCTAGTGAAGGTGTGTGGAGTTTAAAAACACAGTGGCTCAATTTTGCACCCCACGTGACATCACAAAGTGAAACGGTGTTTTCTGTTTGGTTTGAGAGAAGAGCGCAGCCTAAATCTGCAGGGTTTTTGTGTTAAACATGTGTGAATGCAACAAAACACAACTCCAGGTGTGTTTGTGATGAGAAAATTACATTAGAACAGAGTACAGGAAATAACCTTTAATAAATTAGTAAAGGGATAATGTTAGCTGCAGATCTAAATATTTGTGACGCTTTTACGGTAATTGTTTTTAGTTAGGTTTTTTCTCACAATGAGTCGAGAGGAAGTGGTCTCAGAGCTCCAGCCGTGCTCTGTGTGTTTCAGTATGAAACATCCACAAAAATGAGGTTCGGCAACGTGTGAATGAAAAACACCGGCTCTCGTTAACAAGTGCAGGAGACAGGACTCAGGGCACACACTTTAAACCCTCCCAATACTTTTGATTCTGAAGATTGAGACCAGATTGGGAAGTGAAGATGTGGTTAGATTTTCCCATCAGCCTGTTGTTGACGAGCTCATTACCAGTGACGTGCGGTGAGGGTCATGTCTGAGGCACTGACGTCGTCACAATCTGTAAACCAGGGCCAGTTTCTCTCCCTCTAAGTGACTGGGGCTCAGGATATTTTTGATGTGAAGCTGAAAATTAATTATTATTGTTCAGTGCATTTTCCAGGGCACCGAGTAGCGTCATAAGTTAAAATAGCGACGTTTTTAGCGCAATCTGGATCTGAATGTGAGCGGTGGACCGCTCATGTTTAACGAGGCTTCTTTCCAAATTTTTCACGTCACAATATCTGAGTCCAGACATCTTCACAGCAGGTGGAGAAAAGAAGGAAAAGCAGAAAAGACGATTTCTTCCCACGCTGTTTGAAAAGAGCGAGTCTTTCGTCCCGTAGTCTGGAGCAAACCCTTTAGCTCCGGCGTTGGTCTTCCTTTAATTCTAACCTCCTGCTTCCACCCAAAGTCCAGTTTAGAAAACTGCTCGAGCTTTAATATGAAATCTTCCTCCGTTTAAAAAGTCGGGCCAGACAAGAAGAAAAAAGTGAACGGATTATTAAACTTGACTTAACTCTAAATTGTATCTTGTGTCACTTATTCTAATCTGCTGCTCCAGGAGTTGCAGAAGAATCCCTGGGCTCACGAGTGCCTCTACCATGAGGCCAGGTAACTACGAGCCTCACCCGGCGCCTTTTCACCGCCGCTTTAACCCGGCGCCTTTTCGCCGCCGCTTTAACCCAGCGCCTTTTCTCTGCCGCTTTAACCCGGCGCCTTTTCACCGCGGCTTTAACCCGGCGCGTTTTCACCGCCGCTTTAACCCGGAGCCTTTTCACCCCGGCTTTAACCCGGAGCATTTTTACCACCTCTTTAACCCGGAGCCTTTTCACCGCGGCTTTAACCCGGCGCCTTTTCACCGCCGCTTTAACCCGGAGCCTTTTCACCCCGGCTTTAACCCGGCGCATTTTTACCACCTCTTTAACCCGGAGCCTTTTCACCGCGGCTTTAACCCGGCGCCTTTTCACCGCAGCTTTAACCCGCCGCCTTTTCACCGCCGCCTTTTCACCGCGGCTTTAACCCGGCGCCTTTTCACCGTGGCTTTAACCCGGCGCCTTTTCACCGCCGCTTTAACCCGGCGCCTTTTCACCGCCGCTTTAGCGCAGAATGTGTCAGTGTTGAGCTACAGCACAGTCAGTCCATGTGAGGCACGAATGGCTGGTGCCTCTCCACATGTCTCTTCTCAGTAAGTTAAATAGAAAATAACTTTTTAGTACAAATCATTGGATAAATATAACCATTTATTTTTTCATTTAACTTTTTTTTTCTCTGTGATGACTCCCCTGACTGCACGTCACTGCTCAAGACACTTCGCCCACTCAAGTCACACTGGATTTTTTTTAGACACAACAAAATCCAGGCACGCCAAAAAAAAATAAACATCACACGAGCCAATATGTTGGTTTTAAATAAAGGACTTTTAACTCTACTTTTCCTTGTGCAACTTTTACTTTTTGGAGTGCCGTGATTTCTTTGTCTAAAGTTTTGATCCTTTTTCCAAGAGCGCCCTCTACCTGTTCTCACTGATTGGAACACCTGCAGCAAACGGCTACACTTTTGTTTGTTCTCACACTGGAGATTGTTAGGGAAAATAAATGTTGTCCTAACGAGTCCTGGAGTTGTACAGAGAGGCAGGAAAGTTTATTTCTGAATTTGATAAAGGATTTTGATGGCAATGAATTTGAGTATTTTTAGAAGATATTTTTAGAAGAATTTAAAATCCTGTATTTATGGAAATTAGAATGAATACATTTTGATTGTTTAAATGTTTAATGGTGGATTGGACTGTGGTTATTTTAAGGAGACACTGTTACTGATCAGAAGTTGTTGGAGTTGGTCTAATGTAAATAGTTTCTTTAATGTGTTAAATGTGTTCCGTTCCATCTGCCCGAGGACTGCACATGGAAAGGAGTTTGTAGCTAAATCTGGCACAGAGCATCTTTTCTCTCTGTGATTGATGTTTTCTGTGCACTGTCCTTGTTTTGAATAATAAAATATCATCAGTCCAGGACCCGGTGAACTTAAAACGCGCAGTGAGTATTCATCTAAGCCGGACTGTGCTTGCACACAAGGAGGTTTAAACAGGAGCCTAGAAGGACAGGCTGGAGACAGGTTGGCCGAGATAAAGAGCTCAGCGCACCGCTTCTGTGAGACCAAGGGAACTGATAAAGTTCAAGAAGGACAAATTCTGGAATAGTTGGATGGTGCCAGGGAAATGTCAAAAACGAGCTGGCGGTGTTCTCACTAAACTCTGCAACAGACAAGTGATGACAAGAGGATGGGCATCTGGCATAAAATATAAACTTTTCTTTATCTACTAAGTGTTTTGGTTGTAGTCCAGTGGTTCCCAACCTTTTTTGGCCTGTGACCCCATTTTGACATCACACATTTCTGGCAATTTTTTTTTTTTTTTTTTAATCATGTTTCAGTCTCGGCGTTGTGTCAAATGGTTCAACGTGTCTGAGGCCTCGGAGAAACACTGACCTCTAGTAGACAAATTTAACCATTGCAAAACAACACACAACACATGATTTGGGAAGTTCCCAAATGGATGGATGGGAATGGATCGCTTTTTTCCACTTGTAGATGCCATCGAAAATGAAACAAATGCCAAAAGTCACCAGAAGTCACCAAAATCATCACTAACATCACACCATACTCCTCACTACCCAACATTTTTAAGAAATATTGGTGCTTGTTTTATGATACTGTTGCAGTTTAGCGCTTGTCAAACCAAGGAAGCGCGTTGAACACTCTGAAGCACTCTGAACCAATCGCAGAGCGGAACATTCGCTGAGCCAATGAAACGCTTCGATGCACTGAAGCGATTGACACGCAGAGTGAAGCAGCGGGGGGGAGGGACCGACACTTCGACACTTTGGTCACGTGAGCGGCTGCTGCGAGACAGTTTCAGAAAGAACGAGACGTGCTCCGGAGCTCCGTCTCATTTGCCCGTCACTAGTTATTGTGACTGCACTGCTCCGGACATTTCAGGCGACCCCGTTTGAATTCTACGTGGGGTCGCGACCTGAAGGTTGAAAAACGCTGTTCTAGTCCTTGTTGATTAGTTGTTTGATGGTGTCTTAGTCGACTAATTATCTTATTTAGATTATAAGGATTTCTATGGGAACAAAGCAGAAAGGAGAAGATATGAAGATTTGAAAGTTACATATACATTTTTACATATAAATTTGGTGACGTTTCATCCAAGAAGTGAAGAACATAGCTTAAAGGTGCATTGTGCAACTTCTCTGAAGTGTCTGTCACCTCCTTCTCCATGGAGATGTTATTCCTTTGTCTAGAATGTTCCACAGTATGACATTAAACAGCTCTACTTTACATGTATTCAATTACAGGTGGTTGTATAGCTCAAAAATACCTTTTAAAAAAATCTGGCATTCAGATATTATCAAATATTATCAAACTGCATTGGATTTATTCACACATGTTGGAGAATAAAATCCACGCTCCATTGGATGTTTTTGAATCTTCGGTCTGATGTGTGTGTCCTGCTGTTTGGGCGTCTCGTGTCTTGGACCGTGGGCTCTTCCTGTTTCTGTTTTTTCCTCTGGATCAAAGCGTCTCTGTTTGACCAGTGCATATGGACCCAAGCACATGGTTCCACGGCCATGAGTCCTTCAGTCTCAAACTCAGACCCTCTCTGCGATTTGGGCTCACTGTTCTGGTGCAGGTTCTCCATGATCACAACATATCGTCGACCCACCGCAGTATGTGCACTTATGCCCCTGTCCGTCTTTGGCTATAGATTATTTTACTTTTGCATTTTGTGTATCCTGGGACTAGAGTTTCTGGTTAAAAGAGCTTTCTCCTACACAAGAGCGTAAATCCTCGTCAGCACTACGCCTCTCACTGCCACCTAGCCTGGGAATTCCCAGGCCGCTTCCGTTCGTTTCGAACTGGAAGGCGGCCTGGAAACTCGTCCAAGCGAGAGTCCCAGATTTAGGGCCCCAATCAGAGAGCGGGGGAGGTGTGGCAAGACGGTGACGCGTACTACATGACAAACGGAAGCTTGTAGTTTGAACTGACAACTGACATGATTGGCTATGGACTTACGTATACGCTCAATGATAGACATTCATAACGCCCAATAAACGGCCGTTGGCAATCGCTAACCACACCTCCGCTACGGGATTTTTCGAAGCGAGTTTCCAGACCCATATCTCACTTGTGATATGGTCAGGTGTTAACCAGACTAACTGCCACCCGATCTCGTGATTTATCAATGTTTTGATTTTTGTCACAGCCCTAGTCTCCTCCTAGTCTCCACTATTGTAAAGAAACTGTACAGATGATAAATACTGAGCCCCAAAAATATAGTTCCATCTTTCATTTATTGAAAGATCAGTTATGACTCTTTAACAGGAAAAGGCACTTGGGGATTATTTGTTCTTTATAAATAGTTTTTCTTGTTGTAGTCTTACAAAACTGCTGCTGTCATCGGAAAAGTCTTTTCACTTCAGATCGTCCATGAATGTTCACCACAGACAGAAGAGTGCACGGTTCTCAGAAGCCGTTAGCTTCAGTCCAGCCCTGGTTTAAATAAAATTCTAATACAGAACACGGGTTTACAGCCAAAGAATCGCTCCATGATGATTGTCCACGAAATATTGGCCTGTTATTGTTCTATTATGAATGATTTAAATCTAGTAAATGTTGCTTAAAGACTCAAATGTATAAATTTAGGGTTGCACAGATCCAATACTGGTATCAGATATCGGCACTGATTGGCTGCTAAATATCAGTTCATTTGATATCCTGGTTGGTTTAAATCAGTGTTTCTCAACCTTTTTTTAGACGAGGCACCCTTTAAATTCATGACAAATCTCAAGGCACCCCAAACCTTCTCTTTCTATTTTAATGTAGGTTATTATAATCACACACGTCTCAGAGGACCAACAAATGCAATGCACACTTTTCGTTTTAGAAACTTGTCCATTGTTGCAACCGTCCGTAACACAACTCTACTATTATGGCGACTCCGATATGACACCCGCTCAAAGTAACACATTTGTAGACGTCACGTTCCAAAGTTGCAGCTTTATCTCAGATATGTGTGTCGGGCCTAAATTTACTGAACTGCGTTAATGCTAGATGAAAGATTCCACTGACTAAGTATTTGTATATTAATTTAGGCAATTATTTATAATATTACATTATTTATTTAGGCCTATTTCGCATACGGCCAGCTGCGTTTCTGCGGCACCCTGGTTGAGAAACACTGGTTTAAATGGATGTAATTAGTCTATTTACTGGTCAGAGTTAGTCCAGAAAGTCTCATCATATTTCAACATTTCTTTTTAATACAAATGTTTTTCTGTATTTACATGAGGGACAAATAACGACCACAGAACAGAGAACATCTCCTGAGTCACTGCCAAGTATCATCAGTCTAACCGACCCTGATTGTTGTGATGTTACTGTCACCATGGCAACGATAGGTTCTTAAGCAAGTCACTTATACTTTTACTATATGTATATATAGTTTTTTTTAATTATTATCATTATTTTAATGGTTGCTGTTGGTTTCCACTTTGAGGCTTTGTAGTGAAGAATCAGAACTTGAGTCCAGTGTATTAACTGTGGTGTTTATGACATGTTCTTGGCTCGGGTTGAGCTCAGCTCATGAGTTAGAAATGCTGGCAATGACTGAATGCTTCGGGTTCCTTCTCTGCCAAAGAAGAGACTGAAGAATTCACTGTTTATCACGCTGAAATAAGGCTGCAGCTAACATTATTGTAGTATTGGTGGTTTTTAGATTGTAGAATGTGATGAGGTCATAGTCCCAGGGCAAGGGCCAGAGTTCCCTGTTGGACTTCACCATGAAATATCCAAAAGGTGAATTTACAAATGTTGAACCTGAACATTTTTATCAGTGTCTAGACACAAGAGCTCACTGTATGGCAACAAAAATCTGTATTTTAACAACAATATTTTTTATCTGCCGCTCATCTGTATTAAATAACATTGTCCTATAGAATGTTGTGATGTCATCTGAAACACACCAATACAAATGTTTTTCCATCTAGTCAAATGATTATTCTTATTGAGACTTTTTAAAGATGCACTTTTCTGATAGATAAACTCAGGTGGCAGTTTTAGTGAAGCTTTAAAGGTCCTACATTACACAAAATTTGCTTTTTTGAGGCGACGACAACATTACATGGCTGAAAAGTCATAAAACAAATCTGGAGCTGTGTTTGTTTCATTTACATGTTTGCGGAACCCTTTATTATTTGTCTGTCTCCAAACGCTCTGTTCTACCCTGTGATATCATGAAGAGGTAGTTTTCAAGTGAACATCTCCTTTTACCTTTAGTTCAGTAGAGCTCAGCAATTCCAGAATTAAAATGAAGTGAAGGTGAAGCTGTGTGGAGTTTAAAAAGAGGGTCCAAAAACGGGGCACAGAGTGTTTAAGTACAGTTTGCTTGACTTATTTTCAGATTAAAATGAACATTTATCAAATAAAATGGAGATAGATGTATGAAAACTTTATGTGAGTCAGCCTTTTCCCACATGAAGATCATTAATAAGTCCATATTTGTAATATGTGTGAGAAGGTCGTATAGAGTGGGATCATCAAGAGGGAAAGGGAATTCCCCCCCCCCAAAAAGGGTGGTTGACATCTTAGTTTTTATTGGCTGGAATGACCCCAGAGCATCTCAGAGCATCTAGAGTTCAAAAATTTTCTGGGGAGGGGCATGCTCCCAGACTCGCCCCCGGACTCGCCCCCGGACTCCCCTAGGATTTTGGTGACTTTCAACTTTTTTCGTGACTGAGCACTTTCCCTGGCTTTTGTGCGCGCGTTCGCCATCATTATTATCTTCTTGTGTTTGTTTGCTTGAGGAAGAGAAAAGACTTTATGTGCATGTGCTCTTTGTAGTGTTGCGTTTCCGGTGGCTCTGGCTGTTTCCTGTTTACCACGTATCGGTGTGGCGTATGTATTACATCGTTTTCACTCAGCGCTCCATTTTCGTGTGGATGCAAATATTTACTGATCCGGCACGTGTGGACGCAAATTTTTTCAACCCGCATAAAAAAAAAAATCCAGGAGCGTTGTCGTGTGGATGTAGCCTCAGCCTAAATCTGTTGTTTTGTGTGTTCAACATGTGTGAATGAAACAAAACACAACTCCAGGTCTGTTTGTGATGAGCAAACGACATCAGAACAAAAAACGCCGCGATGCGAGCCCTTTAAACATGACCAAAGTCTTGTTTATATCAGAGTGAAATGTGGTTAACGGAAGGCTCTGGAAGGTCTTAACATGGCCCTGACCGCACACTTGGAGAAGGCGTGGTGCAGATCTAAATCAGCTGAACATGAGTTGGAGCCTGGTTCGTATGAGAGCTCTGGTTGGTTTCATGCTTTTATAGCTTGTTAGAAAGTATGTGCGTGTCTGCCGTTCCGACACACTCGACATATGTGTGCCTGTCCTCACGTGACCCGGCCTACTTCCATTTTTCTCTCAAGGAATTTTCAGCACAACCTCTAGCACATTTTGGAGATATTTCCTCAAAACTGGCCCAAAACCATCGCATCGATCTACAGGGAGGAGCCGTGTTTGGGAGGATTTGAGTTTTTATGATAGCGGTATGTGTTGGAGTACATCTTGTATTTGTTTTGTTTTTCGGGTAATTATATAGACTCTTTTAAAAACGTATAATCAGAAACATTCTAAACTCTGGAACGGAGATGACCAGAGCCAAAAGTGAAGCGGGACACAGTGTGATTTCGTTGGAGAAGCTGTTGGGGTGAACGTCAGAACATCACAAAATCTGAAAATACAAAGGACAAAATCTGAAAATACAAAGGAAATGTGGCAAATGAAAACCACTCCTACACGTGCAAGCAATATGAGGCGGTTATTTACTGCTGTGTTTTTTATTATTTGTTCGTTTAAGAAGAGATTAAGATGGACACTAAAAATTTGACAGAAGAAAAGTACAGATCTTGAGGTTTCACTGGAGAAATCCTCACAGAAAAGTTGACTCCTCTACAGTTTGTGACTTCATCTACAAAAATATTACACATTTCATCATAAATTACACTTTGTGTCATCCTCAGATACAGTTTTGAGGTTGGAAAACAATTGAACTAACATTTGTGTCTTGGAAGTTCAAAATTGTTGCTTGGATTTACAACATGATTGTTGTAAAATTCACATTTATCATTGTCATTTTGTCACTGAAAAAGCATTATGTCGGCTCCATTTTGTAAAGTTGTTTCCATTACGGAATTTTGGACATTTTCGAGGACTTTAGAGCGTTCAAAAAATACAACGGACATCCTTAAAGGGCCCATTTCCACTATTATCTGATCTCTGTTCTGTAAAACTACCACTACATGACATCACAAGGTGGAAAAGTGCATTTGGAGCTGTGGGGATATAGACAGACTGATAACCCTTTCTAATCAAACATCTGTGAATGAAACAAAACAGAACTCCAGGTCTGTTTTTGAGCAGGGAACAGCATTAGAACATGACTTAAAGCTCACAAGAGTGCATTTTGTTTAATATTGGACCTCGAGTTGTTTTTCGCTATGGAAACGGCACCAGATTTTCTTTGTTCACATCACTTGGATCAGAAGTATTAAACTGCACAGGTCATGCATTTCACACACAGAGGGGCAATAGATCTTGTTTCTTCTATCTTCGTTCTGGGGAATACCAAAAACACAGGAGACCCATGGAATATAATTAAAAAAAAAAAAAAACTCAGAGAGGGATAAATATTAGACACAAGACACACAGTATAATCCCAGTAATAATCATTTTATTTGATTTTATTTATTCTTTTATTTAATAGGGACAGTGCATATTAAAGAACATCTACAACATCGCAGTGTAAATACTCCAGATTAGAGCAAAAATGTTCTTTTCCATCTGTCGTCCCTGTGCAGTGACGCCACAGCAAAAACAACAAGTGACAACAGCAGCAGTTAAACATTAAAAGTGTCACAGGTCTGGTTTTCCTTTAGCCGCTGTTTCAAGTGTGATTTAAAGTGTCCAGTGTTGGAATCTCTCTTACTGATGATGGGAGAAAGTTCCAGAACTTAGAGCCTCTGACTGAGAGACACTTTGTCCCAATGTAGAGCATCTGTGTGGACCTCAAAGTTCCCCCGGGTCTGTGTGGACCTCACAGTTACCCCGGGGTCTGTGTGGACCTCACAGTTACCCCGGGGTCTGTGTGGGACCTCACAGTTACCCCAGGGTCTGTGTGGGACCTCACAGTTACCCCCGGGGTCTGTGTGGACCTCACAGTTACCCCGGGGTCTGTGTGTGGACCTCACAGTTACCCCGGGGTCTGTGTGGACCTCACAGTTACCCCGGGGTCTGTGTGTGGACCTCACAGTTACCCCGGGGTCTGTGTGGGACCTCACAGTTACCCCCGGGGTCTGTGTGGACCTCACAGTTACCCCGGGGTCTGTGTGTGGACCTCACAGTTACCCCCGGGGTCTGTGTGGGACCTCACAGTTACCCCCGGGGTCTGTGTGGGACCTCACAGTTACCCCGGGGTCTGTGTGGGACCTCACAGTTACCCCCGGGGTCTGTGTGGGACCTCACAGTTACCTCGGGGTCTGTGTGGGACCTCACAGTTCCCCCCGGGGTCTGTGTGGGACCTCACAGTTACCCCCGGGGTCTGTGTGGGACCTCACAGTTACCTCGGGGTCTGTGTGGGACCTCACAGTTACCCCCGGGGTCTGTGTGGGACCTCACAGTTACCCCGGGGTCTGTGTGGGACCTCACAGTTACCCCCGGGGTCTGTGTGGACCTCACAGTTACCCCGGGGTCTGTGTGTGGACCTCACAGTTACCCCGGGGTCTGTGTGTGGACCTCACAGTTACCCCCGGGGTCTGTGTGGGACTTCACAGTTACCCCCGGGGTCTGTGTGTGGACCTCACAGTTACCCCGGGGTCTGTGTGTGGACCTCACAGTTACCCCCGGGGTCTGTGTGGGACTTCACAGTTATCCCCGGGGTCTGTGTGGGACCTCACAGTTACCCCGGGGTCTGTGTGGGACCTCACAGTTACCCCCGAGGTCTGTGTGGGACCTCACAGTTACCCCGGGGTCTGTGTGGGACCTCACAGTTACCCCCGAGGTCTGTGTGGGACCTCACAGTTACCTCGGGGTCTGTGTGGGACCTCACAGTTACCCCCGGGGTCCGTGTGGGACCTCACAGTTACCCCCGGGGTCTGTGTGGGACCTCACAGTTACCCCGGGGTCTGTGTGGGCCTCACAGTTCCTCCCGGGGTCTGTATGTGGACCTCACAGTTGCCCCGGGGTCTGTGTGGGACCTCACAGTTACCCCCGGGGTCTGTGTGGGACCTCACAGTTCCCCCGGGGTCTGTGTGGGCCTCACAGTTCCCCCCGGGGTCTGTATGTGGACCTCACAGTTCCCCCGGGGTCTGTATGTGGACCTCACAGTTCCCCCGGGGTCTGTGTGGGACCTCACAGTTACCCCGGGGTCTGTGTGGGACCTCACAGTTACCCCGGGGTCTGTATGTGGACCTCACAGTTCCCCCGGGTCTTTGTTTTAACAAAATCCTGTAATGGAGGAGGAGCAAAACTTTATATATAAAACATCCATATTTGAAATGAACAAAATCATTGAAATTAACCAAGTTGTACTTGTCTAAAATAGTGCAGTGGTGAACTGAGAATGGTTTCAGGTCCAGTATTTTTTACAGCTTTTTAATAAAGTGATTCAGTTGGTGTGAGTGTTGTGCCCATGTGGTTCTGCAGATCTCTATATGAGACAGAGTCATGGAGTGTAATGTGTGTAAAATATGTGCTTTCTGACTTTACTCATTTAACCTGTTTTTGAAAAGGCTTCAATTATTCCTACTTTGCAGCTGATGCTTTCAAAATTCTCTGGGCATGTGATGCTAACTGTAGGGTCTGCTCTGTCTGAGGCTCTTGCTCAAGTTATATTTTTGTTTTAACACAATCTGACCAGAAAGGACTGATTTGAACTGAATGTTTGTATTTTTTTCGAGTTTTGAGACAGTCTCAAAACTCTTCGTGAATGTGTGCATTGTGTCACCCTGGTAACTGCTGAACATACCATCATAAACATACAGGCATAACACCCCTAGCACGATGTCACTTCAAAGTATCAATAACTTTCATTGATCTATAATAAGAACTGGATAAGACACACCCCCTCTGTTATCAATCTACTAGTGGAAGCTCCAGGTACTGCACCCAGCCCAGAAAGAATTCTCCGACAGAGGGCAATGCATTTTGGGAATTCAAACTGCCCGTGTTTGGCTGACAGGGCATCTGGCTTTCATTAAGGCTGGATTTGGTAGGGATTCTAATGTATTTTTACAATATGAACCCTTTCCATCCATCCATTTTCCACTTTCTTCCGCTTTCTCCGTATTTTCGGCTTGCGGGGGCAACGGTCCAGGTCCCGCTGCCCAGATCACAGCACAGTGGCCCCCATGGATTCCCCCCCCGCGGGTGGTGGGGCCATGGGAAGGCGGTCCCACGTCGCTTGATGCAACCACCCTTGATGTATTTTGTGTCATGGGGGATTTGAACTTTTTAAAATGTTTAAATCGCCAAAGCGTCTAAAAGTTATCGAAAACAAGCACAGGCCATTAAAAACAATATAACGCAGTCTTTGGTTCATCTTTCAGATCTTCGATAGCTTCAGATAGCTTGTTTGTTTTCAGTCGGCCGTCTTCGTTCTATCTGATCTAACCCATCTCCACAGCTCCCTCAGCTCCTTCTCCTTCTGTCTGCTTGCCTTTGGTTGCATCATGTTCTATCAAAACTCAAAGGTCTTATCAAGTATCAGATTTTCTCCATTGGACTCGGCTCCATTTAAAATTTTAAGTCAATACAAGTGGAAGCTGGACTTTTTATAGCTCCAGCGCACACATAATGCTCAGTGTGATTTACGGGGTGTATCCTCTGTAGTATTGTTTGTCTTGTTTGGTACATTTTTACGCCTCTCAGTACTTCCTCGTCCATATTTCTCATACAGGCCTTTAGCGGTGATGTCATGCTGTGAGAAGGTTAGCTTAGGCTGTCATTTGGTACAATTAGCCTGGTTTTACCTCAGTGGAATGCTCCTTTATACTATTCTCTTTCAGGTTGTGGGTTTTAAAGTAAACAATGCTAAAACCCCCTCATGTCTGTCTGAATCTGATTGACAGGACATATGTTTAAAGGCTCCGGTAACAAGGCCAAGACAAAATGTGCATAATGGATTTTGAATGCAGTGTTTTGCTGTACACGCAGATGTGGTGTTATGTGAGCGACGCTGACAGAAATACATATATCCTGACTACTATTTTCTGCAGGGATGAAAGAGTTCCGTTTTTTAGCGGATCTCCGCTTTTTTTTCAGCCGCAGGGTAATTTTTTTTTTTGCGCCGTGAATTTCCGCTTTTTTCATGATTGGCCACTTTCATCCCTGTTTCTGATAATATTGTGGCTAAAATGTGCCGCTGTTGAAAATGCAATGGTCCTTTATCACCTTTATGTTTTTTTAATTCTCAGATCTCTGTTCTAGTGTAGTTTCCTCATCACAAACACCTGGAGTTGTGTTTTGTTTCATTCACACATGTTTGAGACACAAACCTGCAGAGCAAGAATCATTTGGATGTTTTCGGCCCTGGAAATGACTATCTCTACTAGGGATGCACGATATAGCGGCATTAACATCGGTATTGGCCGATATTGCTAAAGTTTAACATATCGGTATCGGCCCGATGTGTAAAAGTGGGCCGATATTAACGACCAATATTTGTCAGTACAGTAATCCCTCGAATTAACGTTTTCTCACATTTCTCTCTCGTTTAAACACTCAAACTTTCGTAGATTTTCAACAAAATGTATTAATAGTGAAGCGTGGGGGGGGGGTCCTACCCGGGGCTACGAGCACGAGACCCGTGTCCAAACCGTGCCGCCTCCTCAGGACCGTGGACGCCGTCCTGAGGAGGCGGCACGCAGTCCGAGCACGCAGTCCGAGCACATCAAACCTCGACATGAACGAACGCAAGAGCCGCACGAAACCAGGCAAAGAGCCGCACGCTGTGGTTTAATCCTGGCTTAGACCAGGTCTAGTCCTGGTTTAGACCAGGTCTAGTCCTGGTTTAGTCCAGGTCTAGACCTGGTCCAGTCCTGGTTTAGTCCAGGTTTAGTCCTGGTCCAGTCCAGGTTTAGACCTGGTTTAGACTAGGGGTGGGTATTGGCAAAGAAGTCACGATTCAATTCGAATCACGATTCATATTAGAGGTAAGATCTTAAGCCCGAGCCGACCCGAATTTCGGGTCGGGTCGGGCCTAAAATGTCAATCATTGCTTCGGGGCGGGCTCGGGTCGGGCTTCTCTCTCGCTGACTTTTAAAAAAAATAAATATATGTTTATAAAAATGTATAATAAAACGATGTGTGGATACTAAACTAAGGAATATTTGTTTTAAAATAAATAATTTGGATAAAACAGAGAAGGCGCTGTAAGGTAATTGCTATTTAACTATTAAACAGGAGCCGCTCTTAATAATCTTCCCCTCCGCAAGTCCGCATCTATTTTGACCTGGTATCCCCAATATGGAGGAGCAAGAAGTTAAGGATAAACTAAAGACAGGAGAACTGAAAAGACAAACACGCACCGGTAAGAGTGAGGTGTGGAAAAGCTTCAAATTGATTGTTGAAAATGCTACAGAAACTTGCGTTGGCTTCGCTGAATGTAGTCAATGTGGCGCTTTGCTTTCATACGAGAGCAAAAAGACTGGCACCTCGACGTTCCCTCTCCGCGCCTGTGCAGTTGCGCACTGCTCACACATTCTCAGCGCACAAGAAATCCTATGCAGTGCAGGGATGAAAGAGTTCCGCTTTTTTTTTTCAGCCACGGGGTCATCTGAATACGGGGGAATCGTCCAGTATTCAGAAACAAAAGTATGTGTCTCGTATTAAACTTCTACCGGTGTAAGCCACGAGCACGCGCAAGCCGCGAGCACGCGCAGCTCTTTCCGCGTGTAGCGGGGGTGCATGTCGGATGTCGCGCTCAGGGAGTTAGTGTGTTTGCTCAGACACATAAAACATTAGGGGGAACATTCGACGCTGAGCAGGCATTTAAACAGCTGTACTAGCAAAATTGATGATCGTCAAACATCTATATTATCATTTGTTTAAAAAAAACGCCCCTCACAAATAAAATATGAAATTTCGGGTTTGCTTCGGGCTTGGGCCTGCAAATCAAGTTAATTGGTCGGGCTCGGGCCGGGTCGGGCTTTAATACCCGCGGGCCGAGTCGGGTCGGGCTGGATTTTTTAGGCCCGATCTTACCTCTAATTCATATGCCACGATGCGATACTATCTCGATGCATCACGATACTTGAATTATTGCGATGCATTGCAATATATTCGACACACTTCAGTGAAAATGTACCAAAAAAAAGAGGATAACTTAAATATCAGTGGCTGTGTATCTGGGTCGTGTCTTCAATTGATACAGAACTCTGAGCAACTCAATTCATAACTGAATTTATTGAATAACAAAAACAAATAAACCAAACCAATAACAAAAAAAGTTCATAGGATTTTTTCTAAAACAAAAAATGATGTTCAAACATTTGCCATTTTGGAGGTAGCTCCCATCATAACAAACAATACCCTTTCACAAAGAAAAAAGTGCATAGGATTTATAAAAAATAATACACTAATTATTTATTTATTTATTTATTTATTAATAATTAATTAATTATTAATTAATAAAAATCGATTTTTGGCATCAAGAATCGATGCAGTATATTGTGAAAGTTAGTATTGCGATGCATTGTCATGACGATTATTTTGCACACCCCTAGTTTAGACCTGGTCTAGACCTGGTTTAGTCCTGGTCTGGTTCTGGTCTAGGACCAGTCCAATCAGGACGCAGAACACAATGTTACACTATTAAAAAAAATTGAAATTGAAAAAAAAAAAAAATAAATCAGGAGCCAAAACACGTAAAATAAGACATTCAAAAATTCATTTTGCATGATTTTCAGTCTGTATAAAATGTTATCTTAAAATAAAAAATAAATAAATATCGTTATCGGCTAATATCGGTATCGGCCGATAACAGCAACATTAATATCGGATATCGGTATGGGCACAAATTTTCACATCGGTGCATCCCTAATGTCTACTGAAAAAAAGGAGCTGTTCACTGGGAAATAGGGATGCAAATTATCGGTTAATTCATTAACTGATAGTTGATTGACCTTATCGGTCGATTAACGATTAACTGATAAGCGGCGCTTTTCACCTGAATTTTAGTATTTCAATAGGGTCTTGAAGAATATAAGCTATAGTAACATAACACTGAGTCATAAATATATCATAGTATTATTATATTGTATATTCCTCAATTAATTATTCCTTAGTAAAAAGCAGACAAATGTATTGATGCTGAATAACAAAATACAGTAATCCCTCGCTCTATCCAATCTTTTTTTTTATAGTGTAAAATTTTTTTTATAGAGTAACATTGTGTTCTGTCCTGATTGGCTAAGAGACTAGACCAGGACTGAACGTGGACTGGACCAGGTCTGGACCAGGTCTGAACCAGGTCTGAACCAGGACTGGACCGGGACTCGACCGGGTCTAGACCTGGACTAGACCAGGATTAAACCACTGGGGCGCGTGCTGGTTTCGCCGCGCCCCGCGCTCCGAGCCGCAGGCCAGCCGCGCGGGGCTCGGGGCGCGGGCTGCGGCGAAACCGGCATTCCGGGTTAGATCTCGCCTCGCGGTACACCCGGGGCTGCTGAGCAGTGCCGTTGGCGCCTGCGGTCGGCTGTGAGTCGAGCTTGGCGCAGCGCGGTTGCCTTGTTTCATGACCACGCGGGTGCGCATGTCCGCGTGTCCGCGGTTAGCGGTTAATTACAATTAATGCATTTTGATCGACCAACGTCTTAATCGACAATTAACCGTTAATCGATTAATTGTTGACATCCCTACTGGGAAACTACAGCTTCATGACATCACAAGGTGGAACAGAGCGTTTGGAGATGGAGACAGGCTAATATTGGTCATACACAGTCACATTTTTATCGCTTTTCCACTTTCAAGGCTCAAAGCGCTTTACAACAAGGACCCGCTCACCCGTTCACACCCGTGTACGCACACACTGGTGAGGTGGGTTAAGTGTCTTGCCCGAGGACACAACGACAGCATTCATCTGTGGGAGCTGGAATCACACCACCAACCGCTCAACCAATCATTATGTCGAGAGTGAGGTTCGGTGAGATTCAGACCGCCAGCCTTCGGATCAGCGGACAAATGTTCTACCAACTGAGCTACTGCTATGGAAGATCATTTTTCCATTAGATTTAGAATTTTCTGCTTTTTATAGACTGTGAGATTTAAGTTCTAATGCTGTTTCCTCCCAAAAAACAAACCTGGAGTTGTTTTTGTTTCATTCACACATTTGAGTAACCCTGCATTAGCGTCGGGCGGCAGTATATGGAAGATTTTTATTTCATTAGCTTTTGAGTTTTAAATCCCACTGAATTTCTCACTTTGATTTTTTTAAACTCTGAAAAACACATTTGAATTATTTTTATTTTGAAAATGAGTTGATGAAATTTTAAGATTTAAGATTCTTTATTGTCATTATGAAACCATAACGAAATTTTGAAGGACTCCCGGCTACATTCATTCATTCATTTTCTTCCGCTTTTCCATTTTCTGGGTCGCGGGGGCAGCAGTCCAAGCAGATCTGCTGCCCAGAACACAATGCACCAGCCCTCATGAATCCTCCTGCAGGTGGTGGGTTCACAGGAGGACGGCTCATGTCACAACAGGCCTTGATGTATACTCCCGGCTACAGAAGTATAAAAATAAAACAGAAGCATAAAGATAAAAAGCAGCATAAATAGAGTTCCAGTAGTGTAAAATTTCTGCTTTTAAATATTCGAGGAGAAAACAATCCCGCACTTCGTCTTACTTGCAAAATGAGAAATGTATTAAGACATGCAACCTTTCGGCCCTAGGTCTTCATCAGTCATTTTGCCTGATGAAGGCCTAGGGCCGAAACGTTGCATGTCTTAATAAATTTCTCATTTTGCAAGTAAGACGGAGTGCAGGATTGTTTTCTCCTCGTGTGTTCTGGGTCTGCTCCCTCGCCTCCAACGCACCCATCTGAAGAGATTGGAGTGCGAAGTTCTCATTTTTGGATATCCTTTTAAATATTCAGCATAGATATTTTCCAGCGCTCGAATTCAACAGTCAAAATTCAGAGTGTGACATTCGCAGCAAAGATCCAAGATGCCAAGGCAGAAGAAATCGATCCTGTGTGAGTGAGGAGGACAGAGGCTGTTTCCTAATGGTTCTCATTTGTGGGCGGGGTTTACACTTAACCAATCAAAGAGATGAGGTTTCAGATTGCTTCACTGAACCATTTCCTGTTTGTTACTAAGTTAGATCGGATCACACAGGATCGATTGCTTCTACCTTGACATCTTGGATTTTTCCAAAATTTTCCCTGAATTTTTACTGTTGAATTTGAGGACTTGAAAATATTTTTACTGAATTTTCAATAATTCAAACATCTTTTCTCAGAGTTAAAAAATTCAAAATGAGAAATTCCACGGCATTTAAAATTCAGAATCTTGATTAAATAAATGATCTTCCATAGACGCTAACGCAGGGTGTGAATGAAACAAAACTCAACTCCTGGTCTGTTTTTTAGAACTTAAACAGGCCCTCCAGGAATTTGCGATGTTGCGATTTGCAACTTCAACGCAACTTCAGCCAATCCTCGTGAATTCAGGGCCGTGTTGCAATTTTGACCAATCACCGCAACTTTCCCGCAATTTTTACTAATTTTGACCAGTCATCGGCGATGTATTGAACTCACGTCGACCAACTTCCTTCTGCCTTACTTCCGTGTGACGAATCAAAACTGCGGCCGTGTCCCCAGTTCGGAGCGTGGTTTGAAGGGGCTCAGACTGCAGTCAAGGCGGTGACACTTGCTCAGCCCTGAGTGCACTCCGCGGACCGCATGGCCGTCTGCGAAATGCGACAGGTCTTGCAACTCCGGGAAGCAGCCGCCGACGGGAAGCAGCCGCCGACTCCATTTTCTCCCGTAGCGTAGTAGTGCGGTGCATGCTGGGATATATGAGTGTGCGAAGCGTGTGCGTGCCCGCGCTTGGTCCACGCCCTGATTTCCATGGAAACGACTGCGGTCTGCGAACGCATGTTAACTGCGCATGGGACAAAAAAGAAATGACGCACATGCCCTTCAAACCACGCTCCGAACTGTGCACTCTGGGAATTGGGACACGGCTTCTAATGGCAACGAAACATGTCTGCGGCGCCATTTGCCCACAAAAATAACGGCAAAAGACCGTGCGAAACAATTCCCCTCCTAGTAGTCATTTATTTTCGATGTTGGTAAGGTTGTTTTAGGACCATATCTGTGATCTCTGTGTCTTTGTATTATTCTTTGTCAGTAATAACTCAGTATTCAAAATATTACTCAATTTTAACTCATTCACTGCCGGCCTGTTTTCAGAATTCTATCCCCCAGAGTGCCACAGGTTTCAGTAGAATTTCACTGATTTTCCAAGACCCACAGAATACTGAGTTCTTTGACTATATAAACATGGGACACATCAAAATAAAGTGTCGACTCTCTTCTTTCACCTGGAAAAAAAATTATGTTTCTAACCTTTTCGGTTCTCAAATAACTGATAGTAGAACATAGGGAAGTTTCAGCAAAAACACTGGTTTTTGAGCAAGAAATGGAGAAAACGACCGTTTAGTTCAGGGAAGGATTTCGAGCAGATCAGTGACTTTGACATCAATATTTATTGATTTAGTGACACCTCAAACATCTAAAATAACAGAGAAAGAGATTTTTGATGACAAAGTACATTTTTTATTTACAAATATAAGAATATAAGGCTCTGTGAATTGAAAATTCGTTCAAATCAATAGTGCCAAGAGATGTTTACAGGATATAATATCTTTTCCTATAAAATAGAACTTTGTTGAGGCTTTGTCTGAGGCCCAGAGTACAGACCCATAATAAAAACTAATACACACACACACACACACACACACACACACACACACATATATATATGTACATACACACAAGCCCATGCATAAACCTTTACACACACACAGCTACACACGCGCACGCACACGCGCGCACGCACGCACACACGCACACACGCACGCACGCACACACGCACACACACACACACACACACACACAACTTCATTCATTACAATTACCATACACTGCTCACTGCTCCAAGTCAGTAAACTTCTTCTTTGGAGCTGTCGTAGTTCTGAGGAGACTCCCTGGTCCGTGCAGCGCACACAGGACACGCCCCCTCCTCGGGCACAGCAGATCTCTGCTCAGACCTCGCTGCTTGATCCGGCTTGTCTCTGCAATCCTCTGATCCAGGATCCTGGGTCCCAAGAGCAATCTGATCGCTCCATAGGCGCTGATCAACAGTTGTCTGCTTTTCCGGGTTCCCTGGCCTCGCCATCTTACTACTCTGGCCAATACACCATACACACGCTGCACTCCTCCTTTCTTCCCCGGCTCTGATCGGCTAATAATGATACAACATCGCCATCTACAGGTTGAGAGATGTAAATTACACCTCAAAAGTTGCTCCAGGCCGTAACCTAGCAACCCCCGCTGAAAAAAGCAATTGACGTCTATAGACGTCACGGCACTCAACGGTTGGATTCGAGGGGACGTCAATAGACGTCTCCGGCATTGAATGAGTTAATTACAAAAAGCGAAAACAAAATCACAACAAAAACCTTAAAAGCACCGCAACTTTCATCGCAACTTTTTGGAAAAGCTCCCGCAAATTCAGGCATTTTAGCCCGCAACAATCACAAAAAATGCCCGCGACATCCTGGGGGGTCTGCTTAAAGCTCACAGTCTATAGAAAGTAGAACCTAAAAACTTGTTTAAATCTAGAATAAACTGTAGACAAAGACGGATATTGGCCACAGAGCGATCTGTCAAATAATGTCAAAGTCAAGTGTAAGGTTTGTGTTTAACTTATGTCTGAACTGCTGCTGCTTTAAAACCTGTTAAAACTTTGATAGATTTTAACTCGACTCGTTCTGTTGTTGTTGTTGGAGTGGGCTTTATTATGCTGGAAGGTGCCAGAGTCTTTATGGAGAATAAAAAGGCGTTGTCTGGGAATAAAGTGGCCTCTTATTGCTACTGCTGTAGATTTATGTGTTTGGAATGCAAAGGGCAGTTTTTGTTTCTTCTGTTGCTACAAGATTTGAATCGGACCAAACTAAAACACGGCCGTTTCGATATGACTCCATCGACTTTTGGCTTAAAAGATGAAGCTGGGGAAAAAATGTAAATATTTTTTGAGAGTCTCTAGCTGGGAATTTGAAGTTTATTTTGTTTTAATCCTAAATACGTGAGCTATAGAGGTTCAAAAAAGCTTCTAATTACAGATAATGAGCCTGATTGTTTCATTTGGCTTTGGTTTGTTGCATGTTTTATTAAGAATATTACACATGTAGATTTAGATGGGATTATGATGGTTTAGTTCATAAATTTGTTCATATAAATAAGTCTTTATTCCATCTTATTGAAGCTAATCATGATTGCATGCATGTTAGTTGTAAAAGAACGGTCTCTGGTGGTAAAGGCCGCAAATAAGGAAAATATGGATGTTCTGTGATGTTGTGGGCTTAGACTTGGTTTCTTGGTATAATATGTGCCTTTTAAACCATTTTCTGATCTGTTCTAATGTCGTTTCCTCATCACAAACAGACCTGGAGTTGTGTTTTGTTACATTCAAACAAGTTTAACACACAAACACACACTTTGTTCCACCTTGTGATGTCATGTGGTAATACAAGGAGTGCTCCACTGTGTTTTTAGCATTAAACAATGAGGAGCCAAGCGCTAAGCAGTTTTAAAGCATGCCACGGGGTCGTTCCTCCGCAAAGTGCGTTAAAACAGCAGAACGCGCGGTTCCAAGTTGTTTAATGCGCTTACACCACTTCTACAAACTGAAACGTGTCACTTAGGGATGTCAACAATTAATCGACTTACGATTAATTGTCGATCAAGACGTTGGTTGAACAAAATGCATTAATTGTAATTAATCGCTAATCGCGGACACGCGAACCGCGTGGTCACGAAACAAGGCAACCGCGCACTGCGCTCACTCAACGGCACTCACTCACAACGGCACTCACTCGTGCTTAGCAGCCCTGGTACGCGCAAGGCCCGTGTGTACACCGGGGCTGCTGAGCACGAGATTGAACCGCGGCGCCCGGAATGAGTAGCCTCAGCCCTAGCCACAAACCAGCCGCACGAAACCAGCAGCGGCACGTGGTGGTTTAATCCTGGTTTAGTCCAGGTCTAGACCTGGTCCAGGCCCAGTCCAGGTTTAGACCTGGTCTAGACCTGGTTTAGTTCTGGTCTAGACCTGGTTTAGTCCACGTTTAGTCCTGGTCTAGTCTCTTAGCCAATCAGGACGCAGAACACAATGTTACACTATAAAAAAATGTTACACTATAAAAAAAAAATTTGAAAAAAATAATAAAAATCTGCGAACCGCGATAGAGCGAGGGATTACTGTATTTTGTTATTCAGCATCAATACATTTGTCTGCTTTTTACTAAGGAATAATTATACAATATAATAATACTATGATATATTTTTGACTCGGTGTTATGCAGGGATGAAAGAGTTCCGCCTTTTAGCGGATCTCTGCTTTTTTTTCAGCCGCGTGTTTTTTTTTCTGTGCAAATGCGTTAAGAAAGATTTTGGGTGTATATATACGTATAGTCCATCCCTTGAAAAATGGAATCGTCCCGTATTCAGAAACAAAAGTACACGTGTCGTATAAAAAATGTACCGTGCGAGCCCATGTAAGCCGCGGGCGGACACCGCATGTAGCGGCGCGCAGGCCCTTCGCAACAGCGTATATCACAGGGGCATACAGGGGCATTCAACGCGGCTGAAAGGCCTGCAACGATTACTCGAGGAACTCAGGTAATCAGAGTACAAAAAATAATGGAGGTAAATTATTTGCCTCGAGGCTTCGTTTAATTATCATCATGTGGCGATATATTTCAATTCATGCATCATCGCGGTATTGTCAGACTACTGCGCTGTTCGGATCGACTGCATCACTGTTTCCATTAACATACAATCGAGGTATTTTTGAGCTAAAACCACCCGTAATTGAATAAATGTAAAGTAGAGCTGTTTAATGTCACACTGTGGAACATTCCAGGCAGAGCAATGATGTCTCCATAGAAACGAGTTGGTGAAGGACCCCCCCAACCAAAAAGCTAGACAGTGGAGCTTTAAATAAGTAAAAATGTAGTTGTGAACTCTAAAACTTGGTGTAGATTTTGAATTCTTGACCCCAATATCTGCAGATATCTGTAATCGGCCACAGTTATCGGATGTTTTCGTTATATCTTCAACAATTTCCAAAGGGCAAACTGGACTTTGATCGATCAGCTCGTGTCTTGCTCCGTTATAAAAATTGGAGCTTGACTTCACAGGTTCAGAATCCTCAGACAGGCTCCTCTCTCTGTCCGTCCTAAACGTCAGTCTCTTCTTTCATCTCCTGATCGTCCATTTGGTCTGAATCAGAGGAGGCAGATCCGAGCCCAGGGCGCCAGATCAGAGTCCGGGGGCGCCAGATAAGACTCCACGACAGATGGACAGAAGAGCCGTAAAACACGAGTCCTTTGATTGGATCAGAATTTCCTTTCTTCTGCACCATAGACTTTACAAGGTGCATATTCTGTTCTTAGGTCCAGTTTTGAGTAGACGTCACTATAAGAGACTTTGAAGGAGACGTTGAGCGACAGAAAATATGATAAAAATAATCATAATAAAACTACTTTAAGCAATAACACATTAAAGCCCATATATTACTCAAAACTGACTCTTTACGCCATGTTCTAACCTTGTTTCCTCCTCAAAAACACACCTGGAGTTTTGTTTCATTCACATGTTTGAGGAACTCTTTATTAGACTGGTCTACAAAATTTTGGACTCGATCTGCTTCCAAGATAAAAGTGGCTAAATCTCCTTTATATTGATAAGATGAACTGAAAATCAATTGATAACTGTGCTGGTTAGCTAATGTATTCAAGATATTTAATGATATAATAATATATATTAGAGCTGGGCGATATGGCCTAAAAATAAAATCTCAGATTTAAAAAAAAAAAAAAAACAGATTTTAATTGATTTTTCTCTGCCCTACTCAAAAACAAATGACAGATGACAGGCAAATGGCTCAAAACAATGCAACGTTCTTTTATAAAACAAATAAATTACACCTAGCATCAATTAAGCTGTTGTTTTAAATATATATATATATAATTTCATTTTCATTTATTTATTTATTTCATTTGTTAAAACAAAACAAAAATAACAAATGCAACACAATTGCATCTATACAATTATAACTTAAATATGAATGAAAAGGGAACAGAAAGAAGCATAAGCTTATGATATCTGCCTCTTATCAACTCAAAATTATATTACAACAAAATATATATAACATTAATAACAGTTATATAAATATCTTTCTTTTATAAAGAAGCATTTTATGGAGCTAAATTATTCCCTGATTGTGGGAAAGATGGACTGGAGTGGGTAGTGTTGTGTTTTAGTTTTTCCTCGAGTGATGCAGAAAAGCCACTGTCTGTGTTCATGTGTGTTAGCTTGTGCAGTCTGTGTACAGCTGTGGCAACACAAGAAAAATATTGGTAGCACATACTTCGGGTCCAAAACTTTCACCATGTTAATGAATCCACAGTATATATGGGCACCATGTCTTTTATTTATTTATTACCTTTATTTAACCAGGAAGTCCCATTGAGATTCAAAATCTCATTTCCAAGAGAGACCTGGCCAAGTTAGCAGCCAATCCACATAAATAGTTACATACATACAATAGTTACAACATACTTACATACATATTAATGCTATACTTTACATTTTCATTATAAATAAATAAATACAGTATGTTAAAAACATCTCAAGAAAAACAAGCACGTGTTTGTTACCATTTTTCTCATGGAAGTTTTAAATTCAAATTTTACAACATACATCATGTTTTTGGTAAAACACACAACAGCGTGTTTGATTGCCTTCTGTCGTGGGCCGTGCTGATCATACTGCAAACAGTTCGAAAATGTTTTAGGGACTGGACAGTGGTTATTTTCATTCCAATCAGACCTGTACTTCTCCCACTCCGCTGCCTCTGCTTTAGGCTCTAGGATACATTCGTGCTGCAGCTTTTGAACAAACCTTACAGCGAGCACTCGTTTGTTCCAAGTCCGACGCAAGAAAACTCAACCAGAACCATATAACAGATGTAAACACCTTTGTTTGGTACAAGCTCCGGCTTTAGCTCACTCGCTAGCCGCGCTAGCCCGTACAATGTTTTGGTACGCCCCGCTAACTTACCCGTGTAAAACGTGGCCGCGCATTAGTTCCGCTCGCATGTAAAAAATAACTAAAAAATCGATTTTCATAAAAACACACCGTCCTGAACTGTAAAGTCGAATTAATCGATTAATCGCGCAGGTCAAATATATATATTGATTACCGTATTTTCCGCACGATAAGGCGCATCGGATTATAAGGCGCACCTTCAATGAATGGCCTATTTTAAAACTGTTTTCATATATAGGGCGCACCGCATTATAAGGCGCATAGAATAGAAGCTACAGTAGTGGTTGACTATGGTAATATTGATCCATATATAAGGCGCATCGGATTATAAGGCGCACTGTCGGATTTTGAGAAAATTGAAGGCTTTTAGGTGCGCCTTATAGTGCGGAAAATACGGTATGTTCAAACTGCATCTCACGGTACAATGATTATTGCGATAAACTGTGAAAATTGAACTTTTCTCTTGTCGTAGTCAAAATAATTAAGATTTAAAAGTTAATTATCAATCATTGCATTTATATAGCGCAGGTTCATTATTCATTTGAAAAGTGCTTAATAACAGTTTTTTCATGTAAATTGGACTGAAACAGCAAAGGATCATGGTCTATGTAGTTCTGTTTTTTTTTTAGCTGTTGCTGCATCAAAACAATGAACTTAAACTTGTAATTCGATATTTTGTGATTGCCCACGATATTATTAGACTTTTGACAAAATGATATCTCAATTATTGTTAGTTCATAGTTTGCTTTATTGTCGAAAAACCATATGTATATGACACATAGAAAATCTAAATTCCGTTTCATCCCTACATGATAATAATAATAATAATAATAATAATAATAATAATAATAATAATAATAATAATAATAATAATAATAATATATTTTATTTATATAGTGCTTTTCATGACACTCAAAGATGCTTCACAGAGCAATACACTAAAATAAGTCCATAAAACAGTCAAAAATAAAACAAAATGAATAAAAAATATCATTACTATATCAACTTCATCGTTCAATATATAATAGAAGGAATAATATTTTTGGGTTCAGTATTTCTCATGTAAATTTTTCCTTTGTAAGTGTTTTTTTTCTCAACATAAGGGTACGTAAAAAGAAAAATATATAGTAATGATGATATTAAGAAAGATAAGATAAGATAAGACTTTATTGATCTCACACAGGAGAAATTTACTCGCCACAGTAGCTCCAGGACAATTGGACAGGAGGGAAAAAGTGCATGCAGGCAGGGAGGGGATAAAGTAAGTAATAAATAGTGCAAATAGTAATATGTAATAATAATAATGGAAAATAGTAATAATGATAATAGTAACAACAAGCATCAACATGAAAAGGAGGATATTGCACGTCTGGCCTATATGTTAGAATTATACAGTCTGATGGCGGTGGGGATGAAGGATCTGCGGTAGCGCTCCTTCTTGCACTGGGGGTGCCTCAGTCGGCTGCTAAAGGAGCTGCTCAGCTCCTCTACAGTCCGGCGCAGGGGGTGAGAGGTGTCGTCCTTAATGGACATGAATTTGGCCAGTACCCTCCTCTCAGCCACCTCCTCTACACGGTCCAGAGGACAGCCCAGGACAGAGCTGGCCCTCTTAACCAGCTTATTCAGTCTTTTTCTGTCCCGTTCTGTGCTGCTCGGGGCCCAGCAGACGACAGCGTAGAGGAGAGCAGAGGCCACCACAGAGTCATAAAAAGTCTTGAGCAGAGGCCTGCTCACTCCAAAGGAACTCAGTCTCCTCAGGAGGTGGAGGCGACTTTGGCCTATTTGGCCTAAATATTAATGAACCAATAATTTGAATCTAATAAAAAAATCTAATAAATAAATGAATAGATAGACAAATAGTGATCATAAAAAAGACAGCCTATTCCCGAATCAATAAATCGGCAGATATGTACTACCACACCACCACCACCACAAGCAGTAAATGTGCTGGAAGTTAAACGGTCCAAATGTTGTTCTGTTTCTGTAGGATTCTCCACAAATCCACACAGACTTTATAGATCTCGTATTTCCTGCGTGATTGCCCTGTCATCGCTCGCTCTTTTCTGGTGAAGGATTCTGGGAAGTGGGTCATAGAGGCGGCACCTTTAACACTGCTCGAGTCATCCTGGGTTTTTCAGAATAGTGTCCATTTATTTCCAATTGTGTAACCGGTCACAGATGTTTGGGCCGTGCGTGGTTCGATTCATAGTTCTGCTCATCTGTTAGCATTTTGGCTAATGGCGTTTAGCTCTACGAAGCAAGAAGAGATGACAAGATCATCTGGGCAATTATAATAGTTATTATTCTGATCACATTTGTTATTGTGATCACAATATAACCATTAATAAAAGTCATGATTTAGACTTGGACTTGAACTTTATTGATCCACAAGGGAAATGACTTGGACACAGCAGCTCACACATCACATTTTATTACACTAACAAAGAGGGAAAAATATTTAAAAAACTGTAGTAAACTTCTAAATAAGTACCTGTAAAAAGTTGAAAATAGCAAATTTATTTAATTTACACAGCAAAATCAACTAAAACTAGACTATAAAAGTTTTTCTGATCTGTTTCCTCATCACAAACACACCTGGAGTTATGTTTTGTTTCATTCACACATTTTTAACATACAAAGTATGTTCTCAAATGTACGACACTCTGTTCCACCTTGTGATGTCATTTGGTAATACAGGAAGTGCTCCATTGTGTTTTTAAACTCCACACACCTTCACTAGAATCATTTGGGTCATTTCAGTCCTGGAATTGCCGATCTCTGCTGAACTAAAGGAAAAAGGAGCTGTTCACTTGAAAACTTAACGCTTTTTTTGTTTTGTTTTGTTTTTAAACAAGGACAGTGCACAGAAAATGTTAAACTCCGAGAGAAAAGACGCTCTGTGCCAGATTTAGCTACAAACTCCTTTCCATCTGCAGTCTTTCGGCAGTTACAAAACACATTAAAGAAACTATTTACATTAGACCGACTCTAACAACAACATTTGATCAGTAACAGTGTCTCCTTAAAATAACCACAATCCAATTCATTAAACATTTAAACAATCAAAATGTATTCATTCTAATTTCTATAAATATAATTCAAAAGTTCAAAACTCCATGCACAGCTTCCAGGTAATAATAATAAGAAGAATAAGAAGAAGAAAAAGAAGAAGAAGAATTTATTGATCTCACACTGGAGAAATTCTTCTCTGCATTTTAACCCATCCTATATATATATACATATATTAGGAGCAGTGGGCAGCACACACATTAGGGCGCCCGGGGACCATCTCCATGATCTTCTTGCTTCGGCTTGGTCAGGACCTAAGCTGGAGGTACCTATGGTGCATGTTTTGGGTTGATGGGGGAAACCGGAGTGCCCGGAGGAAACCCACCCAGACACGGGGAGAACATGCAAACTCCACACAGAAAGGCTCGGGCGACCCGGGGATCGAACTCAGACCATGCAGGCAAACTCCACACAGAACACACACAGAAAGGTCTGGGCGACCCGGGGATCGAACCCGGAACCTTCTTGCTGTGAAGCAAGAGCGCTAGCCACTCAGCTGCCGCCAGGCAATATAAACAACAGGAACATTGAATAATTCCAGAAAAGAAGTTTACCGCACACTCTCTTGACTTTACTCTTATTCCTTTATTGGGCTTAGAGCGAACAACGCATTTTGCTTCTACAGCGTCATCCTATACAGCGTCATTCTATCAATATAATATTTTAAGTTCATTATTATGTTCTAAAAATACTCATTCATTGTCATCAAAATTCTCTAAAAACCTCTGAAATGTACATTTACCAAATTCATCAGTATTATTATCCTCTTAAAAAACTAAATATTTTTTTATTATTATTATTACTACTACTACTTTTATTATTACTTATTTTATTCCATTCTTGTCTGCATGCACTTTTTCTTTCTTGTTCAAACTGTCCCTGCCTGGAGCTACTGTGGCAAGTAAATTTCTCCTGCGTAAGATCAATATATATTAAAATACAATTCAACAACAACATGAATATCAAGACAAAGACAAATGCCATTAGTCAAACACGGCACATTTACATCTACACTGTACATCTATAGCACGATCAGTCAGAATGTTTGTGATGCTTCATGACATCACAAGGTGGAACAGAGCGTTTCGAGCTTTCGAGATGTGCAGACTAATAATAAAGTGTTCCTCAGACATGTGCATGAAACAAAACACAACTCCAGGTGTTTTTGAGGAGGAACAAAGGATTAAAGCTTACAAGAGTCAGTGTTGTGCAATACAGTACTTTTAACATTTTAATTCCGCAAGTTTGATTTGAAACTGGACTGGGATTGTGTTCGACAGCTGTAATGAGACAAAATAGAGGATTTCACGGTTGTTTGGTCAAGCTGTCGATCGTAAAAATCTGTGAAAAAGTGATGTTTACTCCCAAAATAGCACTAAAATTTGATGTTGCGGCCTCCCCACAAGAGTGATTCACGGTGGGGGCTGAGGAGATGAAATGATAGAACCAGTGTGTTTTATGGTCAATGTTTAGTTTAAGTGGGCTGAACGTAAGCAGTCAGGGGTTTAAAGTGGTGCATTAGGTTTCAAAGGAGGCCTGGTCTGTTGTGCGTCTCTGTGGGATGATCTTATGACTTGTCAACAGAAAAGGGGAATCCTGAAATGACAAATACCAAGGAGGGAGGAGGTGATTCATGAGTGCAGAGGAGGGCACCCCATAGACCGTTTGTTCATATAAATAGACATAGCTAACCCGCTAGCCGCTGCAATCCAAACAGGAAGTGAGCATGGGCGTGAATCTGGCTCCATTTTACTTGTATTTTATTGTATTGAAAAAAACTCATCAGTCTCTGTAACTGCTGCTGTGAGCATCATTATTTTGGTCTTAAATGTTCGTATTCACTAGTGTTGATGCGGTCGCTGTACCGGACCGTTGTGGTGAAGAGGGAGCTGAGCCGAAAGGCAAAGCCCTGAGGTCCCCCCGGAGGAGCTGGAGGAAGTGTCTGGGGTGAAGGAAGTCTGGGAGTCCCTGCTTAGACTGTTGCCCGGATAAGAGGAAGAACATGGATGGATGCACTAGTGTTGTTCTGATACCATTTTTGGGTGGATCCGATACGATGCTTAACTCATTCACTGCCGGCCTGTTTTCACAATGTCAACCCTTTGACTGCCAGAGCTTTTTGGTCATTTTCACTGATTTTTCAAGACTCACAGAATACTGAGTTCTTTGACTATATAAACATGATACACATCAAAATAAAGTGTTGACTCTCTTCTTTCACCTGGAAAAAAAATTATGCTTCTAACCTTTTCGGTTCTCAAGTAATTGATAGTAGAACATAGGGAAGTTTCAGCAAAAACACTGGTTTTTGACAAAAACTGGAGAAATGGAGCATTTTGTGAAAAGAAGGATTTCGAGCAGATCAGTGACTTTGACATCAATACTTATTGATTTAGTGACATCTCAAACATCTAAAACAACAGAGAAAGATATTTTTGATGACAAAGTACACTTTTATTTACAAATATAAGAAATATAACTATATACAAATTGACAACAATCAACAAAACAAAATTTGAGAACAAAATTTGAGATCAGAACAACATACATAAGTATACAACATACATAAAACAATACAATATACAACAATAAAAAAATAAAAATAAATAAATAAATAAATAAAGGAGAAATTCAATTTGTCAACTGGACAGGTACTGGGTCCAGTTGACAAATTGAATTTCTCCTTTTGCCATGGATTCTACCTGGACGACTGAGGGATTCTTCACACAATAAAAAAAAAAAAAAAACTTTTCAAAAACAATGCCAAGAAACAGGTTTCAGCTGATAGTGACAGGTCATTAGAAGATGCCGGGGACAATCTCTATAAAATCCGCCCAGTGTTGGACTATATTATAAAAATTTAAAAACACGTACCAACCTGGGCAAAACATTTGCATAGATGGTATGAAGCAGAGATTGTTTTTGATCTCCTAGATCAAAAACAATCTCTGCTTGTCCCCGGCAAGTAGAGATTGTCCCCGGCATCTTGACACTGTCACTGTCATGGCTACACCATGTATATGGACAATTTTTATAATTCTGTGTCAGTGTGTGAGTCTGTGGGACACACAGGGGGGAACCAGGGGGAAACAGGGGGGAAGAACCAGGGGGGAACCAAATGGGATCAGGGACAAAAAAAGAGTGACCTGGGGGCAGGGGGAAAAGTTATGAGGCACAACAAGAAGGTCACGGTGTTAGCCTGGCATGACATGGTGACCACCTGCCACCATGATAATATGCAGACAGTAGATGTGTGGCATGTGTGGTTGTTCTTGCCACTCCAGATGCACCACCTGTAAATGATAGAAATATACATGACCTAATTGTATTTTTATTTTGTATTGCTGCAGTGTGATGTGGAGAATAGACACTTTTTTATACATATATACACACACACAATTTATTTATTTATATATATAATATATTTTTTTACCTTTCTTCGCTTTGCGAGCAGGAGGGGGGGTTGGTCCTCTGCTGGTTGAAGGCTCTGTAAATAGAAAATTCCTTCACAATTACCACACAACAGCAGCATCATGTTAGTTAGTTAGTTAGTTATTTAGTTAGTTCTTCTTACCCATCCCATGCCTCTCTGGAGGCGAAGATCTCCTGCTTCCACTTGATCCTGACGGCTCATCAGATGAATCGGGGTCTGGCTCACGAAATGAGTGCCTCCGGAGCAGACCTGTGATGCGGGATACCGCGGAGACAGGCTGCAGAGACACCGCGGAGACAGGCTGCAGATACACGCCGGATCAGTTAGGTCTGCCTGAGGCGAGCGATCCGGGTGCGGGTAGGTCGGAGCAGCGGTCTCGTCTGCCCGGGGCGGCGGTGCGGGCGCACATGTTTCGGAGCAGGGAGGTGCGGGCGCGCATGTTTCGGAGCAGGGCGATGGAGGCGCGCATGTTTCGGAGCAGGGCGATGGAGGCGCGCATGTTTCGGAGCAGGGCGATGGAGGCGCGCATGTTTCGGAGCAGGGCGATGGAGGTGCACATGTGTCTGAGCAGGGCGATGGAGGTGCGCAAGTGTCTCTGCCCAAGGCAGACCGAGGCGCGGGTATATCAGGGAGGAGGGAGGAGGACGACGACAGTGAACCGTTTTCCCTCGTTCGCTCTCCTCGCCATCTTGACTCTCTCTCACTACACTACACTACACATGTGCTGATCTTTTCCTGTCTTCCGCGTCTCCGATGGGCACACGATCGCTATCTACAGGTTGGGATGTACGAATTACACCTTAAAAGTTGCTCCAGGTCGTAACCTAGCAACCCCCGCTAAAAAACGCAATTGACGTATTTATCCGTCTCCGGCAGTCTACGTTTGGATTTGAGGGGACGTATTTATCCGTCTCCGGCAGTCAATGAGTTAATCTTGATGTACTCACAGATACCAGTCCGATATCAGAGTGTGAAGAAGTACAATAAGGCTGCTTAATTTTGTAACATACAAGAGCAAAAAATAAATCTAAAAGGCTATTTTTAAACAAATGCAAGAATAAATACATTTTGAGGACTAAAATATTGGTGAAATGTATAATGAGCATGATAAGTAGTGCTGATTTAAGCATGTTCACTTTCTACCACAATGCTGATGAAAACAATAGCGAGGCCTGTGGAAAGCTGCTCATCGTCGGAGCACATGGTTAGTTCTGCAGAGTAAACAAAGTTCGAGTTGGCGCCGTTGTTGGGCTGCACTCTCCCAGTTATTTTACCAAGCTGAGCGTCCACACTAAAGTCTAAATGAAGGTGTCAAAGAGGAAACACTAATGTTTTTTTCTGTTGTTGGCGTGTTTTAAGTGTCTGCAGAGCGGCTCCCATCTACGGCTCCTCATTCAGGAAAAGACAGAGATATCGAATTGGTGATTTGGTCTGAGTTCTCGTTGATTCCGATAGCTGAAAAATGTGCAGTGTCGGTGCTTTTGCTGGTACCAGTATCTGTATTGGAACAATGGTAGTATTAACCCGCTCTACATCCTGAGGTTTTTATTTCACTATTTTGTCCTTTAATGAATTCCTATTTCAAATATGGAATTCTGCTCCAAACTCGCTCCTATAACTGCTGGCCTCAGTGAGCTTCATTTGACACTCACTTCTTTAGAGATGTAAAGATTTAAAGGTTTAAGTAAAGATTTAAAGTGCTTTACGTTTCAAAGCAGGACGGGTCTGTTTTGTGTCTCCGCTGGATGATCTCTCGAGTTGTCCCAGAAAAGGGAGATCCTGAAATGGCAAAATCATCGCTCGAGCAGATTTTTGGACGAAGTGATGACTGTTCACGGTGACTCATGGTCTACAGTCGTCCTGAACACTCATGCCTCAGCAGATGGTCCAGACAAGATTACACGGTGACTGGAGATGGACTGATAGGCCGATATTTGCATTTTTAATCGTATCAGTTATTGACCTTAAATCTCCAACACAGGCCGATATTTTGTTTGGGTTGACCTGCTGCCAAAAAGTACACACGAAGCTTTATTTTAACTACTTTAACTATTTTTTATTTAATTTTAATATATCCCATTATATCATACCATTTTGATATTTTTACATCAACATTTGGGTCATTCCAGAATTGGAGGACATTTTATGTCCCTCTCATCAAATATTAAATAATCCACATACAAAATACTAAAACATACAGTTTCTGGGTGAATTTATTTGTGCTGAGACCAAATCTAAAAAAAATTAAGAGAAAAGAATGCTTGAAAATAGTTTTTAAAATACCAAATAAATCTGGAGTACCCCCCAAAAATGCCATTTTCCTCTTGTCCCATCGCTCTAATGACCAAACTGAATCTCAAATAAAACTGTTAAAATTCAATTTAAATTTATTTATAAATCTATTTGTTTCATTGCAATTTCTTGTAAAACAAGAAAACATTTGTTTTAATAGACATAATATTTCCATGAATAATAATTTATTTAATTAGTATTCATGGAACATGTGTCCAACAACATGCACGCAACCCTTTTACCAGAACATTTTTAGCCTGGTAGAAGAAGAAGAAAGCAGAACCACGTGATCAATCAATCAATCAATCAATGAACAGTGAACCACATGATCCCCTGGACTTGACGTCATCAAACAGTTTTCCAAAAGAATGGGCAGAGCAAAGGTTTATCTTCTCTTCTATTTTTCATATTTTTATAACATCGTTAGTCTTGATTGAATGTCTCACTCTGCCTCATGCAACCCTGTTATACAAATGATCAGAATAAGACAATTATTATTATTTTTCCTTTACTTATTTGCATAAATAAGTTTTTCCTCTTGATTAGCAGTAACAGCTAAACAGCTTCTCCTCCTGAGATAAAGTGAACATTAGTGCGGATCTGCAACCCTGTTACCTGCAACCCTGTTACTGTGATTAGAGGAAATAAACCAAATAAATCATGTTATAAAAATTGTATCATTGATCCGTAAGCTGAGCTAATCAAGCATTTGATAGTTTATTACCTTTTATTGATGAATATGTAGCAGAAAATCAGAAAAGTGAAGGTTTATTTTTCAAGAATTTTAAAGCCAAAATGTCCTCCAGTTCTGGAATGACCCTTTTATTACCATGGCTTTTTTTTTTTTTAAGTAACATGCAGTCTGTATTCAGTACTTCGATTTAAAGATTTGAAATGACTTGAAGCTCAAAGCTGAGGACTTGGACATAATAATAATAATAATAATAATAATAATAATAATAATAATAATAATACATTTTATTTATAAAACGCTTTTTAAGACACTCAAAGACGCTGTACAGAAGGTAAAATCAGTAATAAAACAGGTAATAAAACAATAAAAAATCAGACAAACATTAAACATTAAGAAACATTAAAAGCAGTTTTAAAAAGGCGAGTCTTAGGGTTAGGGTTTTGAAGTTTTTTGAAAACATGGCTAAAGAGTTGCCAAACTCGGTCCTCCCTCTGCCTGACCATGACCTGCTCCCCCTCCTCAGGGTCCCGCCCAAGGCCCAAAGCCAGCAGGTTAAAGTCCTGCATCTGTTACTCCAACATAAATGAACTTTGGGAGAATTTATGAATCCAGTGTCCGAGCCAAATGTATCTGTGTATCTGCAAATCTTCATACAATCAATCAATCAAACAATATTTATAAAGCGCTTTTCATACAGAAATGTAACACAAAGCGCCTTACAGTGGTTAAGGATTAGAAGATTGACTTTTATTGATCTCACACAGGAGAAGTTATTTCTACACACTCTCCACACTCCACACACTCTGCCCACACTCTGCCCACACACTCCAGCTGAATGAGTGATGGACCTGTGTCTGACCAGTGACTTCGGGCCTCGTTTCCTTAAATAATGTTGAACTCTCTTGACATTGTTTTTGCAGCTGAGTGAGGCAAACTGCAGTTATCTCGTGGCATTTATTCTTATCGTTAAAAATGACTTAATACTCAATAAAATCTGTTCATATTTACAGCCCGTTTGTATCAGCGCTCGTATCTCTAATGAATTAAACAGTGATGGGAGGCATGATAGAAGCATCACCCTAAATCTTCATAGTAAAAGTGTCTGTCACTCAGACAGGCCTCGGAGCCGTACGTGGGAGTTTTGTTTTCACAGGAACCGCAATCTTAATTACAGATGTTATTTGGCCATCAGGTCAAAACTCGTGTTTGATTTGCTCGATTACAATGTGAAAGTGGTTTTGTCGTAAATGTCTTTGAGCCTGATCTCCCCGTGCGCTGGTGGAACACATTCTTACAACAACAGAGCAATTTTACATTTCAGACATTCCCACATTCAAACACACAACTACAACACAACACAACATTTACACATGGGTTCAACTTTAGTTTGTTTTTAACCAGGACTTGTGCCTGGAGCTGAACATCTTAAGTTCTATTCTGTACTTTAGTTCAGAGGACAGTGAGTTCCATACTTTAGAATACTGATTCTAAAAAAATCTGCCTGTCTGAATGTGGTTCTGAGCTGTGGGATTGTGGTTCTGATTCGGGTGGCTCTGCTGCTTGTTTGTCTCTGAATAAATGTACTTCTTTCCATTTGAGTGACTGACAAATGAACTCTTGTAATTTTCACCAATAAAACGAATAGCGTTTGGCTCAGGACCTTCTAGTGAGTTTGGTTTTGAGTTTTTGTCTGGCTGTTGTTTCCCTGCAGTCCCTTTGGTGACCTTTGGGGGCTCTGGGGTGTAATTAAAAGGCTTAATCACATTATCGCTTCTGAAAAGATCTTTTCTGCTTCTATGTTTCCCACTCTCCACTAACTCCCCGATCTCTGTGTCTGGGCATTTGCACTCCTTGGGCTGTGGTCAAAGTCTCCCCAATAAAACGTCAGATTAAGTTTCGTTTTGGGCATCTGTCCGGCGCTGGCAAAGGCCTCTGACTGCTCTGAGCTTTTGAGAAAATTCATCGCATGCCAAAGACTTCTTCTCTATTTCCATGTTGTGTTCACATTTCCTTTCAGATGTGGCGGATCTGAAAGGACTTTTCAAAATTCATTTGACAAAATTGCTGCAAACAATACAATTACCAATGAACCAGATCGACTTACGGTAATTCTAATGACTAAGCGCAGGTCTTTTTTGCCAACAAATCAGAGGAGTGGCTTGGATTTCTTCGGGGCATTACAACCTGCGGGTTTAGTTTTGGTAGCATGTCTCGATTGGCTCCAAATCAAGGAATGTGGATTATTTGTAAAGTCCTGTCTTACTGTAGTTTCCTCATGACAAACAGACCTGGAGTTGTGTTTTCATTCACACGTTTAACTCACAAACCCTGCAGATTTAGGCCAAGTTCTTCTCCCCAAGCACTGTGTTTAAACTCACATACACCGTGACTAGAATCTTAAGGATGGTTTCAAGGTTGGAATTACCAGCTCTCTCCAAGTGAGCCACACAGACTTTACGGTAATTCTAATGACTAAGCGGGGGCCGTTTTGCCAACAAGTCAGAGGAGTGGAGAGGGACTTGGTTTTCTGGGGGCCACTACAATCTGTGAGTCTGGTTTTGGTGGCGTGTGTCACAGATTGGCTGCAAAACAAAGAATCAACAGTATTTTCAAGGTTATAGGGTTCTCGTGAGGAAATTTGACCTCAGCATTTGACCCATTCGTCAGTTCTTTTGGTGCAGCCTGTCAGGAGCACTTTATCTGGACGAGTTTGGATGAAATCATTAACACAGAGAGAGGAGACGTCCAAAGAGAAACAATGACTTGGCTGCTAATGCGTCTCTCAGATAGTGACAGGTTGGACTGCTCATTTTACAAAATCACAGTTAAGATCATTATATTTAAGGTTTTGCACCTCGTTTTCCTAATTTCCCATTTTTAGGTTTAAATAGTTTCCCGGTTGGAAATCATGACACTAGGGAATTCCTATGAAAACTCCTATCATACACAGAAATTATCTGGCAAATACAAATACAAGATAACACCTTTTATTTTGTTGAAATCCTGTTTAAAGTGTCAAAAAAATCTATGTAAATTGTGCTGAATTGTGCTTTTGGACAGAATTCTTCCGGTGTAATGTCATCACTGTGGCTAAAACAGAGCTCTGTTCCTGTAATTTTTAACACATGTTTAAACTTTCACAATTTCCAAAACTATAATTTATATTTACAACAGGTTTTATCCCACCAGAATTTTTTAGAGAATTCGAGAAGTATCAAAACCTGTCACAGGCGCATTAATACAAGACAGAGCTGTGTTCAAAAGGAGATTCACAGCAAATATGAACATCCAGTACGTTTCCAATACTCACATTAAAGGGATAGTGCGGTTTTTTATGTTAATCTTTATGGGTTTCCTTCTAAAAGTTCCGTGTGTTGACACCGGCTTACCTCTGACAGTCTCAGCTGATCCCGGTTCGGCTCGCTTTCTGGAGCCCACGTAGGGAGGTCCGGTAACTTCCCTGGAACATGAAATAAAGCTTGTTTTTCTTCTCAAAACAAAACATTTGTCTGAAAGGTGATAGATTTGCATCCCAAACAGTTTTCCACGAAACATCCATCAGTGTAGATTGCGTTTGCGTATTGTCTGAATCAATTCGTATCACTGCGCGCATATTAGCTGTATTAGCCTGTTAACCTTTGGCGGAAGTGTACGGCAGATGCGGTCCGGCGTAAGGGGAAGTTTACAAGTGAACAGGCTGATACAGCTAATATGAGCGCAGTGATACGAGTCGAGAGAGACAATACGCAAACGCAATCTACAATGCTGGATGTTTCATGGACAACTGTTTGGGACACAAATAAGATATGCCTTTATTAGTCCCACAGTGGGGAAATTCCAGTGTTGCAACGCACAGATCAAGAACAGCAAGATCACCTTTCTATCTATCTATCACCTTTCAGACAAATGTTTTGTTTTGAGAAGCAAAACAAGCTTTATTTCATGTTCCAGGGAAGTTACCGGACCTCCCTATGTGGGCTCCAGAAAGCGAACTGAACCGGGATCAGCTGAGACTGTCAGAGGTAAACCGGTGTCAACACACGGAACTTTTAGAAGGAAACACATACAGATTAATATTTTTTTTTAAAACGACACACTATCCCTTTAAGAACATTTAAAATTATCCACCAGTGAAATAAGTATTTATTTCATGATTCAAGCAACGTAAGAGCTGGTTTACAAAGAGTTGTTTTTCACCTGACACCTGACAGGTGATGGTGGTGGTCCTGACCAGGGCCGGTCCTGCTTTGCAAAAGATCTGACGAGGCCCGGCTTTGACCAGGAGGTTTGGCCACAGTGCATTTAAAATACTTTAAGTACAAAAAGCCTTGTTCATTGGAAGATAATGTTACTTGTCATGTGAAATTTACTGAAATCAAATCAACATTTTTCTTAACTCAAGAAATTGTAACCTTGAACCTTTTGTAGTGTTGTTGTTTTGTTCATTAGCATATCTGATTCGTGTTGCAGTTTTTTAGACCTCGTGGTGTTTTGAAAATTGTCAAACCGTGGAGTGGTTTTTGGACGCGAGCGCAGAGAAAAGCTGAAACAGACACAAGTGCAGGGAGTGAGTCAGAGCCCGAGGAACAGCTGAGGTTAATAAAGACCTCCACAGAGCCCAGGGACCACAGCCACACCACATTTAACACAGTCTGTGATTATCTCTTATTGCTCCTTTTAGTCAGCTTCTTAAAGGGCCCATATTACACTGTGTTCTAATGTCGTTTCCTCATCACAGACATGCCAAATTTGTGTTTAGTTTCAGTCACACATGTTTAACACACAAACCTGCAGATTTAGACTGCGCTCTTCTCCTTGTGATGTCATACAGGAAGTGCTCCACTGTGTTTTTAAACTCCACACACCTTCATGAGGATCATTTGGATCATTTCAGCCCCTGAACTGAAGGTAAAAGGAGCTGTTCACTTTAAAAATTCCACTTCAGTACATGACATCACGAGGTGGAACAGAGCGTTTGGAGCTTTGGAGATGTAGACAGAAGAATAATAAAGAGTTCCTCAAACATGAATGAAACCAACACAACTCCAGGTCTGTTTTTGAGGAGGGAACAGTATTGTAACATAGATCCGAAAATGGCCTAACATGGGCCTTTTAACGGGGCCAGAGAAGAGATGAAAACCAGATTTTGTCGTCTGAAATCTGAATCTTTGCAGAGTTTTCAGCTGCAAGTCGACTGAACCATTGTAATCCCATTCCCATTCTATTGATCTCAGTAAATATTTTGTAGACCGCAGGACTTTTGTACCATTTCTCCACCATCAATCTGTTAACTAAAATCAACACCACCAGAACGTCTGCATCTTATTCTGAATTCTCACCACGTTAAAGCTGGAGTGTGTAACTTTTCTGCTGAATTTGCCCGTGGACACGACACTGCCATGCCTGGAATGTTCCACAGTATGACGTCAAACTTCTCTATCTCCATGGAGACGTGCAGGTGCTACCACTAGCCCAGGAGGTCATTATTTTATGTAAGATATTTCAGATTTATACAGCGCTACAGAATTATGAATTCACTCCACACTCTACTATTTATTCTGTAAGTTACTGCTGCCCATAAAGCGAACTGTAAAGTGTCTTTGAGTGTCCAAAAAATATAAAGTGCCCCTGATATTCCCACACTGCAAATTTCCCTGATCTGGACAAGAATTTAAAACTTGTATCAGGTTCTTCATCTTGTTTTCAGATTTATTATCGACTTACTAGTTCCGAGACGGCTTCATGCTCATCTAGAGGGAGTTTATTTTAAGATCACTTGTCAAGTAAAATGCTGCATGGACAGATAATTTCACTACTTTACATTTTCTGATAGATTTGTGTTTATACCTTACATTTTGGCCAAGCTATTTTGCACTGCAGAGGTCTCCGATCCAAGTACTAACCAGGCTCGACCCTTTTTATTTATTTATTTATTTACTTACTTATTTATTCAAATTAGGACAGTTCAAAGTTCAAAAAGTTCAAAAGTTCAAAGTCAGCTTTATTGTCAATTCTGCCATATGTGTTCAACATACAGTGAATCGAAATTTCGTTTCTCTCTGGCCAAGTAGTGCAAAAAGACAGTGTACAAAATACAATATGAAGACAAAACACAACAAAAACTATCTAAGACAGAGATCTAAGTTAAAACTAAAGTCTACGATCTAAAATCTTAAAACAGTGCAACATAATAAATAACAAATAACCTATTTATTATATACAGATTTCCAAAGTGTGCAGTGTGCATCAAAATGTGCAATGGAAGATACAGCAGTGAATTTGTCATGTGCAGTAGAATGTGCATTGGAGTTAAGATAAATAAAAATAAGTGTGCAACAGTAGTAATTCTAGTGCAACAGGAGTAAACAACAGTACTAAAAATTCCAGTAGTAAATGTGCAATAACAGTAGTAAACAGCAGTGCAACGGGGGTAAAAATCAATAACAGGAGTAAACAACAGTACTAAAAATTCCAGTAGTAAATGTAAGTGTGCAATAACAGTAGTAACAACAGTGCAACAGGAGTAAAATCCAGTAGTAAGTGTAAATGTGCAGCAGTGCAACAGTCGTCCTTAGCAGCAGTTTTTTAAAGTGTCTAGAGTGATATGTCTTTTATGGAATACAGGTTATGCCAATATGGGGGGTGGGGGTGGGAGATGGGTAAGGTGGGAGTTCGGGTGTGAGTTCAGCCTCCTGACAGCCTGGTGGATGAAGCTGTTTGAAAGCCTGGTGGAGTGGGCCCGGAGACTCCGGTACCTTCTCCCTGAGGGCAGGAGGCTGAACAGGCTATGTGCGGGGTGGCTCGGGTCACCCACAATGCTGGACGCTCTGCGGGTGAGCCGGGTGTTAAAAATGTCTAGGAGGGAGGGGAGAGAGACACCAGCGATCCTCCCAGCTGCATTCACTATGCGCTGCAGGGCTTTCCTGTTCTGTTCAGTGCAGCTCCCGTACCACACAGTGATGCAGCTGGTCAGGACGCTCTCAATGGTGCCTCGGTAGAAGGTGGTCATAATGGGTGGAGGGGCTCCAGCTCTCCTCAGTTTGCGGAGGAAATAGAGGTGCTTCTGAGCCCTCTTTGCCAGTGATACAGTATTCACTGTCCAGGAGAGGTCCTCACTGATGTGCACCCCCAGGAATTTGGTGCTGCTCACCCTCTCTACAGCAGCACCATTGATGGACAGTGGGGGGTGCTGGGTGGGGCCTCTCCGGAAGTCAATAACAATCTCCTTGGTCTTTTCAACATTAAGAAGGAGATTGTTATTGCTGCACCACTGGGTCAGAAGGCTCACCTCACTCCTGTAGTTTGTCTCATCGTTATTAGAGATGAGACCCACCACAGTCGTGTCGTCCGCAAACTTCACTATGTGATTGGTGCTGAACGCTGGTGAGCAGTCGTGGGTCAGCAGAGTGAAGAGCATCGGACTGAGCACTCAGCCCTGGGGGGCTCCTGTGCTCAGTCTAATGCAGCTTGAGGTGTTTCTGCCGACCCGCACTGCCTGTGGCCTCTCACTGAGGAAGTCCAGCAGCCAATTACACAGTGAGGTCTGAAGCCCCAGGTGGTCTAGTTTGATAATGAGCTGCTGTGGGATTATAGTGTTGAATGCTGAACTGAAATCTATGAACAGCATTCTCACATATGAGTCTTTATTGTCTAGGTGGGTGAGAGCCGGGTGAAGTGCAGAACAGATTGCATCCTCGGTAGAGCGGTTGGCCCGGTATGCAAACTGGTATGGGTCTAGGGTGGGGGGAGGATGGATTTGATGTGTGCCATGACTAGCCATTCAAAGCACTTCATGATGATGGGGGTCAGTGCAACAGGGCGATAGTCATTAAAAGTGGCCGGAGTGGGCTTCTTTGGCACGGGAACGATGGTAGTGGTTTTGAAGCAGGAGGGAACGACAGCCTGGCTCAGAGAAGCATTAAAGATGTCTGTGAAGACATCCTTGAGCTCCTCTGCACAGTCTTTCAACACACGACCAGGAATGTTGTCCGGGCCTGCAGCCTTGCGGGTGTTGATCCTGGAGAGTGTCCTCTTCACGCTGGCTGCAGACACACACAGGGGCTGGTCGTGGGGAGGTGGTGGAGTTTTTTGGGGCCGGGTGTCATTTCCTGCCTCAAACCGTGCAAAGAAGCTGTTGAGGTCATTGAGCAGAGTGATATTATTGTCACAGGTCTGTGGCAAGGGTTTGTAATCCGTGATGTTCTGGATGCCCTGCCACAGACTCCGTGTGTCCCTGCTGTCTCTAAAGTGTCCGGTTATTTTCTGTGTGTATCTGTGTTTGGCTTTCCTGATGCCACGGGACAGGTTGGCTCTTGCTGCCCTCAGATGGGGGACATCCCCAGCTCTGAAGGCAGCGTTCCTGGCTCTCAACAGCCTGTGAACCTCCCCTGTCAGCCATGGCTTCTGGTTAGCCCTGGTGGTGATGGTTTTAGTGTGTGTGACATCACCAATGCATTTGGTGATGTAGGAGGTCACAGTGTCTGCGTACTCCTCAATGTCAGTGTGATTGTTGTATGTGGCGGCCTGTTTGAACACTGCCCAGTCTGTTGTACCGAGGCAGTGCTGTAGTGCAGACGAGGCCCCCTCTGGCCACACCTGGATCTGCTTCAGAGCCGGCCTAGAGACCCTTACACGGGGTCTGTATGCCGGTCTGAGCACAACAGAGATGTGGTCAGACCGGCATATTAATCAACATGTCAGCAGAGAGCTTCAATGTAAATATGCACAATAGCACAATAGCTAATTTACACCAGTAGTCCTAAGGCAGGTAAGAAAATAAAAGCCGTTTTAAAGGCTGAATCGGTGTTTCAGAGCCGTTTTAAAGGCTGAATTTGTGTTTCAGAGCCATTTTAAAGGCTGAATCGGTGTTTCAAAGACGTTTTAAAGGCTGAATCAGTGTTTCAGAGCCGTTTTAAAGGTTGAATCTGTGTTTCAGAGCCATTTTAAAGGCTGAATCGGTGTTTTAAAGGCTGAATCGGTGTTTCAAAGACGTTTTAAAGGCTGAATCGGTGTTTCAGAGCCGTTTTAAAGACTGAATCGGTGCCACAGTTCCTGACGTGGGGTGGCAGTGTGTTTCATGTCTGTGAGCCTCTGATAGACTCCACCGTTTGGCCAAATTTAGTCCTACGCCTTTTTATGTTCCAGTCTCCTCTGGTCGATGCTCTGGTATTTACTCGGTCGCCAGTTTTTACCTATAAAATCCAGTAAAGGAGGAGGAGCGAGCCCGTTTAAAACTTTAAAAATGAGGCGAGCATCCATAAATATCTGATAACTATCAAAATCCAAAATGTTATACTTAAGATGTTACAATAATGAGACTGTAAAGGCTTTTTGTCCAAAGTTTTCAGTGTTTTCTTGAAGAGAGACTTTAGTGGCTTCAGAACAGCCTCTGAAGTGTGAGAGCGTGTGGTATAACAGTAGGTTCTGTGGCTAAATATCATGGCGTGCAGATAAGCCTTTGCTGATTCAGTAGAAGGTCGTATCTGTTTAAAGTTTGACAGATTGAATTTAATTATATGTGAAATTTTCTTTATATGTTGCTTGAAATTTAAATTGGAATCAAAGTCTACTCCAAGATTTTTAGTACGAATGGGACAAGATCTCGTACCACAAGATATCGCGAGTCAAAATTGCATGAAAAAAATAATCTCGTGAGGTTTTTTCTCCCTGAATTTACTTTTGGCTTGGACAGAAAGAGTTGAGAGCTGGTATAATTTGAGAAGCTGTAGTTCCAAAACATAGTGTACAATGACCACTAAAGTACTTCATAAAATAAAAACGGTGAGGTCATAATCGTGAATGGATTGCACTACTTTATTTTTATTATTTATTACTTCAAAATCTGCCAAAATCTTGTTTCGTTCTCGTGGACCTGATCTCGCCGTGTGTCTCTTTTCGTGACAATTACTGCTTAGCAAAAGAGATCAGATCAGGTTTTAATGTTGAGGTTTGGCCACTTTAATTAATGTAGCCAAGATGGATACCTTTTTAATGCCACACTGTGAAACATTCCGGACAAAACTAGTAGATTTCCCGCAGCAGAAAAGTTCCACAGTGCTCCTTTCATTCTGGTTCATTCTGGTGCACGGCTGTGGCTGGCAGAGAAGTTACTGGCTGAACACTTAATCATTAACATTTTTACAGCATGACTTTCACGTTATTATTGATTATTCTGATTGCTGAAATAAAACTGAACATTTGTGGACATTTTTCTTGCCAACTCCTTTTCATTTTTGGATTATTGGTAAATGATTTTAAGCTGTTATTGTCCCTCAGTCTCCACAAAACATTCAGTGATTATTTGACGATGAAGATGCCGATTACAAGGTCTGTACGTTCCCCGAAAACACGACGGCTGCTCCTCGGCTCTGGCTGCTCCACTGTGGTTTTCAGGGTCAGAGTTTCAGTCGTGGAACGTACGAAGTAAAAGTACTAAAATACTGTTTAAGTATCACTTTTAGGTATCTGTACTTTACTTCATGCATTGTGTAACTTTTCTGGTGGAGGGTCCGTCAAATCCTTTTCTCCATGGAGATGTTATTGCTTTTTTGTCTGGAATGTTCCACAGTATGGCTTTAAACCTTTCTATCTTCATGTTAGACCAAACCAGACCAAGTTCCAGGTCAGATTTGTGGAGAGGCGACAATTCTCACAGTCAGAATATCTGTTTTTTTTCAAGGTATTTTTGAGCTCTAAAACCACCTGTGATTGAATAAATGTAAAGTGGAGCTGTTTAATGTCACACTGTGGAACATTCCAGGCAGAACAATGACGTCTCCATAGAAACAAGCAGGTGACTGACCCCCAACCGAAGAGTTACATAGTTTATAGTAGTACGTGTGTGGGTACTTTTTAATTTTTACTTCACTGCATTTGAGAGTAGGTTTCTGTACTTTCTACGCCACTAAATCTTTTTTTTTCTTTATAGTTTAAGACTTTAACATGTTCATACTTTGAGCAAAGTAAAATATTGTAATAAAAACAGCTGAAAGAAGACTACACTACATTTGAAGCTTCTTTACATCTCAAAATCTGTCAAATACTTGTACCTTTTTGGATTGGGCTCTGTAAGCAGCTCTACTTTACATTTATTCAATCACAGGTGGTTTTAGAGCTCAAAAATACCTAGAAAAACAAACATTCTGACTGTGAGCGTTGTCGCCTCTCCACAGATCTGACCTGCAACTTAGTCTGTTTTGGTCTAACATGAAGATAGAAAGGTTTAAAGCCATACTGTGAAACATTCTGCCCTAGTGTCTCTACTTTCACTTGCGTATTTTTGCTCTTGCATTTGTACTTTTACTTGTGTATTTTTGCTCTGGCATTTGCACTTTGACTTAAAGGTCCCATGGCATGAAATTTTCACTTTCTGAGGTTTTTGAACGTTAATGTGAGCTCCCCTACCCTGTTTAGGGCCCCCCCCCCCCCCCCCATGGCTAAAAGTTGCGAAATGTCTAAACTGAGCATTTGCGGTCCTTTTCTGCGTTACACAAAACCAGTGTTGAAACGGGCGAGTTCGGATAAGGCACCTTTTTGACGTCAGATCGGCAAATGCAGCTCCAGCCCCTCCCTCTGTCTCCGCTCAGCGTCCCTGTATATCCCGCCCATAGAGTTTGGACTGTGAATGCGCTAGGCAATGCGAAATGCGTTTTTTTATTTGCCTGGAGGCACGTCCGAGTGTTTCTAGGCTCGCAGGTCCCTTACCCGACCCTCTGGACCTCTGAAATACCAGTGGTTTAATTTTATTTTCTGTGTAAATATGTTTTTTTTCATTGCAAAGTCTCTCATCTGTCTCTCACGGAAGCGAGCAGACAGCGGTGCAGAGCTGCGCTTCGAGCGGGGGAAACCCCCGCTCCTTAGCCAATCTCTCTGTCCTTCTCATTTGCCCTGAAGCAGCAACACCCAGAATAAAGCATTTTAGACACATATCTAGCCTCATGAAGACTGTCAGAGTCATATCTCATGCAGTGAGTGTTGATTTTGAAGAAGGATTCATTTACAGTATTAGGGAACCATTAAGGAACCATATAAAAGCACCAAGAAGTACCATGTCATGGGATCTTTAAATGAGAAACTGAAGTTCTTGTGGAGTTGTGTGAGAGGACGTGGACCGGAGGACGTGGACCGGAGGACGTGGACCGGAGGACGTGGACCGGAGGACGTGGACCGGAGGACGTGGACCGGAGCGGTTCTTTTGCAGAATGAGCAGCTCTCACACCCTGTTCCAGGCCTGTGGATGCAGTAACTGCAGTAAACGCTGTTTGTGAGTCTCTGTGTGCTCGTCCTGCAGCTGGGAATGCAAACAGCCCGTCTCAGATGAACGCAGGATTAAACCGAATGAAGGACGTGTTTACGGCCTGAAGTGAGCTTTTCAAAGCTCTCGTGCTGGTTCAGTTGGTCTGATGCTTTACACGGCGGCTGCTGTTTTGAGATCTCCAGGCAGCTGTGACACTTCCTCCCAGACTCTGTGCATCTTCATTGTTTACAGCACGTCTCCTGGGTGATGCGCAGATCGATTAGGAATGTTCTGGATCATGGGAGATAATGATTAATTTGACCCAGTTTTCACAGTCTGTTGCCTTGAACTTCATTTTGCATCTGCGCTGAAAACATCGCAGAGATTCTCTGATGTGATGAGTCATTCTATAATCACTTCCATGTTTAGGCCGGGCACGCGTGATCTGGCACAGTCACATGACCTGAGGGGGCACTTCCTGGATGTTCTGGGGTAACTGAAGGCTCCAGGCTCCTCACTTCAAAAGCTGAGGTTGCACCAGCGGTTCTGAGGGGTTTGGACCTCAAACATGATGTGTCACTGGGGTTTGTGGTTTGGGTTTTCTGCAGCTTTGCATTTTCTCTTAAAATTTTGATCATTTGTGGATGTTCCAGCTGGGCCCAACATCGAAGCAGTGAGGACTTTAAAGTGCCTGTGGTTCTGCTGATTCTGTCTTTTTGACTTTACTCTATATATACAACATTAAGATTAAGTTTTACACCAATCGAGAAGCAATTTGTGAAGAAAAGTAGAGTACAGGAAGTGGAGAGATGTATTTTAAAGAGTCACACACTGATGACGTCACACTGGAGAATTCTGTCCAAAAGTTCGGCACAATTTTTTTTTTTTTTTTTTATCCTTTTTTTTTATCCCCGAAGGGAAATTATTCTCTGTATTTAACCCATTCTTTTCTTACGAGCAGTGGGCAGCTCATGACTGCGCTCAGGGACCATCTCCATGATCTTGCTGTTTAGGATTGGTCAGGACCTCAGCTGGAGGATTTTACCTGGAGCATGTTTTTGTGCTAATGGGGGAAACCGGAGTGCCCGGAGGAAACCCACCCAGACACGTGGAGAACATTCCGGATTATCTTGAAGAAAATACTTGTACAGACATATTGCGAATACTTCTTTTAATTGCTAATAAAGTTATTACAGCATCATGGTTACAACCACAGCCCCCAACGATAACACACTGGCAAGAAAGAATCCAAGAGGTTTATATTATGGAGTACCCGGCTGCATTATTACAACTAAAAACAAATATTTTTATAAGTAAATGGATTAGAGCTGCCCTACATTTCCATTTAATATAGTTATTATGATCGATGATATTCTCTCCATTTTATTCTTATATTATATTGTTATTTTATTTCTATTTTGTGATAAAAGGAGAAGTTCAATTTGTCAACTGGACAAAGTTTGTTTGGTTGAAAACGTTTCGCCGCTCATCCGAGAGGCTTCGTCAGCTCTGGCCCTCATGCTGGTTAGACCCTGTTTATATCTAGCTGCAAGGGAGGAGCTAACTACCCTGAACAAAGCTCTGAACCTATCCCCGCTACTCTTTTGTTTTACGAATTCCTCTGGCGTCTTGTATTAGCATATCTATAAGCCCTAGGCGGCGCTCACTACACTGAAATAGCTCTGAAACTATCAACTAATCTGTCTCTTTGCATTTCAAATTTCTCTGGCGTCCAATTCCCTATTCAAGACAACGACCCTCTCCACCCCTCTGCAATGGCTTGTCTGTCCTAATGTTTGTTTGAGAATCGAATTATAGATGGGAGACAAGTTGTGTCTAACTCCCCCATTTCTGTTTAACGACGGATTCTCTTTTTTGACAAAAATAGCCTCTTTAACTCCCCTTTCAAACCAGTTCTTTTCCCTGGCTAAGATCTGAACCTCACTGTCCTCAAAAGCAGTGTTGTATAGTAACAAAATAATAATACTTCACTACTGTACTTAAGTACATTTTGGGAGACTTTGTACGTTACTTGAGTTTTAAAAAAAATGATTACTTTTACTTTTACTTCACTACATTTCCAAATTTAATTGCATACTTTTACTCCGATACATTTTCAATGTGCCGTTTAGTTACTCGTTACAAAAAAACCTCTACTGACTTAAGGCAGTCAGGACGTGCCTGGGCTTGTTCGCTACTTGCGCATGACAATCAGCCTACACCTGTTGGTTTCATGCAGCTAGTTTAATCAATCAACATCCCCACACAACCCAGATGTTTTAAAACAAGAACATTTACTACACGTCATTAGTGCTACCGTACCATAATTATTAAATTACAAATAACGTATTTTGTGCCTGCATTTACTTGCTCATAGGACGGCGTTTCATGGATATCACCAAACCCAATATCTTCCACAGTGCTCCATATGACACAAAACTACCATGGGTGAGCCGAACCTGGTGTTTTACAGTAGAATTAAGGGCCCAATTGCAAAAAACCCTCTTCCTCCAAAAACACTCCTTCAATGGTGTTATGTATGCCTTATTTTCAGCACTGTTATTTAAAAAAAACAACGGTTTGGCGGGGGGGGGCTGCCTTTGCTTGATACTTTTACTTGTACTTTTAATTACATTACTTAAGTACATTTATTTTGACATTACTTGTCATACTTAAGTACAAGAAGTTCCAGATACTTTAAGACTTTTACTCAAGTAACATTTCAGTCAGTGACTTCGACTTTTACCAAAGTCATTTTTGGGAGGGGTACCTATACTTTTACTTGAGTTTGATTTTCCAGTACTTTATACAACACTGCTCAAAAGAATGGCCCGTGGCTTCTAGGTGAAGATGTACGGCAGATGATGGTCCACTCTGGCACGCCCGCCTGTGTTGGTACATCCTCTTGTGAAGTGGCTGCTTGGTTTCCCCAATATAGCGCTCACTGCAGTCTATTTCTATTTTATTATTTTTATTTATTTGTTTATTTTTCTTTCACATATAACAAGACTTTGAAATACTGGTGTGAATTGGTGGAGTATTATCTGAAGAATTTTCATGTTGTGGATCGATCCAAAAAAACACACAAATATGTGAATTATGGTACATGTTCTTATTTTGCTCCCACTTAAGTCTGTGACGCATAGGACCAGCAACCAAGAGACCTCTCCAAGGACTTTATACCTGTGGATATACCTGTCTGTTCCATTTTGTGCTGTCTTCAGTATAACTGGGTCGTAAACAGTGATTTCATAAGACGCAGACTCTGGAGCAGGGTGGTGGAGATGGTGGTGGTGCTGGGGGTGGTGCTGGGGGTGGTGGTGGTGGTGCTGGGGTGGTGATGGTGATGGTGTTGGTGGTGGTGTTGGGGGTGGTGGTGGTGCTGGGGGTGGTGGTGGTGGTGGGGGTGGTGCTGGGGGTGGTGCTGGTGGTGGTGGTGGTTGTGGTTGTGCTGGAGGTGCTGGTGGGTCTTTGGGATCAGATTCTGCTTTTGCTCTGAAACTTTGTACAGACCAGTTCCCCCCAGTGAAACATTATTGATGACATGTTTCTAAATGCTGAGTGATGGGATTCAGACTCGGGCCTGTAGCTGCACATGTGGGAGTCCATTGTGCATGTTCTGTACATGTTCTGTACATCGGGGGAAATTACGTCTTCAATAAAGGATGCATTGTATTGATCTGAACCCATATGTTTTTAATATTCTGTGTTCATACTGATGTTATGATGTGGGAGGACGTTTTACATCTTTATCAGTAGACGGTTTATGTGAAAACCTCCACTTCTCATGGACGTTACAGCTGCATTCAGAATCACACGGAGTTGTGTTCAGATGCTGGTCCACACTGAGGCTGTGTGGTCCGAGTCCGAAGAGTCAAACACACACTGAATGGTTCCTTCCATTGTTTTTGTGTGTTTGTGCTGACAGTATAATTATGTTTAGTGTGAGTTTGTGTCACACATGATGCTACAAATACACAACATCAGCTAATCCCAGAGAGGGCCTCCTGTGTGTCTCTGAGGAACTATCTATCCATCTATTTATCTCTCTATTCTCATTCTATCTATCTATAGGCCCAGCCCCCACAAACTATTGCTGAGTTTCAGATGACATAATTACGTTCTGTAGGCCAATAATATTTAATACAGACGGGCGTCAGCTAAAATGAATATGACTCAACTGCAGATTCTTGTTACACAGCAGGTCTTCCTTCTTGTCAAGAATGGAAATTATCTATCAGTCTGTTTCTTATTAGTCAGGTTCCATATTTGGGAATCCACATCTGAAAACCGCCAATAGGATCATCAGTAGACCTTTTTCACGACGGCCAGGAGTGTCCCCGCTGTAGATTTGTAGATCAAGGTAAGAAAGACAAAAACTTAAAGATGAGCAGCGACTTAAAACATAAATCATAATTCACTCAGACTGATTCTACAATTAAAATTAAAAATGGACTTCATGATAGGTGAGGTACAGTGGTACCTCACCTTACGAAATTAATTCGTTCCAGAAGTGGTTTCGTAACGTGAAAAATTCGTAAGTTGAGTAGCTATTTCAATGGAAAATGCCTGATTTGTTCCAAGGCCCCGATCCAAGTTTTTTTTTTAATAGTGTAACTTTTTTTATAGTGTAACATTGTGTTCTGCGTCCTGATTGGTTTCTCAGACTGGATTTAAACTTTTCTCACATTTGTCTCTCGTTTAAACACTCAAACTTTCATAGATTTTCAACAAAATTATTAATAGTGAAGTGTGGGGGAAGGGGGAGAAGACTGCGCTCTGACACGTGTGATAGCGCAGCATGACCCGGCGTGGGGCTGCCAGCAGGTCTAGACCTGGATTAAACCTGGACTAAACCTGGACTAGACCAGGACTAGACCAGGTCTAGAGCAGGTCTAGACCTGGCTCTTGCATGTGTTCGTGGGTCTCGTTCGTGCGGTCCTCCAGCTGAGGCGAGCAGCGGCTCGCCTCAGCTGTGACTCGAAACGAAACCAGGAAATAGACCTTTAATCCACCTGGTCTAGTCCTGGTCTAGTTCTGGTCTAGTCCAGGTTTAGTCCTGGTCTAGTCCAGGTTTAGTCCTGGTTTAGGCCAGGTTTAGTCCTGTTTAGTTCTGGTTTAGTCCAGGTTTAGTCCAGGTTTAGACCTGCTGGCAGCCCCGCGCCGGGTCATGCTGCGCTATCACACGTGTCAGAGCGCAGTCTTCTCCCCCTCCTCCTTCCCCCCACGCTTCACTATTAATAATTTTGTTGAAAATGTGAGAAAAGTTTAAATTCAGTCTGAGAAAAGCGTATAATGTGTGTGGCTGAGCGCGCATTATTTGAATTTTTGAGATTTCGCGTTTCGTAACTTGAATTTTCTTTCGTATCTAGAGACCAAAATTTACCATGAAGGCGTTTCGTAACTTGAAATTTTCGTTTGTTGGGTCATTTGTAAGGTGAGGTACCACTGTATTAGCATAGATGGATTTGTGCAGTTAATATATCATAACGTAAGTAGTTCTCTTAATGCTCGTCGTTGTTCTCCTTTAAGCTTTCGTCTTTCTTCCCTTGATATTTGTGGATAAATTCTTCATGAAGAATGTTTCTCCTTTGTGGACCTTGTTGGTTGAAAATTTGAAGATGGGGCAGATTTATGAAGCTGATTTCCACACAGAAAACCATTAACCGAAAGTTTTGTAAACCTAAAGTGCAGCACTTTGAGTCGTTGTAAGACACTACAGCTGATGGGGCGCAAATACTGTGTTAAAACTCCCGAGAGGGTTCCGTGTGTCTCTGTGCGGAAGGGTCGATCTGTCCATCTATCTATCTACCGTACTTTTCGTACTATAGAGCGCACCTGACTATAAGCCGCACTAACCAATTTTTTTTTAAATTAAGATTTGTACATATAAGCCGCACCGGACTATAAGCCGCAGGTGTCCACATTGTAAATTGAGATATTTACACAGAAAGATGGTAGACAAAAGGATTTTTAAAAATTTTAATTAACGTAAATACCAGTACGTTCGAACAGCGCCTGTTGGGCAGAAACACAACGGCAGAAACACGGCAGTAAAACAACTGTAAAATGTCCAGCCTGTAGCCTGATGCCAGCACAGAACCGCGCAGAATAAAATACCAAAACAGCGGCTACACACACAAAGCACATCAGGTAACAGCGGCAGACGTCAGCCCCACGCATTAAACAACTGCATTCAAATCATGGAAATCAATGCTCAACCCAGCCTTAACTAAAAACAAAAAGTGTCTTACTTTCATGTGAAGTGCGATCCGCAACTCGCGAGTCCGCCACCCGATCAATAACGTCATCTGTGTCCAGGTTCCACACATTTTTCCCCCGACAGCAGACAGCAGAAAGTGACAGCAGAAAGTGAAGAAAGAGAAACGCAACTAGTGCCGTGATTGGTCAATTCTCCGGCCGTGGGAATTTCCCATAAGGCAGTGCTTTACTTCAGTTGAACTGTGCATTTTTAATATTGTAGGAAGCAATATCCCGGCAAAATAAAATAATGTAATGCCTTAAACACATCATCACGGTGCCACCGTCACTGTCATATATATGTAGTTGTGGTGGTATAAATACAGAACAGGTCCTTTCACTTACAGCAATAGAGCGGAAAACGCTGACACGTGCAGTGGAGCTCGGGTTATGCGCTACACTCGCTGTCTTGATAAAGAATTAATCCATACATAAGCCGCACCTGATTATAAGCCGCAGGGTCCGAAGTGTGAGAAAGAACTAGCGGCTTATAGTCCGAAAAGTACGGTATTCTATCTAATCTATCTATATGAACAGCCAGTCTCTTGTTTGTTTGGTACTTATTTATTTGTATTGTATTATTACCATTTATATATTTTTTGCTTTTCTCTTTGCTATTTTGATATATTGTGACGTGTGAGCTCCTGTGTCCAAACACTTTCCCTTGTGGATCAATAAAGTCTAAGTAAAAGCTCCACAGACTATTAGACACTACAGCTGATCTGGGATCTGTAATTATCTGTAATTATAATGTGATAAAACTCCAGAGTTCACAACGCTTGGCTCTGAGCTGGAGGAGATCAAGATTCTCTTCACTTGCCTCAGTTGTGTGTGTACTCTTGGAATCCGCTCCAAAATGAGAAGAAAACAAAAGTTGAAGTATAATTAAGAGAATGAGATCCTCTTGGTCGATGTATAATTGGTCTCCGGGTGAGAAGAACATGACCACATCTCTATTTACATGAGCTCAGCTGGTCCCAGGACTTCAAACTCGGCTCGGTGCTGTTTCTGACACCGGGTATACGTCTGTAATCAATACACACCGTCTGTAATCAATACATAAGCATAAACACATGAGACACAAACGAGCCTTTCTGTTTGGCTCTTTTTACCTTTCATTTCCAGCTCTGTGAATCATTATAACGTGAGGCTGAGTAAAGTGAGCGCATTTCACATAAAAACACAGAAAACAGAAAACACGACGAGTTAATTTTAGAAGAGACAGAGAGACAAACAGAGAGAGAGATGGAGAGAGAGAGACAGAGACAAAGAGATGGAAAGAGACAGAGATGGAGAGAGACAAACAGAGACAGACAGAGACAAAGAGATGGAGAGAGACAAAGAGACAGAGATGGAGAGAGACAAACAGAGAGAAACAGAGACAAAGAGATGGAGAGAGACAATGAGAGACAGAGACAAAGAGATGGAGAGAGACAAAGAGAGAGAGAGAGATGGAGAGAGACAAAGAGGTGGAGAGGGAGAAATCAGATGGAGAGAGACGGAGTTGGAGAGAGACAGAAACAGAGAGAGAGAGACAAAGAGATGGAGAGACAGAGCGAGACAAAGAGATGAGAGAGACAAAGAGAGAGACAGAGATGGAGAGATAGAGAGAGAGATGGAGAGAGAGAAATCAGAGATGGAGGGAGATGGAGAGAGAGAGACAGAGACAAAGAGATGGAGAGACAGAGAGAGAGACGGAGACAAAGAGAGATGGAGAGGGAGAGACAAAGAGAGTGAGATGGAGAGAAAGAGAGACAGAGATGGAGAGAGAGACAGAAGAGACAGAGATAAAAAGAGAGATGAAGAGACAGACAAAGAGAGAGATGGAGAGAGAGAGATCTAGTTTGTTTGAAAGAGTTTGCAGTGGTCCAAAGTCGTTCCTCACTTCTCTTCTGCATCCAGGGCTTAATTCTTCACCCTGACGAGTTTATAAACACACAGACTGTGAAAAGAGTGAAGCTAACAAAGACTAGCATGCCAACACTCACTTCCTGATCAACGGATAATTAAATGTTTTTGTTTTGTTTTGTTAGTTGCAGACAGTAAACAGTGGACATATTTTGACCTCAAGACCAATATCAGAGACGGGCGAGAAATATTATTATTATGATTATTGTTGTTATTATTATTATTATTATTATTATTATCAGAAAATGTGCAGTATGCATCAAAACAAAATTAGACAAGGTCATAAATTTGGGCTCCTTAACCGAAAAATCAGATCAATATTTAGTCGAGCCTTTTACAAAAAGAACATCCTCTAGACACTTCCTACAGCCTCTGAGCGTCTGGGTCCTGGATGAAGGTCTTGGACCGTTCCTCCTGACAGAACATCTCTAGTTCAGTGAGGTTTAATGGTTCTCGAACACGGACAGCTTCAAATCATCCCACAGATTTTCAATCATCTTCAAGTCTGGGACTGGACCGTTCCAGAACATTGGACTTGTTCCTCTGAACGCCTGAGGAGATTTTGAGCAGTGTTTTGGGCCGTTGTCTTGTTGAAATATCCAGCCCTGGCGTAACTTCGACTTTGTGACAGATTGTTGAACATTATTCTCAAGAATCCGCTGATATTGAGCGGAATCCACGCGAACAAGATTCCCAGTCCCGGCACTGGCCACAGCCCCACAGCCTAACGGAACCTCCACCACATTTTACTGTGGGTAAAGTGTTTTTTTAGAATGCTGTGTTCTTTTGCCGCCGTGCAGATCGCCTCTTGTTATGACCAAATAACTCAATTTTTGTTTCATCAGTCCACAGCTCCTTATTCCAAAATAAAGCTTGTCCAAATGTGTTTTTGCAAACCTCCAGCGACTCAGTTTGTGGCGTGTGTGAAAAGTCTTCTTCTGCATCACTCTCCCGTACAGCCTTTCCTTGTGCAGACTGTGCTGTGCTGTTGACCTCTGCACAGTGACTCCATCTGCAGAAGATGACCTGCAGGTCTGTGGAGGTGGTCTGCAGAAGATGACCTGCAGGTCTGTGGAGGTGGTCTGCAGAAGATGACCTGCAGGTCTTTGGAGATGGTCTGCAGAAGATGACCTGAAGGTCTGTGGAGGTGGTCTGCAGAAGATGACCTGAAGGTCTTTGGAGGTGGTCTGCAGAATATGACCTGAAGGTCTGTGGAGGTGGTCTGCAGAAGATGACCTGCAGGTCTTTGGAGATGGTCTGCAGAAGATGACCTGCAGGTCTGTGGAGGTGGTCTGCAGAAGATGACCTGCAGGTCTTTGGAGGTGGTCTGCAGAAGATGACCTGCAGGTCTTTGGAGGTGGTCTGTGGGGTGTTTTTGACCATTCTGATCGTCCTTCGTCTTTGCCTCTCTGATATTTTTCTTGGCCTGCCACTTCTGGACAAGAACTGTGCCTGTGGCCTTCCATTTCCTCACGATGTTCCTCACAGTGGAGACTGACGGCTGAAATCTTTGAGAGAGCTTTTTGTAGCCTTCCCCTAAACCAGTCCCGGGCATTTCAAGGCCCGGCAAGGGCAAGCAAGCCGACTCTGATCGGTCCGCGAAAGGTTGCTTGGAATTAAGAAAAAAAAAAACTACTTTCAAAATTGTACATAATGCATTTGTACTGATGATCCTCTGTGGGACTTCACATCTCCACCTCAAACATGAACCTGACTTTGATGCACTCGTTAAAGCTCAACAGAGGTGAGATTTCTCTCACTGATCAAGAAAAAAACACTAAAACATGCTAACTTTGACTTTTTTTCTACACAGTTTGACAGTGACATATCTTGTATTCTATTATTTGTCAAACAAAGACATTGTGGTGTCTTAATACAAAGTTAAAGTTAAAAACAGAAAACATTGTGGGGTTAATGTGACTGAAAAAGAGTTACAAATGTTTCACGTTTACCATTGTTTTGAATTATTTTACTGAATAAATTAAGTTTTTGTAAAACCTCACTCTCATTACTTAATAATAACACAGAACTTAGCAGCTTCTGTAAACAATGGCAATTACTGATTTCAACGTAGAAATAAAATTAATAACCAGAGTAGACTTCAAACTTTTGACCCTCCACAATATTTTCTGCTTCTCATTTGGCCCCTGAGGAAACATAATTGCCCACCCCTGCCCTAAACCATAATGCTGAACAATCTTTGTTTTCAGAGGAGAGTCAAAGAGAAGAAGATCAACTTGCATTTGTCCGCCTTAAATCCCTTTTGTCATGATCGGATGCACCTGTCTATGAAGTTCAAGGCTTAATGAGCTCATCAAACCAATTTTGTGTTCCAGTTCCTCTGTGTTGATTAGTTACAGGTTTTCAAAGCAACAAAATGACAAGGTGCCCACATTTCTGCACAGCCTGTTTTTCACATTTGATTTAATTTTGTACAAATTAATATTATGACACTTAAAATCTGTGTCTGGAAAACCACCCAGTCCTCGGCTTTTATGGGAAAATGAACGACCTGCCCTGGGATCATTTTCTGTGAAGACAGAGTCGATTATTATGCACCTCAGAGGGCCCAAACTTTTTCATACAACTGTATTTTCAAATACATGGAAAAATATCTGATACAGGACTTTTAAATAAAATCTATTCTGCAAAATCGACATTCAGAGCATTTAACCATGTTATATTAGTTTTAGTTAGTTTCCCCTCAACATTTACTCTCTGAACTTGTATTTGGAGTAAGGATGTCAACAATTAATCAACTTACGATTAATTGTCGATCAAGATGTTGGTCGAACAAAATGCATTAATGGTAATTAATCGCTAATCGCGGACACGCGCACCCGCGTGGTCATGAAACAAGGCAACTGCGCTGTGCCAAGCTCGACTCACAGCGGGCCGCAGGCGCAAACGGCGTACACCGGGGCTGTGTAGTCTCAGCCACAAACCAGCCGCACGAAACTAGCAGCGGCATGTGGTGGTTTAATCCTGGTTTAGTCCAGGTCTAGACCTGGTCCAGTCCTGGTTTAGTCCAGGCCCAGTCCAGGTTTAGAACTGGTTTAGACCTGGTCTAGACCTGGTTTAGTTCTGGTCTAGACCTGGTTTAGTCCACGTTTAGTCCTGGTCCAGTCTCTTAGCCAATCAGGACGCAGAACACAATGTTACACTATAAAAAAAATAGATTTTTTTTTTTTTTAAATCTGTGAACCGCGATAGAGTGAGGGATTACTGTATTTTGTTATTCAGGATCAATACATTTGTCTGCTTTTTACTAAGGAATAATTAATTGAGGAATATACAATATAATAATACTATGATATATTTATGACTCAGTGTTATGTTACTATAGCTTATATTCTTAAAGACCCTATTGAAACACTAAAATTCAGGTGAAAAACACTGCTTATCAGTTAATCGTTAATCGATCGATAAGGTCAATCAATTAATGAATTAATCAATCATTTGCATCCCTAATTTGGAGTGATTCATGTTTGAGAATCTTTAATCGCTTATTTTCAAGACACCATTTTGTCGATCTCCCCCCGTTTTCATCTCCACCTGTACACACCCACTGTGACACGCCCACTGTGACACGCCCACTGTGACACGCCCACTGTGACACGCCCACTGAGGCGTCTCTTCCTTCTCCAGTTCGATGTTCTTCATGGTGATACTCGTAGGTTTGGGCACCGTCGTGTCGTCATTTTGGTCCAAATGTTTAAAAAAAACGCTCTGCTCTAGTGTGAGGGGCCCACAGCCTGGTTTAGTCCTGGTTTAGACCTGGTTTAGTTCTGGTTTAGACCTGGTTTAGTTCTGGTTTAGACCTGGTTTAGACCTGATTTAGTTCTGGTTTAGACCTGGTTTAGTCCTGGTTTGGTCCTGGTTTAGAACTGGTTTAGACCTGGTTTAGTCCTGGTTTATTCCTCGTTTAATCCTGGTTTATTCCTCGTTTAGACCTGGTTTAGTCCTGGTTTAGACCTGGTTTAGTCCTGGTTCAGTCCTGGTTCAGTCCTGGTTCAGTCCTGGTTTAGTCCTGGTTTAGACCTGGTTTAGACCTGGTTTAGTCCTGGTTTAGTCCTGGTTTAGACCTGGTTTAGTTCTGGTTTAGACCTGGTTTAGACCTGGTTTAGACCTGGTTTAGTTCTGGTTTAGACCTGGTTTAGTCCTGGTTTGGTCCTGGTTTAGAACTGGTTTAGACCTGGTTTAGTCCTGGTTTATTCCTCGTTTAGACCTGGTTTATTCCTCGTTTAGACCTGGTTTAGTCCTGGTTTAGACCTGGTTTAGACCTGGTTTAGAACTGGTTTAGAACTGGTTTAGACCTGGTTTAGACCTGGTTTAATCCTGGTTTATTCCTCGTTTAGACCTGGTTTAGTCCTGGTTTAGACCTGGTTTAGTCCTGGTTCAGTCCTGGTTCAGTCCTGGTTCAGTCCTGGTTTAGTCCTGGTTTAGACCTGGTTTAGTCCTGGTTTAGACCTGGTTTATTCCTCGTTTAGTCCTGGTTTAGTCCTGGTTTAGTCCTGGTTTAGTCTTGGTTTAGTCCTGGTTTAATCCTGGTTTAGACCTGGTTTAGTCCTCGTTTAGACCTGGTTTAGTCCTGGTTTGGTTCTACTATAGGAGGGGCCCATGCGGCACTTTGTCGTCATGACGTTTACACTCCATTGGACTCCACAGTTTTCTAACGTTGAAGTCAGAGCACTTGTTTCTTCATGAAGTCGTTTTAGATCAATATTGAGATTTAAAATGTCACAGTGAGAACAGAAGGATCCACGGGAGTCAGAGGTTATGACTATAGACAGACACACTCTCCACCTTCTCTCCAGGTGCAGTTTGACTCCAGTTTCACCTGACTCCTCCCTCTTCTCTCCAGGTGTTGCGGGGCGCTCAGCTGATCGCGTTGGCCTCGGCCGACGGCAGTGCCACGGCTGTAGAAGGTGCGGCCCTGCCCCCGGACATCCAGGTGCAGTACGTCCAGCTCGCACCTGTCACCGAGCACGCCGCCACCGTGCAGGTAAACCACGCTCATACTCACTGTATTTTGTTTTAACACAACCTGACCATAAAAACGTTAGCCAACAGCTTTTCAGCGAGTCGCTCTCACCTAAACAGGACCACGAACACTCAGACTGATCACAGGAATGCTCTTTAAATCCATTCTGGTGGGGGTTTTTTTTGAGTTTCATATGATTTTAAAACATTCTTGGTAGCTAATGTGCACATTGTGTCTCCATGGTAACTGTTGAACATTCTGCCATATACACAGAGACCCTTCCCTCCCTTGTGATGTCACTGCAAAGTACTCTTTACAGTTATATTAGTATTTTTTGAGTTTTGGCACACGTTCTTTGATTTAAAAAAGTGTTTCATAATGGTGCACATATTGTCCATGGCCTTGTCAGGTTTTTGGCAGTGGAGACGGCTCTACTTTTGTTTTTGGATCAGAAGTTTGCTCCAGATTTTGGTAAAATATTAAATCAAACCCATGTGTGAAGCAGTTAACTAAAATAAATCTTTTTAATGGACATCTGGTAACACCTCGAGGCTCACTGGGGTTCACTGGAACGTAATCAATAGTCTAACCTCATCACTGTGTCTCATCACCAATTTAGGCTGCGCTACGGCAAAACATGACAGTAATCAACATTTTTTTTTCCTGTATTATATTTCAGTCTTTTTTTTCTTTTTTGATTTTTTTTTTTTTTTTTTCAAGACGTAGAATGACTTTCACACAAACAAAATTGACTCTATTTAGCTTCAACCCGTGTTAGAACGTTACCGCCTCAAAAACACCTGGAGTACATCTCCAAAGCTCCAAATGCTGTTCCACCTTGTGATGAACTTCACACTTCTGAAGTCATAGTTTTCAAGTGAACAGCTTCTTTTTTTAACTTTAGTTCAGCGGAGATTGGGCTGTAATGATCCAGGTGATTCTAATGAAGGTGTACGGAGTTTAAAGTCCTGGTTCAGACATGGTTTAGTCCTGGTTTAGTCCTGGTTTAGACCTGGTTCAGACCTGGTTTAGTCCTGGTTTAGTCCTGGTTTAGACCTGGTTTAGTCTTGGTTTAGTCCTGGTTCAGACTTGGTTTAGACCTGGTTTAGTCCTGGTTTAGACCTGGTTTAGTCCTGGTTTAGACCTGGTTTAGTCTTGGTTTAGTCCTGGTTCAGACCTGGTTTAGACCTGGTTTAGACCTGGTTTAGACCTGGTTTAGACCTGGTTTAGCCCTGGTTTAGCCCTGGTTTAGACCTGTTTAGTCCTGGTTTAGTCCCGGATTATTCCTGGTTTAGACCTGGTTTAGACCTGGTTTAGTCCCGGTTTAGACCTGGTTTAGTCCCGGTTTAGTCCCGGGCCCCTGCTGTCAGATAATCTGTCCCTTTGATGCAGAAATAACACGATAATATGACTCACCCCATAAGAACGCGTCAGCTCCGTAGTAACAGTTTGCCGTGTTGTCGATAGTTCGTGTATCCACGTGTATCGCGCTGTATATCCACAGACTTTAATTATCCGGAGCTCCGGAGAAAGGGACATATCCCAAACGTATCGGCGAATTTCGCCTTAAGGTGAGGGATTTTCATGCCTGCAGTGAAGCGGCGAAGCAAGTACTACAGCAACTTGACTTGCGGTGACTTCCGTAAACATTGAGCACGCTCGCTGCGTGTGACCTCGTGTCCTCCGGGGCGCATGCGCAAAAAATCGGATTCCACAAAAAAATCTGAATTGAGCATTAAGCCCTGACGATCGACTGACACTTGGGCCCCGAGCTACCGGTCGATCGCAATCGACACATTGAGCACCCCTGCTCTAGATGTTTTTGAGGCGGTAATGTTCTAACATGGGTTAAAACTCACACGAGTCCATTTTGTTTAATGTTTAGACAAACTTTGTTGATCCACAAGGGAAATTATTTGGCTCCAGTCGCTCACTCATCAATTACAATATTTAACAGAGGGGAACAAAAAATAGACAGAATAGCAAAAAAACTGAGTCAAATGAGACATAATTATAAAAATAAAAAATAATAATAAATGTATATGTACAAATCAGAATAAAATAGAAAAATAAGTAATAAAATATAAAATACAGTATCAAATAAGATGTCCAATCTCAGCTATATACAGTTGTAGGGAGTATTATCTATCACATACGGGTGAGTTGTTGTACAGTTGTTGTTGTTGTTGTACATGTATAAATACTGAAAGCCATGCTATGTTTAAAAAAAAATTAAACACAACAAAAAGAAAAATCACGATAAAATACACTAAAATACACTACGAGAAAAGAAAGTTGATACATTTTTGAGAGAAGAACTCAAGCCTAAATGTGCAGCGTTTATGTGTCAAACATGTGTGAATGAAAGAAAACACAATCAGGAAACTGTAATCTGAACCCTTTAAATCACAAATGAAATTACAATACTTCCAGAGAAAAAAAGAAGTTTACCGCACACTCGCTTGACTTTCTTCTTATTTCTTTATTGGGCTTGGAGCGAACGGCGCGTTTCGCTTCTACAGCATCATCAGTTTCGCCCGAGTAGTGCCAGGTGTGACTAAGACTACGTTCACACTGCAGGGCTTAATGCTTAATTCCGATTTTTTTGTGAAATCCAATTTTTTTGCGAGGCCCTTCACATTTCCAATTAAATGCGACTTGTATGTGATCTCCAATGTGAACATTAAATGCCCCAAAAGTGTCTCGCATGCACCTTGGAGGACACGATGACGTCACACACAGCAAGCGTGCTCAGTGTTTACGGAAGTCGCCTAACGTTGCTTTTGTACCGGAGCCAAAACATTTACAGCTTACTTGTTTTAAGGAGGAGACGGAGAAGGAGAAGGACAAGATTTTTGGCCACGGCGTTTTGTGGGGCAGTGGCAGCAACGTCCGTAGAAATGAACGTGTTGGTGCGGAGTCGCCGCTTCACTGACACGGAGTTCATATACTATTTTCGCATGACGAGAAGAACGTTTGTGTACATTTGTGAGCACCTTCTTGTACCACTCTCACTGGAGGAAACACGCCCAGGTCGGATGAACGCGACCTGGCTGTTCAGACTGAAGTCGAAGACCACATATCCAAGTGGCCTGGGTCGCATTTGAAAAATCGGATCTGTGTCGTTCAGACTGTCATTAGAAGATCAGATACAGGTCGCATAGAGGCGAAAACATCGGATTTGGGTCACCTCAGGCTGCAGTGTGAACGTAGCCTAAATACCATCCGGTCACATGTTCTTTCACTTAAAGGGATATTCCAGGATTTTTGACATGGGGGCTCATTTCTGAGTTAGCCAGAGTGCTGCAGAGATGTGGAGACACTTTTTAGCGGATTTCATGTAGTCCTTCCAGCTGCAGAGTTTTCAGATGCTGGCTAGCGCAAGTCAATGGTAAATGGTAGCTGGATTTAAATCAGGGTTACCCACTCCAAAGTGCACCCAAAACAAGTCAATTATAACGGCAGACTGTCGATGTAAATGTATGTTGATTGAGTAATTTTTGAAATCAAACTGACTGCGAATACTGACATATCTGAGGGACTGAGGGACTAGCTTCGCAGCAGCAGCGGAATTTTACTTTACTCTAGTTGGTTGTGAAGTGACCAATCACGTAAACAGAGAAGCGAGAAAAGTCGTAGTAGGGAAGACCACAGAGTGAAGAGGTGAATTTTAAAACAACTACCGGGCAAAATGGTTTTTCAGTGTGCATTTAGAAAATGTACAAATAAAGCCCGCAGGTGGGCACCACAAAGTTTTCACAGCTTTCCGGTGCACGATCGAGAAAGGACTCGACTGTGGCTTGTGGCTGCTGGCTTAGACATCAACACACCGGTGCAGACTCTACATAAACAGAAGATTTGCAGTGATCATTTCGGACCAGACGACTACACCAAATCCCTTGGAAAGCCTAGTCTGACAACCACTGCAATACCATCTGTCTTTCCAAGCGCAAGATCCCGTGATGAAGAACAGGTTTGTACCTTTTTTACCCAAGCTGGCTCCTGTCGTTATGTTAGCGTGCTGGTCAAAAGGCATGCACGCTCATAAAGTTGTTGCTAGCCCATGAACATTCATGTTGAGCACGGAACTGAAAAGACAGCCCCGCATTGATCGTTCATTCCAACGAACAATGCAACAACCCGGTTTTCTGTAGCTGTAGCGGGGGCTAACTCACCGACACACTCTCGCGTTCTGCCCTTTCAACATCCATCTCTCTCAACTCTTCGTCTGTATATTCCAAGCATCGGGGAGACCTCCAAACGTGGCCATGTCTGGATTGTAGAACAGGGCAGGCTACTGTACTCTACGGCTAACGACGACAGCTGGAAACCTAGCTGCAAGGTGATATCACTCCGCCCATGCCTAGCTAGATCGGGGGAAAAAACGCGCTGTTGCATAAGGACATAAGTCCTTTAAATTACAAGGTTGATTATATTTCTAAAATTGTTCCATCAACACAGACATTTGCATCGACAGTCTGGCATTATAGTTGACTTGTTTTGGGTGCACTTTGGAGTGGGTAAGCCTGATTAAAATCAGGCTACCATTTGCCATTGACTTGCGCTAGCCTAGCAACTGAAAACTCTGCAGCTGGAAGGACTGCATGAAATTCGCTAAAAAGTGTCTCCACATCTCTGCAGCACTCTGGCTAACTGGGAAATGAGCCCCCATGTCAAAAATCCTGGAATATCCCTTTAAAGTCATATTTTTTGAATGCAATATTTGAATATCACGAGTAAACATTACACCATGCAGACAAGTGCAGAGTATTCTGAATTGGACTATCTCACAACCACAATATGAATATTAACACACTATTTACACACCACACGTGCAATATTTACAAGTAATTATTTACAAAAAGCAACTCAAATCCAGCCTAAATGTGCAGGGTTTATGTGGCGTGTCAAACATGTGTGAATGAAAGAAAACACATTCAGGAAACCGTAATCTGGACCTTTTTAAATCACAAATGAAATTACAATACTTATCAGAAAAATGGGAGTTCTGTATTTTCTCAAGACGGTTCACCTCTCCATCGCCCCCTGCTCCACACGTTCCACTCGCACTGAGTTTGAACACAAGAATTCAAGAATTTACATCAAGATCTGTGACTGCTGTAATCATCAGCAAACCTTCTGTTGTAATGTTAGCTCTGAAAATACCAGATGAACACGGAGATAAACAAACAGCTCCAGTGGTGTGTCGGACATGTGTAAGTGGTACCACCTGTTTGGAACTCGAGCTGGTCGCATAATTCAAAAAATAATCTATGGAATGAAGATAAGCTGTCAGGAAAGTCACAGGAAAGTCAGATCCACAGATCCTCTTTATAGTGGGAAAAATGGGCCTCGGGATGTTTCATTCTTGGTTCATACGAGCGTCTGACGGACAAAGGTGGAAATATACGGAAGATCATTTATTTCATCAGATTTTGAATTTTAAATCCTGCTGAATTTCTCACTTTGGATTTTTCACTCTGAAAAAACACATTTTGAATTATTTTTATTCTGAATTTTAGTTAATGAAGTTATATGTGTAGATTTTTAAATTCAGTTTAAAAAATTACCCTTTAAATCAAGGGTGTCAAACTCATTCTGGTCCGGGGGCCGTATCCAACCGTCTTTGATCCCAAAGGGGCCGGATCAGAAAACTCATGGCAAATATACCCCCAAAATAGAAATAAGTCCAAATATTTGTGTAGAGAAACGTAAATCTATTACAGAAGTCTTATTTTTAGGAGTTTTTGTTGTTTGTTTTTGTTATTTTTAGTTTTATTTGATTAACTCTTTATTTTACGCAATAGTATAATATTATGAACAACCTGAAACTTTAAGAAAAATGCAATTTCAACACAAGCGTACAGATTTCCCATTCACCTCCATGAACAAATTTTTAACATTTTGCTGATGAGGGCATCACGGTCAACAGTCAAAACGATGGTCCTTTAAGAGCGTTTGGAAAGAGGCGAGTCTTCATTTGTGCTGCTCTGGTGGGAGGGGCCACGCACAGAGGCGCTGGAGACGCTGCTATGCTAAACTGCACAGAAAATTACCAATATTTTAATAGAAAATTAAAATATAATTAAAATATGCTTATTGAAAATCAGCCGAGGGCCAGATTATAGGTCTTGGAGGGCTGGATCTGGCCCCCGGGCCGCATGTTTGACACCCCTGCTTTAAATATTCAGAACAGGAAAGCTCATTATGTTACATTAGAAGATGTGGGATTAAAGACATTTTCTTCTTCCCGCTCCTTTTTGGGCAAATTTTGCTGTTTCTGTTATGATTGCAGTAATGTCATATGGATAATACCCTGTTCCATTATAAAAGAATGTAAAATACTCTCTTGCCCAAAATAAATACATGAATAAAATGAAGACAAAATATTTACAATCCCTAAAATTCAACACTAAATATTCAGAGTGTAAAATTCCAGGATCCAAGATGCCAAGCCAGAAGCAATCGATCCTGTGTGATTCAATCTAACTTATTTCTCATTTCTGATCACTGGGGATTTTAATCATACATCACTCTCCACTACTCTCCCCACATTCACCCAATACGTCACTTTCCCCACGAGAGACAATAAGACTCTGGACTTGTTTTACGCCAATATCAAAGACGCTTACACCTCCGCCCCCCTCCCCCCGCTCGGCCGCTCGGATCACTGTCTGGTCTACCTGCTCCCGCAATACACACCCAGGGTGCGGAAAGAACCTGTGCGGAAGCGGTCTGTGAAGCTTTGGACTCAGGAGGCCTGTGAGAGTCTGAGAGACTGTTTCCAGAACACTGACTGGGACATTTTCACTGACTCTTATGGAGACGACATCAACGGCCTGACCCATTGCATCACAGACTATATCAACTTCTGCGTGGAGAACACTGTGCCAACCAGGAGGGTACAGTGTTTCCCCAACAACCACCCCTGGGTCACCCCTGAGCTTAAAGCCCTCCTGAACCAGAAGAAAAGGGCTTTCAGCTCAGGGGACAGAGAGGAGCAGAAAAGGGTCCAGAGAGAGCTTCAGTGGAGGATCCGACGGGCCAAGAAGGACTATGGGAGGAGGATGGAGGAGCAGCTGGCCCAAAACAATGCACGGGGCGTGTGGAGAGGACTGAGGAACATGTCTGGTTTTGGACAGAGTGGCAGAGGGACAGCTGATGGTGATCAGCGCTGGGCGGACGAATTAAACTGTTATTTCAACAGGTTTAATGCGCCCCCCACCCCCTCTGCCCCTCTGCCGACTCCCCCCTCCTCCTCTTCACACCTCACTGGGCCAGTAGCCACATCCCCCTTCCCCCTCACACAGACTCAACCCAGCACCAGCCCCCCTCCACCCCCCACCATCACCACCCCCCGCAGTCCACCCCAGTCCCCCCCCCTCTCCATCACACCGGACGAGGTGAGGAGGGAGCTCAGACGACTCAGGCAGAGGAAAGCCGCAGGACCCGATGGTATCTGCCCCAGGCTGCTGAGAACCTGTGCAGACCAGCTCTGTGAGGTTCTCTGCTACATGTTCAATCTGAGCCTCAGCCTGGGGAGGGTCCCCGTCCTGTGGAAGACCTCCTGCGTGGTCCCGGTTCCCAAAACAACAAACGCCAGGGAACCGGCCCACTACAGACCAGTCGCCTTGACCTCCCACCTCATGAAGACCATGGAGAGGGTGATCCTTAGCCACCTCCGCTCTGTGGTGAGCCCCACCCTGGACCCGCTGCAGTTTGCCTACAAGCCAAACGTAGGAGTAGAGGACGCCGTCATCTACTTTCTGCAGCGGGCGCTCACCCACCTTGAGACCGCCGGGAGTGCTGTGAGAGTCATGTTCTTTGACTTCTCCAGCGCCTTCAACACCATCAGGCCGGCGCTGCTGCGGGGGAAGCTGGAGGACGCGGGAGTGGATGGACATCTCGCTGCCTGGACCATCGACTACCTCACTGACCGTCCACAGTACGTGCGGCTGCGCAGCTGTGAGTCAGAGGTGGTAGTATGCAGCACGGGGGCCCCCCAGGGTACTGTCCTCTCACCCTTCCTCTTCACCATATACACCTCGGACTTCACATACAACACGGACAGCTGCCATCTCCAGAAGTTCTCCGACGACTCGGCCATTGTGGGCTGTGTGTCAGAGGGGAACGAGCTGGAGTACCGCTCGGTCATCAGTGACTTTGTAGACTGGTGTGGGCGCAACCACCTGTGCCTTAACACTAGTAAGACAAAGGAGCTGGTGATCGACTTCAGGAGGAGACCACTACCTCACTCACCGGTGAACATCCAGGGGCAGGACATAGAGACTGTGGACAGTTTCAAGTACCTGGGTGTTCACCTCAACAATAAACTGGACTGGTCCCACAACACTGACGCCCTGTACAAGAAGGGCCAAAGTCGCCTCCACCTCCTGAGGAGACTGAGTTCCTTTGGAGTGTGCAGGCCTCTGCTCAAGACTTTTTATGACTCTGTGGTGGCCTCTGCTCTCCTCTATGCTGTCGTCTGCTGGGCCCCGAGCAGCACAGAACGGGACAGAAAAAGACTGAATAAGCTGGTTAAGAGGGCCAGCTCTGTCCTGGGCTGTCCTCTGGACCGTGTAGAGGTGGTGGCTGAGAGGAGGGTACTGGCCAAATTCATGTCCATTAAGGACGACACCTCTCACCCTCTGCACCGGACTATTGAGGAGCTGAGCAGCTCCTTTAGCAGCCGACTGAGGCACCCCCAGTGCAAGAAGGAGCGCTACCGCAGATCCTTCATCCCCACCGCCATCAGACTGTATAATTCTAACATATAGGCCAGACATGCAATATCCTCCTTTTCATGTTGATGCTTGTTGTTACTATTATCATTATTACTATTTTCCATTATTATTATTATTATTACATATTACTATTTGCACTATTTATTACTTACTTTATCCCCTCCCTGCCTGCATGCACTTTTTCCCTCCTGTCCAATTGTCCTGGAGCTACTGTGGCGAGTAAATTTCTCCTGTGTGAGATCAATAAAGTCTTATCTTATCTCATCTTATCTTAGGCTACGTTCACACTGCAGCCTGAAGTGACCCAAATCCGATTTTTTCGCCCCATGTGACCTGTATCTGATCTTCTAATGACAGTCTGAACGACACAGATCCGATTTTTTTCAAATGCCTGGTCCTAAAACCGATACATATCCGATCTTTTGACATGCGACTTCTGTCTGAACGGCCAGGTCGCGTTCATCCGACCTACACGTCATCAACAAGCGAGAGTGGTACAAGTAGGCGCTCACAAACATACACAAACGTTCTTCTCATCATCTGAAAATTGTGTATGAAGTCCATGTCAGTGAAGCGGCGAAGCACATCGCAGTCCCACCGCTCTCAGCACCAACACGTTCCTTTCTACGGACGTTGCTGGCACTGCCTCACAAAACACCAAGGCCAAAAACCTCGTCCTTCTCCTTTAAACAAATAAGCTGTGCATGTTTTGGCTCTGGTACGACAGCAACTTTAAAATCGCCAGGCGCTCAATGCTAGTGTCCATGTTTAGGCGACTTCCGTAAACACTGAGCACGCTCACTGCACGTGACCTCGTCGTGTCCTCCAAGGCGCATGCGGGACACTTTTGGGGCATTTAAAGTTCACACTGGAGATCACATACACGTCGCATTTAACTGGAAATGTCAACGACCTCGCAAAAAAATTGGATTTCACAAAAAAATCCGAATTGAGCTTTAAGTCCTGCAGCCTGAACGTATCCATAGTAACAAACAGGAAATGGTGCAGTGAAGCGATCTGATTGGTCAGAATTCGCCAATCTCTTTGATTGGTTAAGTGTAAACCCCATTAGGAAACTTACTCAGGATCGATTGCTTCTGGCTTGGCGTTTTGGATCTTTGCTGCAAAATTTTACACTCTGAATTTTGACTCTTGAATTCAAGGACTTGAAAATAAAGTATCTGTGTTGAATATTTAAAAGGTGAAATTTTTATACATATTGAAAAAGAACAGTTAAAATTTCTAAATTTAAGACTAAAACTAAATTTCAGAATAAAAATAATTCGGACATCTTTTTTTAAGAGTTAAAAAAAATCAAAGTGAGAAATTCAGCTGGATTTAAAATTCTAAATCTGCTGGAACAATTGATCTTCCATAGAAATATATTAAACTGATAATATTGGAAGTGAACCATAATTAAAACTATGAAAATGGTCAAACATCAGTGTAATTTCTCCAACAGGTGAGTGACATTTAGACCTGATGCGTTCTTTAAAGCTGCACTGTGGAACTTTTCCGGTGGAGGGTCCATCAGATTCTTTTCTTCATGGAGATGTTTCACAGTATGGCATTAAACCTTTCTGTCTTCATGGGGACCGAACCAGACCAGAAATTACAGGTCAGATCTTTTCTTGGTATTTTTGAGCTGTAATTGACTAAATGTAAAGTACAGCTGTTTAATGTCACACTGCGGAACATTTCAGACAGGGTGTTTCTACGACATATCCATAGAAACAAGCAACCAAAAAGCTACACCGTGCGGCTTTAAATAAGTAAAAACACAGTTATCGGATGTTTTCGTTATATCCTCAACAATTTCCAAAGGGCAAACTGGACTTTGATCGATCAGCTCGTGTCTTGCTCCGTTTCTACGACATATCCATAGAAACGAGCAGCTGAAGGACCCCTAACCAAAAATGTTACATAGTGCAGCTTTAAAGGCGACCATTATACAGACCCCCCAGGATTTCGCGGGCATTTTTTGTGATTGTTGCGGCTAAAATGCCTGAATTTGCGGGAGCTTTTCCAAAAAGTTGCGATGAAAGTTGCGGTGCTTTTAAGGTTTTTGTTGCGATTTTGTTGTGGGAGGAAGTGAAAGTTGCGATAAATAGTTGCGATTTTCCCTTTTTGTACGACTGCTGTCCCACTTCTTTTTTGTCCCATGCGCAGTTAACACGCGGTCCGAAGACACCGCCTTGTGCACTGCCTTGACTGCAGTCTGAGCCCCCTTCGGGCCGCGCTCTGGGAACTGGGACATGGCCGCAGTTTCGTTTTGTCACACGGAAGTAAGGCAGAAGGAAGTTGGTCGGCGTTCAATACGTCGCCGATGACTGGTCAAAATGAGTAAAAATTGCGGAAAAGTTGCGGTGATTGGTCAAAATTGCAACACCGCCCTGAATTCACGGGGATTGGCTGAAGTTGCGTTGAAGTTGCAAATCGCAACATCGCGAATTCCTGGAGGGTCTGAATATAATTGACATTTTTGTTTGAATAATTGGATTCTGTTCAAAACACGTCGTTCAAATCACAGAGACGACAGACACGTGAACTTCTGAACTAATAAAAGAATCCCGTGTATTTCAGAACATGTGCAGAGTTCTAAACTTCAGCGGTCGATGTTTATTTAGATAATAAGACGGAATATTTAGTTATTTGCAAAGAATGGAAGTGCAGTGCTTGTGTTTTTTGACCATTCAAACTGTGAGTTTGATTCAGTTGTGATTCATCTCGCAGTCCGAGCGGTCAGGATCATAGACTAGCCTGGGTGCGATTCTGGCTCCATCGAATCTGGCTCCAGTTCACTTTCTATTGAAAACCTGTCACCTCTGCTGCTGTCAGGGTCCTCGTTCTTCTAAAATGTTGGTTTGAACCCCCTGTACATGAGCCTGGGGGTTTTATTTCACCATTTTGTCCCTAAATGAAGATATGAACATTAAATACAAACAAATCAGGCACCTTATTTCCCCGAGGTCACTCCCTCAGGTTTGATCAGGCATGTCCAAACTATGGCCCGTGGGCCTCAGACACATTTTTCTTGGCCCTCAGGCTTCCAGGTGAATTGGCCCAAATTACCTTGAGCAGAACTTTTGACTGCAAGTTTTTTGGAAATCTACCTCAATAAGACAGTATTTAATATTTATTGTGTGGTTTTGAGGATTTTGAATGAATAAAGGACTGAAAAAGAAAGGGAAAAAGAGAGAAAGAGAGGGAGATAGAGAGAGAAAGAGATAGAAAGGCGAGAGAGAAAGCAAGAGGGGGAGAAAGAGAGAGAGATAAAAAGAAGAAAGAAAGAAGCAAGAGAGAGAAAGGCGGGAGAGAAAGAGAAAAAGCAGAGGAGAGAAGAGAGAAAGGAGAGAAAGAGATGGAGAAAGAGAGAATGCGAGAGAGAAAGGAGGAGAGAGAGAAGTGAGAGAGAGAAAGAGAAAGGAGAGAGAGAGAGAAAGGAGAGAAAGAAGCGAGAGCAGAGCAGGGAGGAGAGAGGAGAGGAGAGAGAAAGGGAGATGGAGAGAAAGAAAGAGATGCAGAAAGGAGAGAGAACGAGAGAAAGGATAGAGAAAGAGAGAGAAGCAAGGGAGAAAGAGAAGAAAAAGAGAGAAGTGAGAGAGAGAAAGAGAAAGGAGAGAGAGAGAGAAGAGAGGGAAGGACTGATATCTCATTCTAACGTGTTAAACATGCAGATATTTGAGTTATTGACTGTCCTGAGCACCAGTCTGTGGCCCTCGATCGGCCCTCTGCTTCGTCTGTGTTTAGATATGTGGCCTTGATGAAAAACGTTTGGACACCCCTGGGTTTGATTAACAGTGTTGCTAAGTGCCCGGAACTGCCAGCCTTGATGAACTTCATTTGACTGGAGCCGAACATCAGACTCACTTAGTCTGTGGTCAGGATATAGACTGCTGCTGCTGCTGCTGTAAAACTGCATGGTAATGCAATAAAACCTCCAATAGGGGGCGGTTGGGGGTCCGTCACCTGCTTGTTTCCATGGAGACATCACTGCTCTGCCTGGAATGTTCCACAGTGTGACATTAAACAGCTCTACTTTACATTTATTCAGTTACAAGTTTTTTTTAGAGCTCAAAAATACCTAGAAAAAACAACATTCTGAATGTGAGCGGGGTCGCCTCTCCACAGATCTGACCTGTAACTTGGTTTGGTTTGGTCTCCATGGAGATACAAAGGTTTAATGCCATATTGTGGAACATTCCAGACAAAGCAATAAAAGTATCTCCATGGAGAAAAGCGTTTGATGGACCCTCTACCAGTTAAAGGTTTATTAAATTGTGTAACTTTTCTGCTGGAGGGTCCGTCACCTGCTTGTTTCTATGGATACGGCATTGCTCTGCCTGGAATGTTCCACAGTGTGACATTAAACAGCTCTACTTTATATTTATTCAATTACAGGTGGTTTTAGAGCTCAAAAATACCTAGAAAAACAAACAGGCATTCTGACTGTGAGCGGGGTCGCCTCTCCACAGATCTGACCTGTAACTTGGTCTGGTTTGGTCTCCATGAAGATGGATTATGAAGATTAATGCCATATTGTGAAACATTCCAAGCCAATCCACTTTATTTATCGAGCACATTTCATAAACAAAACTGTGCCAAAGTGCTGCCCGATACAAAGAAAACATCTCCAACATATAAAGTTCTGTTTCACTCCACTGGTCTCGTTAAGAAAATAAAACAAATCAAATCAAATAAGAGGGAGAATACCAATAAATAATACAAAGGTAAAAACAAAACATAAAAATAACTAAAAGACACAGAGGACCACACAAGCCAGAGACTGAAAACTCTCCAGTGTGGGGGGGTGCAAACCCCCATGGTTTACATCTCGTCTTAGCCCCCACGAGCTGGAGCTGGACCTCAGACCTCACCGGCGTGTGGGGGAGTAATAAAGTGAAGTAATAAATAAAGCAGATTGGATTCCAGGCAAAGAAATAACATCTCCTTGGAGAAAAGCATTTGACGGACGCTCCACTAGAAAAGTTACACGATGCAGCTTTAACTGTATGCACCGTAGGGTCTTATGTCTGTATCACCCCCTGGATTCACATCTCTGAGTCTTCGGTCCTGTTTACACGAGAACGCTTACGGGTAAAAACGACAAAATATTTTATCAGAAGTGCCTTTCGTTTAGACGGTGACGGCGTTTTGGGGACTTACAAACGCAAAAAACTGAAACCGCCCTCCAAAGTGGAACACTTGAATACGCTCCGCCGTAGAGTTTTTGTCTACACTGCCCAAGACGCAAAACTCTGCTCTAATCTGCTGACGTCACGTACGCGTTTACGTCACATACATTTGTTGCTTTGTAGTCTAACGTGGTCTGAAGCAATAGTTGAACTTCTTCGTCTGACCACACAATTTTTTTTTTGCTACCGGTAGAGATGCATGATATATCGGCATTAACATTGGTATCGGCCCGATGTGTAAAAGTGGGCCGATATTAACGACCAATATTTGTCAGTACAGTAATCCCTCGAATTAACGTTTCCTCACATTTCTCTCTCGTTTAAACACTCAAACTTTTGTAGATTTTCAACAAAATGTATGGGGGGGACACGTGCACTCATCGTGCTCAAATCTGTGATAGCGCAGCATGACCGGCGCGAGACCACACAGCCCACCCGGGTCTGCGAGCACGAGACCCGTGTCCAAACCGTGGCACGCAGTCCGAGCACATCAAAACTCGACATGAACGAACGCAAGAGCCGCACCAAACCAGGCAAAGAGCCGCATGCCGTGGTTTAATCCTGGTTTAGACCTGGTCTAGTCCTGGTCCAGTCCAGGTTTAGACCTGGTCTAGACCTGGTTTAGTCCGCGTTTAGTCCTGGTCTAGTTCTGGTCCAGTCCAGGTTTAGACCTGGTCTAGACCTGGTTTAGTCCGCGTTTAGTCCTGGTCTAGTTCCAGTCTGGGCCCCCCCCCCCCCCCCCCCCGTCCTTCATCTATAACATCAATCGGCAAAGGTCTCTTAGCCAATCAGGACGCAGAACACAATGTTACACTATTAAAAAAAATTGAAATTGAAAAAAAAAAATCAGGAGTCAAAACACATTTTGAAAATAAAAGACATTCAAAAATTAATTTTGCATGATTTTCAGTCTGTATAAAATGTTATCTCAGAATTAAAAATAAATATCGGCCGATAACAGCATCATTAATATCGGCTATTGGTATCGGCTAAAATTTTCACATCGGTGCATCCCTAACCGGTAGCCATGTTTTGTTTTGCTTTTCGCGGCGCAGATGAGAAGGAGGAAGATTCTACGCATGCGCATGGACATGGTGATAATGTATCACAGCGCCACCTAGCCGCCTGGCGTGCATACCCATTGGAATTCCACACACTTTTGCGTCACCGTATGCGCACAGATTTCCTCGAGAAAACGCTCGTCTACACGCGGAATAAAAAGTGAAGACGTCATGCCACTTTTGCGTCTTCTGTTCAGACCGTCGTCGTATAAACGTAGCCTTCTTCACCCTCTGCACGCTAATGAATCCGTTCTCCAGCCGCACTGACCTCCAGCGTGGCATTCCTCTGTCAGCTCTGTGGACATCAGTCATGGTCTGTGTACAATCAAACACCAGAACAAATACAGACTTTAAAACGCTTTCAAATCAATCACAAAGGTAAACAAATATCTGGAGCTTTCTTCTCTAAGAAACATGTTGAACAAATTTGAGTTACAGTGCACCAGCTGGAACGTACCAAACGAAAATACACAAAATACACATCTGAGTCAGGACCGATCTGTCTTCGAGGCACTTCCAAATACTTAATCAGGAAACACCAATGCTCTTCACCAAGACAACTGAATACAACAAAACGTCAACAGAGATTAGAAAAAGAGGATCGCAGAGGGACTGAGCGTGTGCAGGGCCGTCCACGCACTTACGAGATCGATATCAGAGACGTTCACACAGACGTAAATCAGAGGAAGGCTGGGTCTGCTTCCACTCACACGGAGACGAAATGTGAAATTATCCGACGTTTGGGTGAAGGAAAACCCGGGTACGAGAGGAGAGGGAGGAGGAGAGCACGGGAGAGGGGAGGATTTCATGTAAGAAGAATATGAAATCATCACATTTCATTCATCAATGTGAATGAAAAGGAGCAGAAAGGAGAAAGAAGGACACACTTGTAGTATCTGCCCACTTTTCACACAAAATAAAACATTTCCAACATTCCAACAGAGAGAGGAGAGGAAAGAGAAAGAGAGAGAAGCAAGAGAAAGGAGAGAAGCAAGTGAGAGAGAGAAAGAGAAAGGAGAGAGAGAAGTGATAGAGAAAGAAAGAGATGGAGAAAGGAGAGAGAAGTGTGAGAGAGAAGGAAAGAAGCGAAAGAAAGAAAAAGGAGAAAGAGAGAAGTGAGAGAGGAAAGAGAGAGAAGCAAGAGAAGGGAGAGAAGCAAGTGAGAGAGAAAGAAAGGAGAGAAGTGAGAGAGAGAACAAGAGAGTGGATGAGAAAGAAGTGTGAGAGAGAGAAGGAAAGAAGCAAAAGAAAGAGAAAGGAGAAAGAAGTGAGAGATAAAGGAGAGAAGAGAGAGAGAAAGAAAGAGATGGAGAAAGGAGAGAGAACGAGAGAGAAAGAGAAGCAAGAGAGAGAGAAAAAGAGAAAGCGAGAGAGAAAAAGGAGAAAGAGAAAGGAAAAAGAGAAAGAGATAGAAAGGCGAGAGAGAAAGCGAGAGAGGGAGAAAGAGAGAGAGAGAAAAAGAAGCAAGAGTGAGAAAGGATGGAGAGAAAGTGAGAGAAAAGGAGAGAAGAGAGTGAAGCAAAAGCAAAGGAGAGAGAGAAGCAAGAGAAGAGAGCGAAGCAAAAGCAGAGGAGAGAAAGGAGAGAAAGAGATGGAGAAAGAGAGAATGCGAGAGAGAAAGGAGGAGAGAGAGAGAAAGTGAGGGAGAGAGAAAGGAGAGAAGCGAGAGAGAGAGAGAGAAAGGAGAGAGAGAAGCGAGAGCAGAACAGGGAGGAGAGAGGAGAGAAAGGAGAGAAGCGAGAGAAAGGGAGATGGAGAGAAAGAAAGAGATGGAGAAAGGAGAGAACGCAAGAGAACGAGAGAAAGGAGAAAGAGAGGATAGAGAGAGAGAACCAAGGGAGAGAGAAAGGAGAGAGAGAAGCGAGAGAAGAGAGTGAAGCAAAAGCAGAGGAGAGCAGAGAGAGAAAGGAGAGAAAGAGAGAATGCAAGAAAGGAGGAGAGAGAGAAAGTGAGAGAGAGAAGGGAGAGAAGCAAGGGAAAGAGAAAAGAGAGAGTGAGAGAAAGAGAGAGATAGAAAGAAAGAGATGGAGAAAGGAGAGAGATCGAGAGAGTGGATGAGAGAGAGAAGGAAAGAAGCGAAATAAAGATAAAGGAGAGAAGAGAGAGAAGGGGAGAGGGAGAGAAAGAAAGAGATGGAGAAAGGAGAGAGAAAGGAGAAAGAGAAAATAAGAGAGAGAAACGAGAGAGAAAAAGAGAAGCCAGAGAGAGAAAGAGAAAGGAGAGAGAAGAGAGTGAAGCGAAAGCAGAGGAGAGAGAGGAGAGCTGTTGGATTTGGCAGTCGGAGTGACCACTTCAAAGACCCGAATGCCGTTCTCTGTCCACATGTGTCAGATGTTCACCAGCTCCACCAGCTCCGAGTGTCTGGACCAAACATCACAGATGCACCAGGAAGTCAAACATTCAAGTGTGAAAACACGTTACACCAGAGGAACACAAGTGAGAGGATTATTAAAGCTCCAATATCAAACAAACCTGACGGTCGTGTCCTTCAGGCCATGTTCTAACACCATCACCTCCTCACAAACAGACCTGGAGTTGTTTTGTTTTGAGCTTTGAGTAACTGTCTACATCTGCCCTACCCCAACACGTGTGAATGAAACAAAACACAACTCCAGGCCTGTTTTTGAGTAGAACACGGCTTAAAGTTCACTAGAGTCTGTTTTGTGTAATTAAACCTTTAAAGTCCACAGTTCACATAAACGTCTGCAGGACAGAAATATGAGCGGATTTAAAACAGGAAACCCAAGAATTTTAAAACATGTTTGCAAAGGTCTAAACTACAGGGAAAGTGTTTTTTTTTATATATCCGATATAATCCCATAGAGAAAGGATCAGTTCTGTTATGTTTCATAAGAAACATCTGAGTTTATTATCGATTCTTCAGAGAATTGAGATTCTGTTTCACTGTCGCATACGTGTGTGTGATAAATAAGAAATGATCAAAAGTGCAAAAGGACTTCTACAAACTGAAATGTCTCACAAATGTGAAAAGCCTGTTTCCCTTTCTGTAAATGTCTAAAATATCAGTTATTTCAGTTTTTTTACTCATTTATTTATTTATATTATATTCTTTTAAAAGTGCATTAACAGAAATAATAATAAAAAAAAATAAATAAATAAAAAAATTGCCAAAAAAAGGAGTGGGAAGAAGAGAACTTATTTAATCCCATCTCCTCTTCTAATTTAACATGATGAGCTTTTCTTTTACATTTGACATTTTCTTCAGACATTTTACATTAGACTTGAACTATTTACAAAAGGAAACGATGTTCACAGACGCAGATACGAGTGACGAACAAACCAACAGACTAGGGACGCACCGATACTGCCGATACTGATATCCGATATTAATGTTGTTTATATCGCCCAATACTGATATTTATTTGTTTTTAATTCTGAGATGGCATTTTATACAGACTGAAAATCATGCAAAATGAATTTTTGAATGTCGTCTTTTATTTTCAAAATGTCTTTTGGCTCCTGATTTTTTTTTATTTTTTTTTATTTTTTTTCAATTTCAATTTTTTTTATAGTGTAACATTGTGGTCTGCGGGGGGGGACCAGACCGGACCGGGACCAGACCAAGACTAAACATGGACTAAACCTGGACCAGACCAGGACTAAACATGGACTAAACCAGGACTAGACCAGGTCTAAACCAGGATTAAACCACGGCGTGCGGCTCTTTGCCTGGTTTCGTGCGGCTCTTGCGTTCGTTCATGTCGAGGTTTGATGTGCTCGGACTGCTCCTCCTCCTCAGGACCGTGGACGCCGTCCTGAGGAGGAGGCACAGTTTGGACACGGGTCTCGTGCTCGCAGCCCCGGGTGGGACACGCGGTCTCGCGCCGGTCATGCTGCGATATCACGGATTTGACCACGATGAGCGCACGTGTCCCCCCCCCCACTTCACTATTAATACATTTTGTTGAAAATCTACGAAAGTTTGAGTGTTGAAACGAGAGAGAAATGTGAGAAAACGTTAATTCGAGGGATTACTGTACTGACAGATATCGGTCGTTAATATCGGCCCACTTTTACACATCGGGCCGATACCGATATCTTAAATTTTTCGGGCGATACCGATGTTAATGCCGATATATCGTGCATCCCTACGACAAACATAAACCAGCTCTACAGAAGCAGTTTGTTCTCATATTCAGACCCACTCTCTACAAACTGTGACCAGACCAGATGTTTATAGAACAACTTGAATTTATGGAGATTTTGGCGTTTCTTGAGACGTGCATCCAGAATGTTCCAGAGTTTTACACCACATGTAACACACACAAACGTTTACGGGGAGTTCCAACATTTGGCAATTTGAAATTTCCATCCCCTCTTAAATTCTGAGTTCTCTCTCTCATTTTGAACCAGTTTTGTAGATTTCTTGGTCGTAAATTGTTGAACGCTTTAAATAATATTATCAGTGTATAATATTTTACAAGGTCTGAATCTTTAGGAGCTTGGATTGAGTAAAAAGATTATGGGCGTGTTCTAAAAATCCAACTTTATGGCAAAGCTCGTTTTTATAAGATAATCAATGGATTAACTGAACTTTGGGAAGTGTTTCAAACTGGATGTCGATGCTAAAGAAAAGGCTTGAAACTTGATACTGATCGTGATACCGTAATGAAAATTAAAACATTTTTAAGGGCTCAAATAACAGTAGATACATTAATATTATGTCGTCTTTTCTCTCTTGTGCTCTCTCTTTCTCTTCTCTCTCTCACACACTTACCTTTATTTTTTTCTTCTATTAAAGGGACTTTGGCTACGTTTATACAGTGACGGTCTGAAGAGAAGACGCAAAAGTGGCGTCGCGTCTTCACTTTTTATTCCGCGTTTGGACGAGCGTTTTCGGAAGGAAATCTGATGCAAAAGTGTGTGGAATTGGACTGGGTATGCACGCCAGGCAACTAGGTCTTCATCTGTGCCGCGAAAAGCAAAACAAAACATGGCGGTAGCAAAAATCAAAAATTTCGTGTGGTCAGACGAAGAAGTTCAACTATTGCTTCAGACCACGTTAGACGACAAAGCAACGAAAACAAAAACATCGCATGTATGTGACGTAAACGCGTACGCGACGTCAGCAGATTTGACCAGAGTTTTGCGTCTTGGGCAGTGTAGACGAAAACGCTACGGCGGAGCGTATTCAAGTTTTACACTTTGGAGGGCGGTTTCAGGTTTTTGTGTTTTTAAGCCTCTAAAAACGCCGTCACCGTCTAAACGAAAGGCACTTCCGATAAAATATTTTGTCGTTTTTACCCATAAGCGTTCTCGTGTAAACAGGCCCTTTATTGATTGACAAGGGAAATTCCATGGACACATGGCTCACACATCACAATATGTTATAATAACTAACAGCAGACGTATAAATGGTGATAATGTATTATTATTTTGTTTTTGTTTGTTTGTTTCATTCATAAAGTATAAAAAGACTTCAACAGTGAAAACATTACAAGAATTGAATGAAAGGAGCAGAAAGAGTAATCTTCTGTAAGAGAGATAGATAAAACATTTCGTCAATACATTCCATTTCAATCACAATTATTAATCAATTGTAATAAATAAATAAATACATTAAATTAGATAAATAAATACAATGAATAAAAAATAAAAAATAAATTTTTTTAAATAAAGTAATTAACCATCCATCCATTTTCTTCCGCTTATCCGGGGCCGGGTCGCGGGGGCAACAGTCTAAGCAGGGACGCCCAGACTTCCTTTACCCCGGAAACTTCCTCCAGCTCCTCCGGGGGGACCCCAAGGCGTTCCCAGGCCAGCCGGGAGACATAGTCCCTCCAGCGTGTCCTGGGTCTTCCCCGGGGCCTCCTCCCGGTGGGACATGCCCGGAACACCTCCCGAGGGAGGAGTCCAGGAGGCATCCGAAACAGATGCCCGAGCCACCTCAGCTGGCTCCTCTCCACGTGGAGAAGCAGCGGCTCTACTCCAAGCTCCTCCCGCGTGACTGAGCTCCTCGCCCTATCTCTAAGGGAGCGCCCAGCCTCTCTACGGAGGAAACTCATTTCGGCCGCTTGTATCCACGATCTCGTCCTTTCGGTCATTACCCAAAGCTCATATAAAATACATTTTAAAAAGTACAAATCAATACAAATAAAATAATTAAATTAACCATATAAAATAAATAAATGCAAATAAATAAATAAAAATAAAATGTTTCCACATCAAATCCACATTGTGCACGAAGCCTGTGCAACACAATTGTTTAGTTTAGACACAGAGTCTCCGTGACTGAAATAACACCGATATTGACGATGAAACATTTCATCAATACATTCCATTTCAATCACAATTATTAATCAATTGTAAACAACGTAGTTGTCTTTTTCATACAAACACATTACACTGGATTTTATGGGTTTTTTAAAAATGTAATTATTGTAGTTGATCATTTGATTTGTTTGTAAGGAAATCAGTCGTTTTTGTTCCTCTATAAAGTCATTATAGAGCGCCATCCAACCCAACCCAAGTGTTGAAAATGTGTGATTTTGTTGAATTAAGTCTCCTCAAAGTCATGTATACAGCAAAGTGCAGAGTGTTTCCTGTAAATATTCAAAAACTGTTTGAGACGAGAACAAGAACTACAATTTAAAAGGAACCGACATGTTTAAAAAACCCAGATTCAGACCCGAGGTTATTGATCGAAGTGTCGCTGTGAAAAGAGTTCATTTATGGAAAAGTCAAAGGATCAAGTCCAATAACGACATTTAAAGGAATAGCGCGTTTTTTTATGTTAATCTGTATGGGTTTCCTTCTAAAAGTGTCGTGCGGTAATACCGTCTTACCTCTGACAGTCTCGTCTCAGCCCGGTTCTGATCGGGTTCTGGAGCTCACGTAAGTTGGTCCGGTAAGTTCGCGGGAACTCGTCATAAAGCTTGTTTTTCTTCGCAAAACAAACAGTTGTCCGAAAAAATCCAGCTGCCTTTTTTCCCTAATTTGCATGGTGCTCTTTTTTCTCAGAGTCGTATCGCGGCGCGCGTAGCCTAGCCTAGCCTAGCCTAGCCTAGCCTAGCCTGTTCACTTGTAAACATGTCGCCGTACCACATCCGCCGTAACCATCCGCTTACAAGTGAACAGGCTAATAGAGCTAACGTGGGTGCAGGGATACAAATCTAGAGAAAATATGCAAATGCGAATTAGGCTGCTGGATTTTTTCGGACGACTGTTTGTGACAGAAATATATATCACTTTTTAGACAAATGTTGTTTTGCGAAGAAAAACAAGCTTTATTAAATGTCCCCGCGAACTTACCGGACCTACTTACGTGAGCTCCAGAACCCGAGCAGAAGGAAACATACAGATTAACATTTAAAAAAAACACACTATCCCTTTAAAAAATACATAAAACCCAGTGTAATGTGTTTGTATTAAAAAGAAAACTACATTGTTGTGCATAAAAATGAAGCTTTCTGTTTACAACGGATTCATAATTGTGATTGAAATGGAATGTATTGATGAAATGTTTTCGGTGTTATTGTCTGGAAAAGGGAAAAGGGGCAGAGAACAGAAGATTACTCTTTTCTGCTCCTTTCATTCAATTCTTGTAATGTTTTCACACCATTGAAGTCTTTTTTATACTTTATGAATGCAATAAACAAATAAAAAATACATGAAAATAAGTCTTAATTATACAAATGTAAAAATCTAATTAAATATAGAAATAAAGTAATACAAATATGCCTCTGCTACGTACAAGAGCGACAGTATTTACGATAAATTGGATGTTTAGTTTCAAAGCTTGTTGTGGTGTTTATCTTTGTATAATTTTCGTTTTTATTCCACTATAAAGTTGTGTGGATATATTAGAGTTTGGATTCGCCTCGGTTGTTTTGGAGCTGCACAGCTGTGGAGTCAGATGTTGTTGTGACAGAACGGCCTAAACGCTGCAGGTGTCGGAGTGAAACTATAAAAGAACGAGTGACTCATCAGCTGCGGTCATCCTCCACTCCTCCACGTGTAATCCCTCGTTTTAACAGAGCGTTTAGACGTAACAGAACCAGCCCCGTGTGACGGCGGGCGGAGGAACTGTCGAGAGAACATCCAACACCTCTCGTCTGAAGAGTCTGTCGTTTTTCACGCGTCTCCACTTCAACACTTCCTCCTCTCGTTCTTCCGTGAGCTCTTCTGTCAGGGCCTTTTCAACCTGTCGTCTAATCTGCAGCCTTCACCTGTCAGTAACAGCGCAAACCAGAACATTCTTACCTTGACGCCATATTTCTGATGTTTTCCAGGCGGCGGAACTGGCCTTGCACGCCGACATGGAGGTGAAAGAAGCCATCCAGGGCGCCATCCAGGGGGAGAACGGAGAGGTCAAAATGGAGATCGTTACCACGGTCGCAACCTGAGAAAAACAACAGACGCGGAAAGGTTTTCGTTAAAGTAGTTTGAGAAGCTACTGGGTTTTAAATGACTGAAAGAGACAGAGGTGGAGTAAGAGGATTAGTAATGCAGGTAATGTTCTCAAATGTGGAAAAAAAACGTGACGATACTTAAAGTTCTGGTGGAGTTGTCACCAGAACTGACCCAGCCACAAACGCGCAGCGGGACCCATCTCCACCACCTCATCATGTTCTTCAGCTGTGGAGGTACCGAGTTCCGCTTCACGGCAAAACCTGAAAGCTCGTGGAGAAGTTCGCTCGCTCCGACTGCTTCTCCAGTGGGCTGTGGAGCTCCTCTGAACGCAGGATTTGGAAAGTAGGATTAGAATTTCAGCTCATTTACTCCAAGTTTGGATGTGTTTTCCTAAAGGTGGGCCGTTCGGTCAAACACGAAGATGACAGTTTTTGGAAAATCGCAATCATGATCAGATATTTTGGTAATTCAAGAAAAACGGACTAAAACTTCTATTTAAATGTGATATTTTATACTTAAAGGGCCAGTATTGGACTATTTTCTGATCTGTGTTCTGATGTTTCCTGTGTTTTGTTTCATTCATGGTTAACCCTGCAGATTTATGTTCTGTTCCAACTTAAGATGTCATCATGTGGTAATACACAAACTGCTCCAGTGTGTTTTTAAACTCCACACACCTTCACTAGAATCATTTGGATCATTTCAGTCCTGGAGTCGCCGATCTCGACTGAACTAAAGGTAAAAGGAGCTGTTCACTTGGAAACTACCACTTGATGACATCACAGGACTAAACCAGGACTAAACCAGGTCCAAACCAGGTCCAAACCAGGTCCAAACCAGGACTAAACCAGGTCCAAACCAGGTCCAAACCAGGTCCAAACCAGGTCTAAACCAGGTCTAAACCAGGTCTAAACCAGGTCCAAACCAGGTCCAAACCAGGTCTAAACCAGGTCCAAACCAGGTCCAAACCAGGTCCAAACCAGGACTAAACCAGGTCTAAACCAGGTCTAAACCAGATCTAAACCAGGACTAAACCAGGTCCAAACCAGGTCTAAACTAGGACTAAGCCAGGTCCAAACCAGATCCAAACCAGGTCTAAACCAGGTCTAAACAAGGTCTAACCCAGGTCTAAACCAGGTCTAAACTAGGACTAAACCAGGACTAAACCAGGACTAAACCAGGTCTAAACCAGATCTAAACCAGGACTAAACCAGGTCCAAACCAGGTCTAAACCAGGTCTAAACTAGGACTAAGCCAGGTCCAAACCAGGTCCAAACCAGGTCCAAACCAGGTCTAAACCAGGTCTAAACCAGGACTAAACCAGGTCTAAACCAGGTCTAAACCAGGACTAAACCAGGTCTAAACCAGGTCCAAACCAGGTCCAAACCAGGTCCAAACCAGATCCAAACCAGGTCCAAACCAGGTCTAAACTAGGACTAAACCAGGTCCAAACCAGGTCCAAACCAGGACTAAACCAGGTCCAAACCAGGTCCAAACCAGGACTAAACCAGGTCCAAACCTGGTCTAAACCAGGACTAAACCAGGACTAAACCAGGTCTAAAAGGTAAGGTAAAAGCAGCCTGGCTTCCGTCAGTCTGCCCCAGGGCAGCTGTGGCTATGAAAAGTAGTTTACACCACGTGTGGAGTGAATGAACAATGAACTGTAAAGCGCTTTGGGTGTCATGAAAGGCGCTATATAAATGCTATGAATTATTAAATTATTAAACCAGATCTAAAAGGTAAGGTAAAAGGAGCTGTTCACTTGGAAACTCCCATTTGATGACATCACGAGGTGGAACAGAGTGTTTGGAGCTTTGGAGATGTTACAGACGAATAATAAAGAGTTCCTCAAACATGTGAATGAAACAAACACGACTCCAGGTGTGTTTTTGAGGAGGAAACATCAGAACACGACTTAAACCTCACAAGAGTCAGTTTTGTGAGATATTGGAGCTTCAAGGATCAGAAAAATTGCAGAAATATGACTTAATACTTTAATTTTTCTTATTATTTAGAGGTAATTTCTCATTATAAAAAATAAACATGATCTGGCATTTCCTCAAAACGACATGTAATATGTCTCTATTGATCTGATCTATTGCCCACCTCAACATGACTTTTAACGGTTTATAATTTCAACACTTTATTTTACACTATCAGAAAAAAATGACGTGCTACTTCTTTGATACACTGACTTTTGTGTGTTTGTGTGAAAACCTGTATCGTCCAGACTTTTGTCCTTTCAGATTCATGTTAATAAAACATGAGTGCGACCGCCGTGCAGTTACAGCATTTTCACTTCATTTTCAGCCTCTACAATGAACTACGGCTTTCACGACACGTTTATTTTTCTAAAGACTTTTCTGTTACAGCTGGAATTTATATTTTATTTTTGACGTTTTCTGTTTATTTTAAATATTTGTAAATGTCTTTCAATGATTAAATAACTGGGTTTTCTCTGAAGGACCAAACCTGATCAATCTGTCTTCACTTTTGGATTTAAAACTATCCTGGGACTAAAGCAGAACTAAACCAGAACTAACCCAAGTCTACATCAGGACTTAAAGAGGATCATTTCACTAAAATATTTACCAACATGATATTTAACAAATCTTGGTTAGTCTTTTCTCATTTTTACATTTTGGTGATAAATATATCCTCCTGAGACCCGCCCATTCATGTGTGTCCTTTATAGTGCACATTGAGTTAAGTTAGTTATTATTATTATTATTATTATTATTATTATTAAATAAAATAAAATAATAAAAATAAAGAATAAAAATACATAAATAAATAATAAATAAAAATATAAATAAAAAATAATAAATAAACATGCATAAATAAGTAAACAAATACATAAATAAAAATATAAATAAATAAAAAAATACATAAATACATAAATAAGTAAATGGATAAATAACTACATAAGAAATTACTTAAAGGAAAAGTAACGTTTTTTACAATCTGAGCCTTATTTCGGTAATAAAACAAGTTGTTTTACTCACCCATAGCACTTTGGTGTCATATGGAGCACTTCCAGAGATGTTTTAGTTTAGCGATCTCCATAACGTGAGTTCTCGGGGCACATGTTTGCAGTCTCCAAATAACACAAACTTTAGCACTTTTCAAATCATAGAAGCTCCATGTCTTAGTCTACGATTTCGTGTGGTCAAAAGTGGCCTGTAATCCGAGATTTAGCCATAGTTTCGAGTAGATGAGGACGCCAGTGCGCATGTGCGGACTGTGCTCTCAGCTCCCGGGACCCAAACATGGAACGCAAAGCTGTAAACTATGGATAAATCTCGGATTACAGGCCACTTTTGACTCAAACAAAATCGTAGTCTAAAAGACATCGGGCTTCTATGATTTGAAAAGTGCTAAAGTTTGTGTTATTTGGAGCCCGCACGGGGCATATTACATGCTCGGGGAATATATTATATGCCCCGAGCTATGGCTAGAAGTCGCGCTAGGCTAACGCTAATCTAAAACATCTCTGGAAGTGCTCCATACGACACCAAAGTGCTATGGGTGAGTAAAACAACGTCCCTCAGTCGTCCAGGTAAAATCCATGTTTCGCCGCTCATCCGAGAGGCTTCGAAAGTCTCTCGGATGAGCGGCGAAACATTTTCAACCAAACAAACTTTGTCCAGTTGACAAATTGAATTTCTTCTTTTATCATAAGAAATTACTATGATAAAAAATAATAATAATAATAAATAATTAAATAAAATAATAAACAATTATGAATAAAAATACATGAATAAATAAGTAAATACATAATAAATAAAAAATATAAATAAACAACAAATAAAAGTATAAATAATACATAAATAATTATATAAATAAATACATAAAAAATTAAAAGGGAATCTTAAAACTTTTTGAGGTGACTGTAGAAGCTTGTTGGTCATCAAAACAAAACCAAAAAAATGTTTTTGTTGTTAACTTCACATGGATTTAACGCCATTACAGAGGACATGTTACAACATTTTGAATAAAAATAAAATTAACAAAATGTAAATGCTAAAGTGTTCATTTACCTCCAAATAGAAAATTTAAATAATAATCATTTAGATGCACTTTTTTTCTCCGGGTCCCGGGAGGATATTTTTACTTCCTGGTTGTCATTTATTTTTCGGTGTAAAGAAGAAGAAGACGAAGAAGAAGACGACAGACTTTATTCATCCCTGTAGGGAAATTATTTCTCTGCATTTGACCCATCCTTCAGGAGCAGTGGGCAGCTCGTCTTTCAGGCGCCCGGGGACCATCTCCATGATCTTATTGCTCGGCTTGGTCAGGACCTAAGATGGAGGATTTTACCTGGAGCATGTTTTGAGTAAAATCCACAGACGTAAAAAGACGTGGACTGAGGGAGCGTGACGTCACCCACGACGTTCGGATACAGTCAAATGAAGCTCACCGAGGCTAGCGGTTATAGGAGCGAGGTTCAGATTAGGAATGAGAATTTATTTACGGACAAAACGGTGAAATACAAACCCCAGGATCGTGTCGAACACGAACATTTTAAGACCAAAATGAGTCTGACAGTTTTTTAATACAAAGTGAACTGGAGGCAGAATCGATGGAGCCAGAAGCGCCCCCGGGTCCATTTCCTGTTTGGAATGTGACGGCTCGTGTGTTGGTTCTGACCGTTTATATCCTCCTGAGGCCGGCCCATTGGCTTGTGTCCTTTATAGTGCACACTGAGTTAACTGGTCTGTCTCAAGTGTTTTGAGATAGACTCTAGTTTGTGGCTGCGCTATGATAAAATAAATAAGTACATAAATAATACATTTTAAAAAGACATAAATAAAAATAAATACATAAAAATGTATTCATGTAATAAATAAATAATACATAAAAAATAAATGTTGGGATATAAGTCACAATAATTCCCATAAATTCCCAAAACTTCTGTGCAAAGTTACCAATTTGAAAATTCCCAATATTACCCACGCCAAAGTTTCCATGGAAATTTTCCGGAAACTTTCCGGAAATTTTCCGCCACTTTGCAACGCATTATTGTAAAAGGGGGACAATTAAAACACACGACTCACATGATTTATCTGGTTTCTCAGTAAGCTAGCTCTAGCACATTTCGCGGTAGCATCATAAGATCACTTCTTCAGTGAAATGGCGCAAATCTAGTTTACCAGTAAGCTAGCACTACATTTATTTCTACTTTTCTACTTTAATATTGTTTAATATATAGATCTTTAATATATAGATCAAATATAATCTACTTCATGATGTCCTCAGAACTTGACTGCATGTCGTCCTCTTTCTGAAGTGTCTGGCCTCTGTATTTACTGTGAGCTCAGAAAAGTCGCTTTAGCTCTTCAGAATTCTAGAAGTTATTGATCATGTGATAAAGGAATGCAAAATGCATGTAGAGGCTGTGGCTCGAGGCTCTGCACAAAATACTGTCCTACTTTATTCACACAAATGTGATTATTTTAGACAAGATTATGCTACAATATTTTGTATTGATGCCCCCTAACCTTCAACTTTGATAATTCCCAGTTTATTCCCAAAAATTCCCCAAAATTCCCATGGAAAGTTTCCAACTTTGAAAATTACCAAAATTTTGCAACCCTAGTCTAAATACTTTTTGAGGCGACTGTAGAAGCTTGTCAGAGACGGTCATAAAAAAAATGTTTTTGTTAGGTCGGCACATGGATTTAACACAATGACCGTCCATTACAGAGGACATGTTACAACATTATGAATAAAAAAATATATATATACAAAATGTAAATGCTGCACAGCAAAAAAGCTTGTCCAAAATTTAAGATATTAACACTTAAATCTATCAGAAAATGACTTGAAAGTAGTGAAATCTTCTGTCCATGCAGCAAGATAATTTTACTTATTTTAGTTATTTTAAAATAAACTCCCTCTACACTAGAATTAAGCCGTTTCTGAACTAGTAAGTAGATAATAAATCTGAAGATTAGTAATCTGATAAGAGTTTAAAAATCTTGGCCAGATCAGAGAATTTGCAGTGTAAGATGTTCATTTACCTCCAAATAGAAAATCACAATTTTTTTTTTTTTAATACACTTTTTTTTTTGGGTCGCAGGAGGATATAAACATTCATTCATCATCTTCCGCTTTTCAATTTTCTGGGTCGCGGGGGCAGCAGTCCAAGCATTGTTCTGCTGCCCAGAACACAATGCACCAGCCCCCATGAATCCTTCCGCAGGTGGTGGGTCCACAACAGGCCTTGATGTATCTTCTGCCATGGGGCGAGGTGGGGTTAAGTGTCTTGCCCAAGGACACAACGGCAGCGCTCATCTGTGGGAGCTGGGATCACATGCGGTCAACCCGTCAAGAGCGGGATTCAAACCGCCAACCCCTGGATCACGAGGCATATGCTCTACCAACTGAGCTACTGCCGCCCCAGGATATAAACAGTCTATGGATAAATCAAACTAATTGATTAACTAGTAATTCAGACAACCATTTTTATTTTGTTAAATCAGTGTTTGAGCAGTCAGAAAAATCATCAAGGTGTTTTTTATTTAATTTGACGACAGTTGGTGACGATTCGTCGAAGGATTCCATTTTTGAACTCACCGTAACTTCCTGCGTTTTCCCGTAAGTTTTTATTTTCTACTTTTCTTCACAAACCGACACTTGACCCACAAAAATACAATACTAATCTGTGAAATGCACTTGAACCAGACGGTGTTATCGGCACTTCTCTGGGCTGTGACGCTAACTGTAAGCACTGCTCTGTCTGGGGCTTGGTTAATCTGATCTTTATTCAAACATCGTCTGACCATAAAGAAGAACTCCAACAGGTGAGCTGATCTGCGCTGTTTTAAATGAGGTTTTCAGTGAGTCACTTTCACCTTAAATCAAACTCCTGAACTGAACCGTGAACGCACTGATCACAGGAAAATTAAAATGTGCTCTTTACATCACTTTTGGATTTTTTCTTTCGACCGTGTTCGCTAATGTTTGTCCTGCATCACCATGGTAACTGCTGAACACTCCACCAGAGACATACATTCAGCACCCCCTCCCTGTAGGTTCGTGGTTTTCACTTTCTAGAGACGGACACAGATTTCCTTATTAATAACAATGTACTTTGTCATGAAATATCCAAGTCTTTCTTTTCTTTTTCTTTTATTTAATGGGGACAGTGCAGGGTCACAGTTCCCCCGGGGTCTGTGTGTGGACCTCACAGTTACCCCCGGGGTCTGTGTGTGGACCTCACAGTTCCCCCGGGGTCTGTGTGTGGACCTCACAGTTACCCCCGGGGTCTGTGTGTGGACCTCACAGTTACCCCCGGGGTCTGTGTGTGGACCTCACAGTTACCCCCGGGGTCTGTGTGTGGACCTCACAGTTCCCCCGGGGTCTGTGTGTGGACCTCACAGTTACCCCCGGGGTCTGTGTGTGGACCTCACAGTTACCCCCGGGGTCTGTGTGTGGACCTCACAGTTACCCCCGGGGTCTGTGTGTGGACCTCACAGTTCCCCCGGGGTCTGTGTGTGGACCTCACAGTTACCCCCGGGGTCTCTGTGTGGACCTCACAGTTTCCCCCGGGGTCTGTGTGTGGACCTCACAGTTGCCCGGGGTCCGTGTGTGGACCTCACAGTTCCCCCGGGGTCTGTGCGGGACCTCACAGTTTCCCCCGGGGTCTGTGTGTGGACCTCACAGTTACCCCCGGGGTCTGTGTGGGACCTCACAGTTCCCCCGGGGTCTGTGTGTGGACCTCACAGTTCCCCCGGGGTCTGTGTGTGGACCTCACAGTTGCCCGGGGTCCGTGTGTGGACCTCACAGTTCCCCCGGGGTCTGTGCGGGACCTCACAGTTTCCCCGGGGTCTGTGTGGGACCTCACAGTTCCCCCGGGGTCTGTGTGTGGACCTCACAGTTACCCCGGGGTCTGTGTGGGACCTCACAGTTCCCCGGGGTCTGTATGTGGACCTCACAGTTCCCCCGGGTCTTTGTTTTAACAAAATCCTGTAACTGAGGAGGAGCAAAACTTTATATATAAAACATCCAGATTTGAAATGAACAAAATTATTAAAATGAAACAGGTTGTACTTGTCTAAAATAGTGCAGTCGTGAAATGAGAATGGTTTCTTGTCCAATATTTTTACAGCTTTTTAAAAAAGTGATTCAGTTGGTGCGAGTGTTTTGCCCATGTGGCTCTGCAGATCTCTATATGAGACAGAGTCATGGAGTGTAAAAACATTCATGCTGTACACAGAGTGATGTATTCACCAAGTTAAAATTAACAGTAAATCAGAACTTTTAAAGGGATAGTGTGTTTTTTTTTATGTTAATCTGTATGGATTTCCTTCTAAAAGTTCCGTGTGTTGACACCGGCTTACCTCTGACACTCTCAGCTGATCCCGGTTCGGCTCGCTTTCTGGAGCCCACGTAGGGAGGTCCGGTAACTTCCCTGGAACATGAAATAAAGCTTGTTTTTCTTCTCAAAACAAAACATTTGTCTGAAAGGTGATAGATTTGTGTCCCAAACAGTTGTCCACGAAACATCCAGCAGTGTAGATTGCGTTTGCGTATTGACTCTGTCGATTCGTATCACTGCGCGCATATTAGCTGTATTAGCCTGTTCACCTTTAGCGGAAGTGTACGGCAGATGCGGTACGGCGTAAGGGGAAGTTTACAAGTGAACAGGCTGATACAGCTAATATGAGCGCAGTGATACGAGTCGAGACAGACAATACGCGATCGCTAAGTTCGCTGCTGGATGTTTCGTGGACGACTGTTTGTGAAGCAAATCTATCACCTTTCGGACAAATGTGCCGCTGGTTCCTTGTTTCCTTGTGCTGGCCCCACTTCCGCGTTTTAAGCGCGGAGGAAGAAAGGAGAGGCATTTCAGTGAAAAAAACACATTTTCACAGAAAATAAAATTAAACCACTGCTGTTTCAGAGGTCCAGAGGGTCGGGTAAAGGACTTCCGAGCCTAGAAACACTCGCACGTGCCTCCAGGCAAATAAAAAAACGCATTTCGCATTTCGTAGCTCCTTCGCGGTCCAAACTCTCTGGGCGTGATTTACAGAGACGGTGGGTAGACATCCAGACGGGGGGTGGAGCTGCATTTTTCGATGTGACGTCACATAGTTTCCTTTCCAGAATCGCCCGTTTGAGCTGTGTTTTTTTCTAACGCAGAAAAGGATCGCAAATGCTCAGTTTACACATTTCGCAACTTTTAACCATGGGGGGGGGGCTAAACAGGGTAGGGGAGCTCACATTAATGTTCAAAAACCTCAGAAAGTGAAAATTTCATGCCATGGGACCTTTAAAAAAACGCACTATCCCTTTAATGTCATCTTTTCTATCGGTGACTAAGACCAATAACTTGCTAAATTGCAACAAAAAACGTTATTTTCGCTGCCTCCATCTGTAGTAAATATTTTGGCCTTTAGCAGGAGTCTCCAACCTGCAGCTCTCCACCCGCTCCAGCAGCTCTGAATAACAAACATGTTCATTACACGCCTGTTACTATTGGACATGTAGAATTCTGAAGACCGACTTTGTGCACGAATAAATGGACAGTGATTTATGTTTTATGGACGTCTAACTCAACCACTTCCCTCTTGATTGTCTCCATTTCAAAATGAGCAGCTCTCTGGTATTTTTGTTTCGTAAAAGAGCTCACCGGAGGAAAAAGGTTGGAGACCCCTGGCCTGTAAAACGTTGAGACGTCATCTGAAACCCCAACGATTAATGAACGCAGCGTCGGTCTGTTGTTGTGATGTGTTCCAGGGTAAATGCTTTTGAAAGTGTTTCGCTAATGACTCTGGAGCCATAAATAACAGATAAGAATAGCCGTACTGGCCCGAGTGCGTGTGCAAAGACGGTTCCCATGCTTTTTATGACGCAATCGTGTATTTTGGAGAGGTGAACGAACTAGACGGCAAAATGAACTCCATAAAATAACATCCACAGACTTGGCCGCGTCCTCTTGTTGCTTTTCAGTCTGATGGCTCCGACCTCCTTAAGCCCCGGCCTCGTCCACTCCAGCCGCTCTTCTGCTTCGCCCGTACACAGTGCAGCTCTGTATTTTATGGCCCAAAATGATAACAATCCTCTTGTTAAAACCGGCGACGCAGCTGAGTTCAGAATGTTGGCTCGTCCGTCTCTCTCCCTTCCATTAAACTTGGAAAGAAACCCGCTATTCGCATCACTTTGCTTTCTACTTTTACAAGATTGGGCGGCGTCCAGGAGCTGAGTGGTCGCCATAACAACGGGGCCCTCTCTCCGCTCAACCCCGGAGACGACCCGGTGAGTGACGGCCGGGGAGATGAGATCGTTTGGACAGAGTTTGGACGCGGAGTGACGGCCCGGGAGCGGACAGCGGGTCCCTCTTTCAGCGGTTTTCGGTTATACTCGAGATGACAGAAGATCCTCCGGCATCTGCTGCGTTTAAGGAGCCTTCTGACACGTTCACTCACTGCCAAAGAAAATGCAATCCTGGCACCGGCTCGAGCTCCGACTTTCGACTTTTATAGGTTTTATTTGTTGCAGGAAAAGCAAAACTAATACCAAATATCTTCTACGTCGTAAATCTTGTTGGCAGTAGCTGATTTGCGGAGCTGCCACTGAGCGCGTGCCGCCGCTGTCGAAAAAAACAACGTGTACATGTTTGTCTTGGGGCTGCTCTGAAACGAGTCTTTTTCGGGGGCAGAGTTGGCATCAGAGCTCCACTTTAATCACGACAAAATGCCAACGCCGTGCCAAGAAAACTGAAAGAGTACAAACTTATTTTTCAATACAACAAACCGTTCTGTGTTAACTTTACTCCTCCCCAGGCTCGTTCATTATCCTGTTGGGCGTTATGACGGCTCTGTTTCGCTGCCAGCTGCAGAAAGGAAGTACAAAAAGAACTTCTGCAGGTTGAGTTGTACTTTAAAGGTCCGATATGAAACGAAACGGACTCCTGTGAGCTTTAAGTCGTGTTCATAATACTCCCTACAACTGTACTGTACATCATATTTGATACTGTATTTTATATTTGACTACTACTTTTCTATTTAAATCTGATTGCACACATATATTTATTGTCATTATCTTATGTATAAGTATGTCTCATCTGACACTGGTCTGTTGCTCTTTGGTGCTTTTCCATCTATTTGTCTTTTTTTTTCTTTTACCCTCTGTTATATATTGTATATTATATTTGATGAGTGAGCGACTACCCAAAACAATTTATGTTATGTTATGTTTATGAGGCCATACCTGCCTGTCAAAGCCTGATCCCGTCAGATCTCAGAAGCTAAGCAAGGCAGGGCCTGGTTAGTACTTGGATGGGAGACCGCTGGGAATTCCAGGTCCCACAGTGGGGCGCCAGTTGCAAAAAACTGTCGCTGTGTCCTTAGGCAAGACACTTCACCCACATTGCCTAGTATGAAAGTGGAGTGTGCGTGAGTGTTGGAGGTGGTCGGAGGGGCCGATGGCGCAGATTGGCAGCCTCGCTTCCGTCAGTCTGCCCCAGGGCAGCTGTGGCTACAGAAGGTAGCCACCACCACCAAGTGTGGAGTGAATGAATGGTGAACTATGGAGCGCTTTGGGATGACAAGGCATGTCATGAAAGGCGCTATATAAATGCAATGGAAAAAAAAAAAAAACAATTTCCCTTGTGGATCAATAAAGTTTGTCTAAGTCTAAGTTCTAATGCAGTTTCCTCCTTAAACACACCTGGAGTTGTGTTTGTTTCATTCACATGTTTGAGGAACTCTTTATTGTCCAGTTAGCATCAGTTAGCGACAGTTGGCGACAGTTAGTGACAGTTAGCAACAGTTAGTGACAGTTAGCGACAGTGACAGTTACCGACAGTTGGCGACAGTTAGAGGCAGTCAGCGACAGTTAGTGACAGTTAGCAACAGTGACAGTTGGCGACAGCGACAGTTAGTGACAGTTAGCGACAGTTAGCGACAGTGACAGTTGGCGACAGCAACAGTGAGTTAGTGACAGTTGGCAACAGTTAGCTACAGTGACCGTTGCCGACAGTTAGAGACAGTCAGCGACAGTTAGTGACAGTTAGCGACAGTGACAGTTGGCGACAGCGACAGTTAGTGAGTTAGTGACAGTTGGCGACAGTTAGCTACAGTGACAGTTGGTGACAGAAACAGTCAGCGACAGTTAGTGACAGTTAGCGACAGTGACAGTTAGCGACAGTTAGTGAGTTAGTGACAGTTGGCAACAGTTAGCATCAGTTAGCGACAGTGACAGTTAGTGACAGTGACAGCTGGCGACAGTTAGCAACAGTGACAGTTGGCGACAGTTAGTGACAGTTAGCGACAGTGACAGTTAGCGACAGTTAGCAACAGTTGGCAACCGTTAGTGACGGCGACAGTTAGCGACAGTGACAGTTGGCGACAGTTAGCGACAGTTAGTGACAGTTAGCGACAGTTAGTGACAGTTAGCGACAGTTAGTGACAGCGACAGTTTGCTACAGTTAGTGACAGTTGGCGACAGCAACAGTTGGCAACCGTTAGTGACAGCGACAGTTGGCGACAGTTAGCGACAGTGACAGTTAGCGACAGTTGGCAACAGTAAGTGACAGTTAGCGACAGTTAGTGACAGTTACCGACAGTTGGCGACAGTTAGTGACAGTTGGCAACAGTTAGCGACAGTGACAGTTGGCGACAACGACAGTTAGTGAGTTAGCGACAGTTGGCGACAGTTAGCTCCAGTGACAGTTGGCGACAGTTAGCAACAGTTAGCATCAGTTAGCGACAGTGACAGTGACAGTTGGCGACAGTTAGCAACAGTGACAGTTGGCAACAGTTAGCAACAGTGACAGTTGGCGACAGTTAGTGACAGTTAGCGACAGTTAGTGACAGTTGACCACAGCAACAGTTAGCGACAGTTAGCAACAGTTGGCAACCGTTAGTGACAGCGACAGTTAACAACAGTTAGCGACCGTGACAGTTGGCGACAGTTAGCGAGAGTTAGCAACAGTTAGCATCAGTTAGCAACAATTAGCGACAGTGACAGTTGGCGACAGTTAACAAAAGTTAGCATCAGTTAGCGACAGTGACAGTTGGCGACAGTTAGCAACAGTTAGCATCAGTTAGCAACAGTGACAGTTGTTGACAGTTAGCGACAGTTGGCGTTATCATTCCTGGAATAACTGCGTCTCCCAAAGCCTCAGTCCCTCTGGTTTTGTCTTGTCACCATTTTCATGGGAAATGTCAAACTTGATTTTAATGTGAAGGAAACGACTCAAAACAGAATAAGGAAAATAAAAACTCACAGTTTCAATATAAAATAGTCTGTTCTAATGTTGTTCCTCCTCACACACACACCTGGAGTCCTGTTTGTTTCATTCACATGTTTGAGGAACTCTTTATTATTCGTCTGTTACATCTCCAAAGCTCCAAACGCTCTGTTCCACCTCGTGATGTCATCAAGTGGGAGTTTTCAAATGAACACAAAGGTCGGATTTTGTAGGATTCTTCTGCATTTTTACTATATGAACTTTCAAAAATTAATATTTAAATTGTCAAAGCACCTAAAGTGAGTGAGCCTCGTTCTTAGACTTAGACAAACTTTATTGATCCACAAGGGAAAGGATTTGGGTCCAGTCGTTCACTCATCAAATATAAAGTAAAACAGAGGGGAACAAAAAATAGATGGAATAGCAAAAAAAGAGCAGGAGACCGAAGTCAAATGAGACCTAATTATAAAAATAAAAAATAAGTGTATATGTACAAATCAGAATAATAGAAAAATAAGAAAATAAGAAAATATAAAATACAATATCAATTCACAGCTATAAACAGTTGTAGGGAGTATTATCTGTCCCTCACTGTGACAAATGTCTCCAGCTCACAGCCGATCACGTGACCAGCTTTATCTGACCAATCTCGCTCTGATTGGTCAGAACTGCACTTTTCTGACGTCACACGTTTTGGGCGTGAGGTCAGTGTTCAGGAAAAATGCACAAGTAAAAATGTTTTGGGCACAGGCCACTGAAAACAATACGACGCCGTCTTGGGTTCACCTTCCGGTTTTGATTAGAGTTCTGTGGTCTGAAATGATCCACATGATTCTAATGAAGGTGTCTGGAGTTTAAAAACACAGTGGAGCACTTCCTGTATCACCACATGATGACATCACAAGGTGGAACAGAGTGTTTTCAGTCTGAGAGAAGAACTCGTGCTAAATCTGCAGGTTTGTGTGTGAAACGTGTCTCGCCCTCTCCGGGTGGTGGAGAGTCCTCCTCAGGTGGAGGAGTTCAAGTATGTCGGGGTCTTGTTCTCGAGTGAGGGGAGGATGGAGCGTGAGATTGACAGGTGGATCGGTGCAGCGTCGGCAGTGATGCGGTCGCTGTACCGGACCGTTGTGGTGAAGAGGGAGCTGAGCCGAAAGGCAAAGCTCTCGATTTACCGTCGATCTCCGTTCCTCCCCTCACCTATGGTCATGAGCTCTGGGTAATGACCGAAAGGACGAGATCGCCGATACAAGCGGCCGAAAAGAGTTTCCTCCACAGAGAGGCTGGACGCTCCCTTAGAGATAGGGTGAGGAGCTCGGAGTAGAGCCGCCGCTCCTCCACGTGGAGAGGAGCAGCTGAGGTGGCGCCTCCTGGACGCCTCCCTCGGGAGGTGTTCTGGGCATGTCCCACCGGGAGGAGGCCCCGGGGAAGACCCAGGACACGCTGGAGGGACTATTGATACGTTCACACTGCAGGGCTTAATGCTCAATTCCGATTTTTTTGTGAAATCCAATTTTTTTGCGAGGTCGTTCACATTACCAATTAAATACGACTTGTATGTGATCTCCAGTGTGAACTTAAACACCCCAAAAGTGTCCCGCATGCGCCTTGGAGGACACGATGTCAGGCACATCGTGCTCAATGTTTATGGAGGTAACCACTGCGTATCTGAGCCAGAACATGTACAGCTTATTTGTTTTAAGGAGGAGAAGGAGAAGAACGAGGTTTTTGGCCACGGCGTATTGTGGGGCAGTGGCAGTGACGTCCGTAGAAATGAACGTGTTGGTGTGGAGTCGCAGACGAGAGCGGTGGGATTGCTACGTGCTTCGCCGCTTCACTGACACGGAGTTCATTTACTATTTTCACATGACGAGAAGAACGTTTGTGTACATTTGTGAGCGCCGACTTGTACCACTCTCGCTGGAGGAAACACGCCCAGGTCGGATGAACGCGACCTGGTCGTTCAGACTGAAGTCGCATGCCAAAAGATCGGATATGTATCGGTTTTAGGAGCACATATCCAAGTGGCCTGGGTCACATTTGAAAAAATCGGATCTGTGTCGTTCAGACTGTCATTAGAAGATCAGATACATGTCGCATAGAGGCGACATGTATCTGATCGGATTTGGGTCACTTCAGGCTGCAGTGTGAATGTAGTCTATGTCTCCCGGCTGGCCTGGGAACGCGTTGGGGTCCCCCCAAAGGAGCTGGAGGAAGTGTCTGGGGTGAAGGAGGTCTGGGAGTCCCTGTTTAGACTGTTGCCCCGGCCCCGGATAAGAGGAAGAACATGGACGGATGGATGGACGGACATGTGAATGAAACAAAATGCGTGACGAGGAAACGACATTAGGACAGAAAACAGAATAAACGTGTCATCATACGGACCCTTTAAAGTGATGAACGGCAAAATACTCTCTAAGATCCTAAAAACGAGCGCTTCTCGAATGGCACAAATCTGGTTTTAATTTGAGTTAAATTTGAGTTTTGCAGATGTTTCTCTCCACAAACTTCTGTTCATGTTTTTGTTGTGTCACTGAGCAGGACACTTTCACACGCCCTCTTTAGTCACTCTATGTTTGCCCGGTTCAACTGACCTCATCGACATTCCCTGAAGGTGTGATGCTAACTGTAGGCACTGCTCTGTCTGTGGCTTCGTTAGACTTTAATCTGAGTTCAAAATCAAACTCTTAAACAGGACCACGAGCACTGGAAGTTTTCTTTTTTTTTTTTCTGAAATCTCTTGGACTAAATCTGGACTAACCCTGGTCTAAACCTGGACTAAACCTGGACTAAACCTGAACTAAATCTGGACTAACCCTGGACTAAACCTGGACTAACCCTGGACTAAACCTGAACTAAACCTGGACTAACCCTGGTCTAAACCTGGCCTAAACCGGAACTGAACCTGGACTAAACCTGGTCTAAACCTGAACTAAACCTGGACTAAACTTGGACTAAACTTGGTCTAACCCTTGACTAAACCTGGTTTAAACCTGGACTAAACCGTGTCTAAACCTGGTCTAAACCTGAACTAAACTTGTACTAAACCTGGTCTAAACTTGGACTAAACCTGAACTAAACCTGGTCTAAACCTGTACTAAACCTGGTTTAAACCTGGACTAAACCTGGACTAAACTTGGTCTAACCCTGGACTAAACCTGGTTTAAACCTGGACTAAACCGTGTCTAAACCTGGTCTAAACCTGTACTAAACCTGGTCTAAACCTGTACTAAACCTGGTCTAAACTTGAACTAAATCTGGACTAAACCTGGATTAAACCTGGTCTAAATCTGGACTAAACTTGGTCTAACCCTGGACTAAACCTGGTTTAAACCTGGACTAAACCGTGTCTAAACCTGGTCTAAACCTGTACTAAACCTGGTCTAAACCTGTACTAAACCTGGTCTAAACTTGAACTAAATCTGGACTAAACCTGGATTAAACCTGGTCTAAATCTGGACTAAATCTGGACTAATCTTGGATTAATCTTGGTCTAAACCTGGACTAAACCTGGACCTGAGAGAACCCGATGAACATTCCAGCGTACACATACATGTAGAACACCCCAGCGATGTCACAGCAAAGTATCAATAGCAGAAGTGAATGATCTGATCTGATCCTCATTTTCATATCTGGATATTTTGTTTCTTGGTTTCAAATGAAATACAAACAAAATCTTTTTATTCTGATTCCCAGTGACCCTCTCCGTGTCCCCGCCCGCCTTCTGGGAATTCTGCATCGGACAATGTGCAACAGTTTTACACTTAAAATGTTCAGTGATGAAGCCTTGAAGTGGGTCCACGGGGGAAGAGAAGGACCGGTGATGTAACCAGAACACACCTGGCAACAACCAAAAACACTCGACCAAAAGCATAAAAGACCAACACGAGTCCTGCACAAACACACTCTCCACAAACAAACCGACGACTGGACGGGTTTGAGTATTTGTGATTATTTGACTCTTATCAGTGTTTATTCAAAGTGGAACGTGAAACCCTGAGCTGACCTCACGTCCGGGGCCCGGGGCCCGGGGCCTGGAGCCGGAGCTGAAGGAACCGTCAGCAGCTTTTATGGACCAGTTTACTGGGGCCAATTCAAAAGATACAAGAATAAACAGGATAAATGGGCCAATGTTTAATCAGGCTGAGTCTGAGTCCAGTGTAAGCAACAATCAGGAGTAATCACAAGCACATCTGCGCTCTGGGGGCTGGAGTCAGGTCTGTGGAGATGCGAGCCCGTTAAGAGCCCAAAATAAAAATAAATGCTAAATTAAACCTGCTTTTCAGTTTATTTTGACCTAAAATATCCGCAGTGTGGCTTTAAACGGTTCGACCTGTTTTACTTTTCAGAGCCGTTTCCTCCTCTGAACATCTCTGGACCACGGGGCCATGTGGTTTTTATTTTATTGCGGAAACATCTGAGTGGAGCAGAGTCTGTTCAGGGGTCACGGCAGGACAAAAACACGAGTGGACAGAGTCCACAGAGTCCACACGGCCTCTGCCGCGCGCGGCTCATTCATGTGATTTTACGCGGATAAAGTTTCATCCTCCCGTCCTCCCGGACGCTGCGTGGGAAGGAGCCCAAAAAAGCGCACGGAGCCTGGGCCGGGGCCGGGGCGCGGGGCCGGGGCGCGGGGCGCGGGGATGGGAGGTCCTCTGAGCTCCAGATGCGCGCGGAGTGGAGAGAGGAGGGCACGGCTCAAACCGCAGCCACAGAAACTCTTCCTGGTCCAAAAATTGACCGAAAACAAATGTTTTAGCACGAGAGAGCGCGCGAGGATCACGTGGACCCGCAGCACCGAACCCCCGCGCGGCGGTAAGTGCCAAAAGTTCAGTTTTTGTTCTGCCTTTACGCACGGTTACGCACGGTTACGCACGGGAACAGGCGTGATGACGTTTAACGTGTGGACTGGTGCACGCGCAGACGCGAGGAGTGCACGTGGTTTACGTTAAAGTGCACAGTTTACGCGCACAGTGCTCACGCGCTGCGTGTGCCTCGTGCACGGTGCAGGTGCACGCGCGTGCCAGTGCCAGTGAACACAGGCAGCGGATGCAAACGCGCGTGTTCTCCTCCGGCCTGGTTCTGTTCGGTGGTTCTGGTTCTGGTGGTCTGGTTCTGTTCGGTGGTTCTGGTTCTGGTGGTCTGGTTCTGTTCGGTGGTTCTGGTTCTGGTGGGTCTTTAGGTTCAGGACTTTTTATTTAAGTTTCATTTTCAGATTATTCACAGCTTCACTTTTATTATTGATCCTTTGCAGCTGACGTCATGAACATTCCCTGAGTGTGATGCTAACTATAGGCACTGCTCTGTCTGAGAGTGTTGGTGTCTCCATGGTAACTGTGCAGAACACCCCCAGCGTGAATCAAGAACAACCACGACTTTTCATCAACTTCAGTTTAGTTCCTGTCCAAATGTGAAATCACAAAATGTTAGTGTCAGTAGAAGGACAACGTGAGCTTCAGGAAGACGCGAGCTTCAGGAAGACGTGATCTTCAGGAGGACGTGAGCTTCAGGAAGACGTGAGCTTCAGGAGGACGTGATCTTCAGGAAGACGTGAGCTTCAGGAAGACGTGAGCTTCAGGAGGACGTGAGCTTCAGGACGACGCGAGCTTCAGGAAGACGTGAGCTTCAGGAGGACGTGAGCTTCAGGACGACGCGAGCTTCAGGAAGACGTGATCTTCAGGAAGACGTGAGCTTCAGGAGGACGTGAGCTTCAGGAGGACGTGAGCTTCAGGAGGACGTGATCTTCAGGACGACGTGATCTTCAGGAGGACGTGAGCTTCAGGACGACGTGATCTTCAGGAGGACGTGAGCTTGTATCCTGCAGCCCTGAGCCGTTGTTTGTTTCGGTCAGATCTGTGCCTGAAGTGAATGTTTCTCGTTTATTCGTCTCTAAATTAAGTCCGAGTAATTTTCCCAAGTTTATAAAAACATTAAACACTGAAATATCTTTTAATGCCTTATTTTCCTAATCCTGAGGTCTGCAACAAAACCACATAAACAATAATTAAGGCATAAACACCTTCAAAAACGCCCGTATAACTGAGCCTATATAATATAATAAGAAGAGTGTGTTCTGTTCTGAGGAGGACACCAGGACACAGGAACATCTCAAACCGCACGCTCCACAAACCACCGCGACATGAACACACTAAACACACTAAACACTAATTACTGACACTGGGGAAAGTGAAAAACAGGGTGGGCACAATCTGGTCTGAATCTGGGGATAATATTTGGTGAATATAATAAATATTCTATAAACGTTTGCGTCATCCACTTCTGGCTCAGGTGTATTTGTCTTCATCTGTTCTGATTTAAAGGGACACTGTGTAGGATGGTGGCGCAGTGGTGGATGGTGGTATTGCAATTCCGGTTCTAGCTACGGCAGACTTCGAGGGTCATAAAGCAGACCCCCCAGGATTTCGTGTGATTGTTGCGGCTAAAATGCCTGAATTTGCGGGAGCTTTTCCAAAAAGTTGCGATGAAAGTTGCGGTGCTTTTAAGGTTTTTGTTGCGATTTTGTTGCGGGAGGAAGTGAAAGTTGCGATAAATAGTTGCGATTTTCCCTTTTTGTAATTAAAATTGAATAATATTTTGAATACTGAGTTATTACTGACAAAGAATAATACAAAGACACAGAGATCACAGATATGGTCCTAAAACAACCTTACCAACATCCAAAATAAATTACTACTAGGAGGGGAACTGTTTTGGTCTTTTGCTGTTATTTTTGTGGGCAAATGGCGCCGCAGACATGTTTCTTTGCCATTAGAAGCCGTGTCCCAATTCCCAGAGTGCACAGTTCGGAGTGTGGCCCGAAGGGCATGTGCGTCACACATTTCGACAGAACACCGGCGCGACGACTGCTGTCCCACTTCTTTTTTGTCCCATGCGCAGTTAACACGCGGTCCGAACACCGCGGTCGTTAAAGGGATATGCCACCCCCAGGTCAAATTTGGGCATCTCCCCACAGTCCAGAGACTAAAATAAGTGGTGGAAAGCGTTTTCCTGCTCACCCAGCCATTGTCCGAGTCTGTCGCCACTGACCGCCGCGGTATCTGGTGCTCCTCCGCCTTAGACTGGAGTCTAACGTCGCCAGAGAAAGATTTCGGCCAAAAGGAATTAATTTGCTCGATGCGTTTCCCAATTACTTTGTGTGTAGTGCGCATTCATATCGAGTGCAAATAAATGTGCAAATCAACACGGAGAGCTTGACTTGGTCATTTTGGGTGGGAACTATTTTCCAGTGCGGAAGAATACAGCCGAATCACGCAGCACGCTGCCAGGGGAATCCCTGTTACGCACCGGGAAGGGAGTTCCCCTGTTGCACAACGTGGTGCGTGATACGGCTGTATTCTTACGCACTGGAAAATAGTTCCCACCCAAAATGACCAAGTCAAGCTCTCCGTGTTGATTTGCACATTTATTTGCACTCGATATGAATGCGCACTACACACAAAGTAATTGGGAAACGCATCGAGCAAATTAATTCCTTTTGGCCGAAATCTTTCTCTGGCGACGTTAGACTCCAGTCTAAGGCGGAGGAGCTGCAGATACCGCGGCGGTCAGTGGCGACAGACTCGGACAATGGCTGGGTGAGCAGGAAAACGCTTTCCACCACTTATTTTAGTCTCTGGACTGTGGGGAGATGCCCAAATTTGACCTGGGGGTGGCATATCCCTTTAAGCGGTCCGCGGACTGCAGTCGGGGCTGAGCAAGTGTGCACCTCCTTGACTGCAGTCTGAGCCCACTTCGGGCCGCGCTCCGAGCTGTGCACTCTGGGAACTGGGACATGGCCGCAGTTTGGTTTCGTCACACGGAAGTAAGGCAGAAGGAAGTTGGTCGGCGTTCAATACGTCGCCGATGATTGGTCAAAATTAGTAAAAATTGCGGAAAAGTTGCGGTGATTGGTCAAAATTGCAACACCGCCCTGAAATCACGGGGATTGGCTGAAGTTACATTGAAGTTGCAAATCGCAACATTGCGAATTCCTGGAGGGTCTGATAAACAACAGTAATAAGTAGCAGAATCTCCCAGGAACCAGTAGGTAGCGGTATGCGCAAGCAACGCGTAACCCGCCATTAACCCAAAAGTGAAACTGTGTGAAATCCCCGGGCCAGTGCCGACAGCTATAAAGAAAACGGCGAAGGCGGAGCCCAAAATCCAGTATGTCCTTCTGCGGCTCTCGTAGTTAAAATGGATGCCGCTACATGGGGAAGATCCTCCTTTTATGCAGGTGAAATCGACTATATCTAAGTCCAACAGAATACTTTGATTTCATGATGGAAGTGAAAAGGCTTGGAAAACAATGTATTTTTGAATGGGTATCTTCAATATCGGTAATTAACGGGTAAAAATCTTACACAGTGTACCTTTAAAGCCGCTTCATGTAACTTTTCTGTTGCTTTGCTCATGTCCCTGGAGACATTGCTTTGTCTGGAATGTTTCACAATATGGCATTAAACTGGTCCTTTTTGCAAATTCTCAATTACAAGTCTCCTTGACATGACTTGTACCTGTGAGTGTGCTCGCCTCTCCCCAGATATGACCTGTAGTTCATAGTTCATAGTTCATAGTTTGCTTTATTGTCGAAAAACCATATGTACATGTACACAGAGTAATTCAAAAATTCAGTTTCCCCGCTAACCAGGACAGGCAGGACAGTGATAGAGCGGCGAGGGGAGGGGCCACGTACATGTACGCACCGACGACTCTGAGATACAGAGTGGAAAAGTGCAGTACAATCAATGACAATTATTCACAACATGTAATGACAGAAAACAATTGGACAGGCAACATACTGTGTTTTTTTTCTTGATTTATGACCAGGTTTAGTTCAAGTTTAATCCAAGTTTAGACCAGATTTAGTCCAGATTTAGACCAGGTTTAGTCCAGGTTTAGTCCAGATTTAGTTCAAGTTTAATCCAAGTTTAGACACGGTTTAGTTCAGGTTTAGACCAGGTTTAGTCCAGGGTTAGACCAAGTTTAGTCCAAGTTTAGACCAGGTTTAGTTCAGGTTTAGACCAGGTTTAGTCCAGGTTTAGTCCAGGTTTACACCAGGTTTAGACCAGGTTTAGACCAGGTTTAGTCCAGGGTTAGACCAAATTTAGTCCAGGTTTACACCAGGTTTAGACCAGGTTTAGACCAGGTTTAGACCAGGTTTAGTCCAGGTTTAGTCCAGGTTTACACCAGGTTTAGACCAGGTTTAGTCCAGGGTTAGACCAAATTTAGTCCAGGTTTACACCAGGTTTAGACCAGGTTTAGACCAGGTTTAGACCAGGTTTAGTCCAGGTTTAGTTCAGGCTTAGACCAGGTTTAGTCCAGGTTTACACCAGGTTTAGACCAGGTTTAGACCAGGTTTAGACCAGGTTTAGACCAGGTTTAGTCCAGGTTTAGACCAGGTTTAGACCAGGTTTAGACCAGGTTTAGACCAGGTTTAGTCCAGGGTTAGACCAAATTTAGTCCAGGTTTAGACCAGGTTTAGACCAGGTTTAGACCAGGTTTAGACCAGGTTTAGTCCAGGTTTAGACCAGGTTTAGACCAGGTTTAGTTCAGGCTTAGACCAGGTTTAGTCCAGGTTTACACCAGGTTTAGACCAGGTTTAGTCCAGGTTTAGTCCAGGTTTAGACCAGGTTTACACCAGGTTTAGTCCAGGTTTAGACCAGGTTTAGACCAGGTTTAGTCCAGGTTTAGTCCAGGTTTAGTCCAGGTTTAGACCAGGTTTAGACCAGGTTTAGTCCAGGTTTAGACCAGCTTTACACCAGGTTTAGTCCAGGTTTAGTCCAGGTTTAGACCAGGTTTAGTCCAGGTTTAGACCAGGTTTAGACCAGGTTTAGTTCAGGCTTAGACCAGGTTTACACCAGGTTTAGACCAGGTTTAGACCAGGTTTAGACCAGGTTTAGTCCAGGTTTAGACCAGGTTTAGACCAGGTTTAGTCCAGGTTTAGACCAGGTTTAGTCCAGATTTAGTCCAGGTTTAGTCCAGGTTTAGACCAGGTTTAGACCAGGTTTAGACCATGTTTAGACCAGGTTTAGACCATGTTTAATCCAGGTTTAGTCCAGGTTTAGTCCAGGTTTAGACCAGGTTTAGACCAGGTTTAGTCCAGGTTTAGACCAGGTTTAGACCAGGTTTAGTACCGGTTTAGACCAGGTTTAGACCAGGTTTAGACCAGGTTCCCTGTCCACCTTCAGCCTGGGCTGCAGAGGACGTGGAGGCTCCAGCCCCTCCAGAGAATATGTCTGTTATTTTAGAACATTTTGCAGCGTCTATAGTGAGATTTTTTAATCTTTTATCCTGTAACTTCTCCACACCCCCTTTTCTGCCGCTTCTCCATGTTTCCACCTCAACACTGAAACTGTCAGGATCAGTGCAGAGAAAGGGGCGGGACCGCTCTCGTAAGCTTCTATATCCTGATTGGTTTAGTCCACTGTCTGTACTGAAGATGGACCAATGGGACGCCTCCTCTAAATTGTGGGCCGGTCTCAAGGATACGTTCACACTGCAGGGCTTAATGCTCAATTCCGATTTTTTTTTGCGAGGTCGTTCACATTTCCAATTAAATGCGACTTGTATGTGATCTCCAGTGTGAACTTTAAACGCCCCAAAAGTGTCCCGCATGCGCCTTGGAGGACACGACGAGGTCACGTGCAGCGAGCGTGCTCAGTGTTTACGGAAGTCGCCTAAAGTTGCTGTCGTACCGGAGCCAGAACATGTACAGCTTATTTGTTTTAAGGAGGAGACGGAGAAGGACGAGGCTTTTGTCCACGGCGTTTTGTGGGGCAGTGGCAGCAACGTCCGTAGAAATGAACGTGTTGGTGCGGCGTCGCAGACGAGAGCGGTGGGATTGCTACGTGCTTCGCTGCTTCACTGACACGGAGTTCATATACTATTTTCACATGACGAGAAGAACGTTTGTGTACGTTTGTGAGCGCCGACTTGTACCACTCTCGCTGGAGGAAACACGCCCAGGTCGGATGAACGCGACCTGGCTGTTCAGACTGAAGTCGCATGTCAAAAGATCGGATATGTATCGGTTTTAGGACCACATATCCAAGTGGCCTGGATCGCATTTGAAAAAATCGGATCTGTGTCGTTCAGACTGTCATTAGAAGATCAGATACAGGTCACATAGAGGCGGAAACATCGGATTTGGGTCACTTCAGTAAAAAAACAAACAAACAAAAAAAAACATCGGCCCCTAGGACTGTCGGCCCACCGGGAAAATGCCCGGTATGCCTGATCACCAGTCCAGTGTTTCTGTAGCTCAGGGTGTTCGTCGTGTCCATGTGCAGGACGCTCGATGTTTTTGACTTTATTAAAGGAGACGTGGAGTTAAACTGGGCCAGAAGTTGTGCCGTGGGAGAGAGACTGTGTGTAATTTCTCATCAGCTCAACACTGGAGCGTTTCTGCAGATCTTTAGTCACTGTGGATTAATCATTGGACTAATTATGGTATTTGGATTATCGGGATTATGTGGACCGCAGCAGAACCAGGATCAGAGCTGGAGGTTTGGAAGTGACTCGGGTTTCATGTTTTGTTGTTTTTTTGTTTTGTTTACACAGTTTGAGAGATTTGGCGAGCTCCAGATGAGCTTCCTTTGAGCACGAGGCGGGTCTTCGGGCGAGTTCGTCAGAGCGGGAATCACGTTTGACGGATGATCGGGGAGGGAGGGCGGATACTCGTTTGGGCAGCGTGGCGTCGTCATTTTGGTCCAAATGGAATAAAAGTGTGAGGGGCCCACAGCCTGGTTTAGACCTGGTTTAGACCTGGTTTAGACCTGGTTTAGACCTGGTTTAGTCCTGGTTTAGTCCTGGTTTAGTTCTGGTTTAGTCCTGGTTTAGACCTGGTTTAGTCCTGGTTTAGTCCTGGTTTAGTTCTGGTTTAGTCCTGGTTTAGTCCTGGTTTAGACCTGGTTTAGTCCTGGTTTAGTTCTGGTTTAGTCCTGGTTTAGTCCTGGTTTAGACCTGGTTTAGACCTGGTTTAGACCTGATTTAGACCTGATTTAGACCTGGTTTAGTCCTGGTTTAGACCTGATTTAGTCCTGGTTTAGTCCTGGTTTAGTCCTGGTTTAGACCTGGTTTAGTCCTGGTTTAGTCCTGGTTTAGTCCTGGTTTAGACCTGGTTTAGACCTGGTTTAGTCCTGGTTTAGTCCTGGTTTAATCCTGGTTTAGACCTGGTTTAATCCTGGTTTAGACCTGGTTTAGTCCTGGTTTAGTCCTGGTTTAGACCTGGTTTAGACCTGGTTTAGTCCTGGTTTAGTCCTGGTTTAGACCTGGTTTAGACCTGGTTTAGTCCTGGTTTAGTCCTGGTTTAGTCCTGGTTTAGACCTGGTTTAGACCTGGTTTAGTCCTAGTTTAGTCCTGGTTTAGTCCTGGTTTGGTCCTGGTTTGGACCTGGTTTAGTCCTGGTTTAGTCCTAGTTTAGTCCTGGTTTAGTCCTGGTTTAGTCCTGGTTTGGACCTGGTTTAGTCCTGGTTTAGTCCTGGTTTAGTCCTGGTTTAGACCTGGTTTAGACCTGGTTTAGTCCTAGTTTAGTCCTGGTTTAGTCCTGGTTTAGTCCTGGTTTAGTCCTGGTTTGGACCTGGTTTAGTCCTGGTTTAGTCCTGGTTTAGTCCTGGTTTAGTCCCGGGCCGGTGTGCTGGTGTTTAGAGGCCGATAACCGAAACTCAAAAAAGTGCAAATATCGCCCCGATATATCTGCCTATTGATCTGTCTCTAATTGATCGGCGGTAAATTCTCGTGGTTAAATGAACAATAATGATTTTGTCCAGGCCGTTCTTTGATTGTGCGTCTGTGTTTAGACTCGGCCAAATCTCAGGTGCACATGAGGATAACCATGACTCATCGATCAGGTCGACTCAGGATCAGGACTCGGATCTGCACCTGAACTCCGCTCATCATGAGTCTGTGTTCCACTCCGGCTTTTCTTTTGCCGACAAAAAGAGCGTGGAATCGGCCGGGGCACGGCGAGCGGATCCTCGTTAAAACAGAAACGTGGGTGTGATGTGAGTTTGGGTTCAGTCCGAGTGCGAGACTTTTGAGATGCCAAAGAGAAACGAAGACAGAAAGATTCAAACGAGAAGAAACCTTCAGCTCCAGCTCCAAACCGGATCACAGAGCTGCTCCTCCTCAGGACGGGAAACACCTGAATGTCTCACATTAGAAAAACATCACCATGGCAACAGGGCTCAAAATCTCCTGGCTCCACAACAAACTTTACGTCTGATGTTTTCCCTCTTTTCCAGGTGGCGCTGTTGTGCCATTTTACACAAATTATTAAACATAAAATTAAATCCAAAAATAAAATACCAAAGAGACCAAACGAATACCTGGACTAAACCAGGGCTAAACCAGGACTAAACCGGGACTAAACCGGGACTAAACCGGGACTAAACCGGGACTAAACCAGGTCTAAACCAGGGCTAAACCAGGACTAAACCAGAACTAAACCAGGACTAAACCAGGACTAAATCAGGACTAAACCAGGTCTAAATCAGGACTAAACCGGGACTAAACCGGGACTAAACCAGGTCTAAATCAGGTCTAAACCAGGAATAAACCATGACTAAACCAGGACTAAACCAGGACTAAACCAGGACTAAACCGGGGCTAAACCAGGACTAAACCAGGACTAAACCGGGGCTAAACCGGGACTAAACCAGGGCTAAACCAGAACTAAACCGGGACTAAACCAGGACTAAACCAGGACTAAACCAGAACTAAACCAGGACTAAACCAGGACTAAACCAGGACTAAAACAGGACTAAACCAGGACTAAACCGGGACTAAACCAGGACTAAACCAGGACTAAACCAGAACTAAACCAGGACTAAACCAGGACTAAACCAGGACTAAAACAGGACTAAACCAGGACTAAACCAGGACTAAACCAGGACTAAACCGGGACTAAACCAGGACTTGGTCGACTAAATTCGGATCAGTTCTGGACGTGTTGCTACACAACAAAAAATTCCAACTCTTTTATTCTTTGGAAAATTTCAGATAAACTTTTATTAGTCGCAGTGAAATGAAAAGATTTCAGGAGAAATTCTGTGGAGAGTCTCAGGATCAGGACCTGCAGAGAGGAAGAGGAAGAGGAGCAAAATCTGACATAATTTCTTGTAATTTTGCTTATTTTATTTCATATTTTGTTCTCATTGGTGAAACTCGACCATTTTTGTTGGATCCAAGTGGAAACTCAGAAGATCATCATCCACATGTGCACGCTCCTGTGGACCTTTTATCTCCACCGATGTGTCTCCAGATCTGATCCCAGATCTGTGGCAGGAGAAACACCCGAGGGTCCGTGACCTGAGAGACGGAGAACCTCCTGAGGACCAGAACCAGGTCCATCCACATCTGTGAGGGAGGAAAGAGAGGAACATCTGAAAATGTTCAGAATGAGCGATTGTTCTCTGGGGGATTCAGACTCAAGCCAAAAGTCAAATTAAAAACCAAAACAGAAGATGATCAAAGGAGAAGTTCAATTTGTCAACTGGACAAAGTTTGTTTGGTTGAAAACGTTTCGCCGCTCATCCGAGAGGCTTCGTCAGCTCTGGTTATTGTACTGGTTAGACCCTGCTTAACAAAACAGAATAAACAATATAAAAGTCTCAGTGTTTTTTGACTCTGGAACAAAGTAAAGAATCCTTCAAGAGAACGAGGTCTTAAATTCATCTTCTGGAAATGCACCTGAACATGTCAGTGACCCACAGCCTGGGCACAGGCGGCGCTCTCCACTCCCGTGGTTCTCCTCTCTGGAGTCAGAACCGAGGCTTCCTCAGCTGCTCGTGGTGTTCTTGATGTTTCTGCTCCTCTGGACCTGCTGTGCCCAAAGCTCTGAGAGACCCTCAGGTCCTCTGCTGCAAGCGACGGGCAAACACCTCCAGCTCTGAGCTCAAACATCTCCAGCTCTGAGCTCAAACATCTCCAGCTCTGAGCTCAAACATCTCCAGTCCTGAGCTCAAACACCTCCAGCTCTGAGCTCAAACATCTCCAGCTCTGAGCTCAAACATCTCCAGCTCTGAGCTCAAACATCTCCAGCTCTGAGCTCAAACATCTCCAGCTCTGAGCTCAAACATCTCCAGCTCTGAGCTCAAACATCTCCAGCTCTGAGCTCAAACATCTCCAGCTCTGAGCTCAAACATCTCCATCTCTGAGCTCAAACATCTCCAGCTCTGAGCTCAAACATCTCCAGCTCTGAGCTCAAACATCTCCATCTCTGAGCTCAAACACCTCCAGCTCTGAGCTCAAACATCTCCAGCTCTGAGCTCAAACATCTCCAGCTCTGAGCTCAAACATCTCCAGCTCTGAGCTCAAACATCTCCATCTCTGAGCTCAAACATCTCCAGCTCTGAGCTCAAACATCTCCAGTCCTGAGCTCAAACATCTCCAGCCCTGAGCTCAAACATCTCCAGCTCTGAGCTCAAACATCTCCAGCTCTGAGCTCAAACATCTCCAACTCTGAGCTCAAACATCTCCAGCTCTGAGCTCAAACATCTCCAGCTCTGAGCTCAAACATCTCCAGCTCTGAGCTCAAACATCTCCATCTCTGAGCTCAAACATCTCCATCTCTGAGCTCAAACATCTCCAGTCCTGAGCTCAAACATCTCCAGTCCTGAGCTCAAACATCTCCATCTCTGAGCTCAAACATCTCCAGCTCTGAGCTCAAACATCTCCAGCTCTGAGCTCAAACATCTCCAGTCCTGAGCTCAAACATCTCCATCTCTGAGCTCAAACATCTCCAGCTCTGAGCTCAAACATCTCCAGCTCTGAGCTCAAACATCTCCAGCTCTGAGCTCAAACATCTCCAGCTCTGAGCTCAAACATCTCCATCTCTGAGCTCAAACATCTCCAGTCCTGAGCTCAAACATCTCCAGCTCTGAGCTCAAACATCTCCATCTCTGAGCTCAAACATCTCCAGTCCTGAGCTCAAACATCTCCAGCTCTGAGCTCAAACATCTCCATCTCTGAGCTCAAACATCTCCAGTCCTGAGCTCAAACATCTCCAGCTCTGAGCTCAAACACCTCCAGCTCTGAGCTCAAACATCTCCAGTCCTGAGCTCAAACATCTCCATCTCTGAGCTCAAACATCTCCAGTCCTGAGCTCAAACATCTCCAGCTCTGAGCTCAAACATCTCCATCTCTGAGCTCAGCCGTGGAGGAAAGACAGAAGATCCACAGTGAGGAAGCTTTAACCCCGAGGGCAGTGAGGAGGAGCCGGGAGAGGAACACTTCATTAGGGCTGAAACATCTGGACGCTCTCTGAGGTCACATGACCAGCGGCTCCTCTGGAGGTCACACGCTCCACATTTCCTGTTTTGGTCCTGACGGCGTGTTATTCCTCGCAGTGCGCTCGTCTTTGCCAAACACACGGCTCTTTACGGCATCTTTTATAGTTTTCTTTGAAGTGTTTGAAATCTGCACCGATTCCTCCACCGGCGGTGATCTGGCGACATGTGGTGGAAGTTCAATAAACCAGAACATTGATCTGTTTATCGGTGGAGCTCCTCCTACAGGAGAACCACGAGTTTATTGGATCAATAAAAGATTCATTAACCACATCAGGCAAAGACTGAACCAAGACCAGGACTGAACCAGGACTAAACCAGGACTAAACCAGGACTAAACCAGGACTAAACCAGGACTGAGCCAGGACTGAACCAGGACTGAACCAGGACTAAACCAGGACTAAGCCAGGACTGAACCAGGACTGAACCAGGACTAAACCAGGACTAAGCCAGGACTGAACCAGGACTGAACCAGGACTGAACCAGGACTAAACCAGGACTAAACCAGGACTAAACCAGGACTGAGCCAGGACTGAGCCAGGACTGAACCAGGACTGAACCAGGACTAAACCAGGACTAAACCAGGACTAAACCAGGACTGAGCCAGGACTGAACCAGGACTGAACCAGGACTGAACCAGGACTAAACCAGGACTGAACCAGGACTAAACCAGGACTAAACCAGGACTGAACCAGGACTGAACCAGGACTGAACCAGGACTAAACCAGGACTGAACCAGGACTAAACCAGGACTAAACCAGGACTGAACCAGGACTAAACCAGGACTGAACCAGGACTGAACCAGGACTAAACCAGGACTGAACCAGGACTGAACCAGGACTAAACCAGGACCAGAAGAGTCAGTGAAGTACACATCAATCAATCAATCGATCAATCTTTATTTATAAAGCTCTTTTCATACAAAAAAAGGTAACACAAAAACAGTCCACACACACACACACACACACACACACACACACACACACACACACACACACACACAAGCCCCCCCCCCCTCCAGAGGAAACACTGGAAATCCTAAACATGATGAAGATGAGTTCTAATAATGCAGCTAAAATAAATAAGTTAAATAAAATATAAAAACAAGTAAAATCAATCACCAATCGATCGTGGTGGACGGAGCAGAGCTCCAGCTCCTTCTGGACTCAGACCTGAAGTCTACATCACAGCAGAGGGTCAAATTATAATAAAAATAATAGTGGAGGATGAATTTTAAACTTTGTCGCTGTAAAAGCAGAAGGTTCATTGTGTGTGGAGTGTGTGGAGTGTGTCTCCTGCAGAAAGTTCAGTGTGTGTGGAGTGTGTGGAGTGTCTCCTGCAGAAGGTTCAGTGTGTGTGGAGTGTCTCCTGCAGGAGCTCAGGACATGAACATAAAGATCGTGGGGAAAATGTTCCGCGATTGTCTCACTGTGGATGATTTTCCTCCTGTGACGTGGATGTGGCTCAAGAACATGAGGAGCACTAAAGGAACACGCGGAGGTGTGCGCGGATCTCCACGCGCAGGGGCCCGGGGCCGCTGGTGGCGCTGGTGCTTCTCCAGAGGAACGAGAAGAAGAGTCCTGACTGCGTCTCCTTCACACGTGGACGAGGAACCCGGGCGCGCGGCTGGTGGTCGTGGGCACTGGAGCAGACACACGGTGACACGCGGTGACTAAACTGGTGTTTTCGCCTCCAAATCCTCCCCTGACCTGGATGTGGAGTCTGACTTGGTGAGTTTGTGTCACAAACATGTGGAGATGACCCGGAGGTTTGACCCGGAGGTTTGACCCGGAGGTTTGGCCCGGAGGTTTGGCCCGGAGGTTTGGCCCGGAGGTTTGACCCGGAGGTTTGACCCGGAGGTTTGACCCGGAGGTTTGGCCCGTGGGCGCGTGTGTGCGGCGTTTTTGCGAGTCATGCAGCGGGGCTCAACTGGTAAGTCACTGACTTTCCCCGGCGGGATGTGAGTTCAAATCCCCCCCGGCAATGAGCAAACCAGTGTGGGTCCTTGGGCAAGACCCTTCACGGTACTGCCCCCCGGTACTGCCCCCGGGCTGCTCACTGCTCCTGAAAAGGATGGGTCAAATGCAGAAGTCATATTTGTCCCGTGTGTCACTGTGCAGGACTCTCAAGTTTTGAACATTGTAGGAGTGAGATTTCCGAGGACTTTTTCTGACAAAAAGTTAATATTATCATTCAATAATGCACAGGATAATTTGTTATCACACACAGTCTTGGTTTAGACCTGTTTTAGTCCTGGCTTAGTCTTGGTTTAGACCTGGTTTAGACCTGGTTTAGTCTTAGCTTAGTCTTGGTTTAGTCCTGGTTTAGTCCCAGTTTAGTCTTGGTTTAGACCTGGTTTAGACCTGGTTTAGTCTTGGTTTAGTCCTGGCTTAGACCTGGTTTAGTTCTGGTTTAGACCTGGTTTAGACCTGGTTTAGTCTTGGTTTAGTCCTGGCTTAGACCTGGTTTAGTCCCAGTTTAGTCTTGGTTTAGACCTGTTTTAGTCCTGGCTTAGTCTTGGTTTAGTCCTGGTTTAGACCTGGTTTAGACCTGGTTTAGACCTGGTTTAGACCTGGTTTAGTCTTGGTTTAGTCCTGGCTTAGACCTGGTTTAGTCCCAGTTTAGTCTTGGTTTAGTCCTGGTTTTGTCCTGGTTTAGTCCTAGTTTAGTCCTGGTTTAGTCCTGGCTTAGACCTGGTTTAGTCCCAGTTTAGTCTTGGTTTAGACCTGTTTTAGTCCTGGCTTAGTCTTGGTTTAGTCCTGGTTTAGACCTGGTTTAGACCTGGTTTAGACCTGGTTTAGTCTTGGTTTAGTCCTGGCTTAGACCTGGTTTAGTCCCAGTTTAGTCTTGGTTTAGTCCTGGTTTTGTCCTAGTTTAGTCCTGGTTTAGTCCTGGCTTAGACCTGGTTTAGTCCCAGTTTAGTCTTGGTTTAGTCCTGGTTTTGTCCTGGTTTAGTCTTGGTTTAGACCTGTTTTAGTCCTGGCTTAGTCTTGGTTTAGTCCTGGTTTAGACCTGGTTTAGTCTTAGCTTAGTCTTGGTTTAGTCCTGGTTTAGTCCCAGTTTAGTCTTGGTTTAGACCTGGTTTAGACCTGGTTTAGTCTTGGTTTAGACCTGGTTTAGTCTTGGTTTAGTCCTGGCTTAGACCTGGTTTAGTCCCAGTTTAGTCTTGGTTTAGTCCTGGTTTAGTCCTGGTTTAGTCCTGGTTCAGTACTGGTTTAGTCTTGGTTTAGTCCTGGTTTAGTGCCGAAATAGATGCAGAAATAATCTGATAATATGACTCACCCATAAGAACGCGGTCACTCCCGATAGTTTGTGTATCCATGTCTGCACGTGTCACGGTCTTTAATAATCCGGAGCTCCGGAGAAAAGGACATAATCCCGAACTTATCCCGTGTCCCGAGACGAGAGTTCCTTCTTACGTAGCATTAACGTAGCAAGTTAAGGATTCTTCTTCTCTTGGAAATGCCGCGTAAATATCAGGCGGCTCGCTCACAGCTGATCGGCGAACAGACGCAAACACAACAGCGGCAATCGTTTGTTTGCAGATGACCTGGTGTTTTTTAGTCGGAGCTCCGCTGGTCTCCAGCAGCTGCTCCACATCTGTGCAGCTCATAGTGGAGAATGAGATAAAATATTCCGTACTTTTCGGACTATAAGCCGCTAGTTTTTTCTCACACTTCGGACCCTGAGGCTTATAATCAGGTGCGGCTTATGTATGGATTACTTCTTTATCAAGACAGCGAGTGTAGCGCGTAACCCGAGCTCCACTGCACGTGTCAGCGTTTTCCGCCCTATTGCTGTAAGTGAAAGGACCCGTTCTGTATTTATACCACCACAACTACAGATATATGACACCGTGATGATGTGTTTAAGGTTTTACATTATTTTATTTTGCCGGGATATTTCTTCCTACGATGTTAAAAATGTGCACAGTTTGAAATAAAACAAATATATCTGTATTTTGTATTTGTTTGCGCCAACTGAAAGGCAAATTAACGTTTTTTTTACAATCTGAGCCTTCTTTCGGCAATAAAACAAGTAGTTTTACTCACCCATAGCATTTTTCTGTCAATTGGAGCAGTATCGCAGAACTTATGTTGAGCCGTTCTGTTCTAGTAATGATCCCGTATCCTTAACATGGTGCTGTATCATTTGCTCGGGGCATTACTTTGCGGTCTCCAAATAACACAAACTTTAGCACTTTTCAAATCATAGAAGCCCGATGTCTTAATGTAAGATTTTGTTTGAAGCAAAAGTGGCCTGTAATCCGAGATTTAGCCATAGTTTCGAGTAGATGAGGACGCCAGTGCGCATGTGCGGACTGTGCTCTCAGCTCCCGGGACCCAAACATGAAACGCAAAGCTGAAAACTATGGATAAATCTCGGATTACAGGCCACTTTTGCTTCAAACGAAATCTTTCATTAAGACATCGGGCTTCTATGATTTGAAAAGTGCTAAAGTTTGTGTTATTTGGAGACCGCAAAGTAATGCCCCGAATACAAATGCTAACAAATGCTAACGGATACGCTACAACATAACTTTCTTCAAACAGCTCCAAATGACACGAACGTGATATGGGTGAGTCAAACGACTTGTTTTATTACCGAAAGAAGGCTCAGATTGTAAAATAACGTTACTTTTCCTTGAAGTAAAGCACTGCCTTATGGGAAATTCCCACGGCCGGAGAATTGACCAATCACGGCACTAGTTGCGTTTCTCATGAAAGTGAATAGAACGGTGAAGATTGTGGTCGTGTGGTCAAGTTCGTCAAAGTAGAAGAGGAGACAGACGGACGGTCGGATACTTCGCATTATAGTTTAGTCAAATGAATCGAGGCACTAAACGACACAAGGGGGGGGGGGGGCGGAGAAAAAGGGAAAAATTGAAGAGAGCACTGCTGTCGGGGGGCGAAAAATGTGCGGAACCTGGACACAGATGACGTTATCGATCGGGTTGCTGATCGCACTTCGCATGAAAGTAAGACACTTTTTGTTTTTAGTAGGGCTGTCAAACGATTAATTTTCTTGATCGCAACTAATCTCAGAAATTTCATAGTTAATCGCGATTAATTGCGATTTATTTTGCATGTTTAAAATTGATATCTTGCAGTAAGACCGTTCGAATCTAAAGTTAAACTCACAATGCAAAGTATTTCTCACCATTTTTTTATTTCAAAAAAGTGCAGAGAAAGGAAAAAGTAACAATGAACCAGTAATAGTGCTTATTTTGAGAAATTGTAAATAAATGATTGAAGCCCGCTCGAGCTGCCTACGGATGCGTAGAAGGAACAAAATACTAGCAAATCGACAATGAGTTTAATTAATACAACCAAATGAGCTGCATATGGATGGTAGAATTGCGGAAAATGCTGGCAAACTCTGATCGCGATTAAAAAAATTGTTCGCGATCAAAACTCTAATCGCGATTAATCGCGATTAACGCGTTAATATTCCCAGCCCTAGTTTTTAATTCTGGCTGGGTTGAGCATTGATTTCCATGATTTTACTGCAGTTGTTTAATGCGTGGGGCTGACGTCTGCCGCTGTTACCTGATGTGCTTTGTGTGTGTAGCTGCTGTTTTGGTATTTTATTCTGCGCGGTTCTGTGCTGGCATGAGGCTACAGGCTGGACATTTTACAGTTGTTTTACTGCCGTGTTTCTGCCGTTGTGTTTCTGCCGTGTTTCTGCCGTAGGCGCTGTTTGAATGTACCAGTATTTACGTTATTAAAATAAATAAAAAACCCTTCTGTGTACCATCTTTCTGTGTAAATATCTCAAGTAACAATGTGGACACCTGCGGCTTATAGTCAGGTGCGGCTTATATATGTACTGTTTATTTAAATATCTTGGGCATGACTGCGGACATGGCAGATGATGATGATGATGATGATGTAGAGACGCTCTGCTCAGGCAAATCCTCTTGTGCGTAAATGTGGCTCTTGTACAAATGATGTAAAGTCGTTCTTTAAAGGCAAATTAACGTTTTTTTACAATCTGAGCCTTCTTTCGGCAATAAAACAAGTAGTTTTACTCACCCATAGCATTTTTCTGTCAATCGGAGCAGTATCGCAGAACTTATGTTGAGCCGTTCTGTTCTAGTAATGATCCCGTATCCTTAACATGGTGCTGTATCATATGCTCGGGGCATTACTTTGCGGTGTCCAAATAACACAAACTTTAGCACTTTTCAAATCATAGAAGCCCGATGTCTTAATGTAAGATTTCGTTTGAAGCAAAAGTGGCCTGTAATCCGAGATTTATCCATAGTTTACAGCTTTGCGTTTCATGTTTGGGTCCCGGGAGCTGAGAGCACAGTCCGCACATGCGCACTGGCCTCATCTACTCGAAACTATGGCTAAATCTCGGATTACAGGCCACTTTTGCTTCAAACGAAATCGTAGACTAAAGACATCGGGCTTCTATGATTTGAAAAGTGCTAAAGTTTGTGTTATTTGGAGACCGCAAAGTAATGCCCCGAGTACTCACGCTAACGGATACGCTACAACATAACTTTCTTCAAACAGCTCCAAATGACACGAACGTGATATGGGTGAGTCAAACGACTTGTTTTATTACCGAAGGAAGGCTCAGATTGTAAAATAACGTTACTTTTCCTTTAAATCGTGTTGTTCACCACTGTGCACAGCCCAACTCTGGATTCAGTACAGAAAAGTCCGTTTGTAAAGACTGCAGGTGTCACACTGAGGCTCTGCGGGGCTTTTGAGGAGGCCACGATGGACGAGAGCGACTGACACGTTTGTGACTGCACGAGTGAACAAGAACTTTAACGTACAGTTTTATCTGCACACTGAACAAATCAGACAGTGGAATAATAATGACGTCACAAATACGACGTCCGACAGGTGGACACACTGGTCTGGCTCTTTTAAAAACAAACTGTCCTTTTAAAAAATGGACCATGAGTCTGGAATAAAGAAGAATTGAATTGATTGAATTCAATATAAAATTTTAATCAAAGGCCAAGCTAAACAGGTGAGTCTTGAGCCACTCTTAAAAACATGAACGTTCTCTTTGGCCCTGAGCTCCTCCGGCAGTTCCATAGACGAGGGCCGTAGTCCTTAAAAGACGCCTCTCCGTGAGTGTCTTGACTTTGGGAATGACCAGGAGCTGCCGGAGGAGCACAGGGCCCGTGAAGGTTCATAAGGAAAAAGCAGTTCTGAAAGATAAGAAGGCCCAAGACCATTAACATGGCATGAAATTTTCACTTTCTGAGGTTTTTGAACGTTAATGTGAGCTCCCCTACCCTGTTTAGCCCCCCCCCATGGCTAAAAGTTGCGAAATGTCTAAACTGAGCATTTGCGATCCTTTTCTGCGTTAGAAAAAATCGGAGCTCAAACGGGCGATTTTGAACAAGGAAACTTATTGACGTCAGATCGAAAAAAGAAATGCAAATGCAGTTCCACCCCCGTCTGTCTGTGCTCAGCGTCTCTGTAAATCACGCCCAGAGAGTTTGGACTGTGAATGCGCTAGGCAATGCGAAATGCGTTTTTTTATTTGCCTGGAGGCACGTCCGAGTGTTTCTAGGCTCGGAAGTCCTTTATCTGAGCCTCTGGACCTTTGAACAGCAGTGGTTTAATTTTATTTTATGTGGAAATGTGTTTATTTTTCAATGGAACGCTTCAAATCTCTCCCCCCGTGCAAAAACACGGAAATGGATCAGCTGTGAGCTACAGCGGAGAGCGGAGAGTTTGGCCACGCCCCCACCCTCTACTATTGGCCATCTCTTTTCTCCTCATTTGCATTCAAGCAACAACGCCCAGAATAAAGAGTTTGAGAGAGATATTCATGACACTTTCTCATCTTATCTCTGTTTCTCATGCACTGAGTGTTGATTTTGAAGAAGGATTCATTTACAGTATTAGGGAACCATTAAGGAGCCATATAAAAGGTTCAACAAGTACCTTGTCATGGGACCTTTAACTCTCTCAAGAATTTGAGAGAGATAAATACCTCTCTCAAACTCTTTATTCTGGGCGTTGTTGCTTGAATGCAAATGAGGAGAAAAGAGATGGCCTATAGTAGAGGGTGGGGGCGTGGCCAAACTCTCCGCTCTCCGCTGTAGCTCACAGCTGATCCATTTCCGTGTTTTTGCACGGGGGGAGAGATTAGAAGCGTTCCATTGAAAAATAAACACATTTCCACAGAAAATAAAATTAAACCACTGCTGGTCAAAGGTCCAGAGGCTCAGATAAAGGACTTCCGAGCCTAGAAACACTCGGACGTGCCTCCAGGCAAATAAAAAAACGTATTTCGCATTGCCTAGCGCATTCGCAGTCCAAACTCTCTGGGAGTGATTTACAGAGACGCTGAGTACAGACAGACGGGGGTGGAACTGCATTTGCATTTCTTTTTTCGATCTGACGTCAATAAGTTTCCTTGTTCAAAATCGCCCGTTTGAGCTCCGATTTTTTCTAACGCAGAAAAGGATCGCAAATGCTCAGCTTAGACATTTCGCAACTTTTAACCATGGGGGGGGGGGGCCTAAACAGGGTAGGGGAGCTCACAGTAACGTTCAAAAACCTCAGAAAGTGAAAATTTCATGCCATGGGACCTTTAAGACATTTAAAAACCAGTAAAAGAACTTTAAAATCGATCCTGAAACTCACAGGGAGCCAATGCAGAGATTTTAAAACCGGTGTAATGTGGTCCTGCCCTCTGGTCCTAGTCAGGACACGTGCTGCTGAATTTTGTAATAATTGCAAACCTGAAATCCTCTTTTTGGGAAGACCAGAGAGCAGGGCATTACAGTAGTCTATACGGCTGGTGACAAAAGCATCAGTGTCTCTGTGTTGGCCCGAGACAGAATGGGGCGGACTCTGGCTATGTTTTTTAGGTGATAGAAACCTATTTTTGTGATGTTCTTGAGGTGTGGGATAAAAGTCAGCTCAGAGTCAAAAATGACGCCCAAGTTTTTCACTTGAGGAGATGGGTTAAAAGACTGTGCTTGTAGTTTGGGTAAAAGTTTCTCTCTCTGGGCCTCAGGACCGATGACTAAAACCTCAGTTTTGTCCTGGTTAAGCTGGAGAAAGTTTCTTGCCATTCAGGATTTGAGATCTAGAATACAGTTAAAAAGAACAGATAACTGCTGCTTTGTAAACAGGTCGTGTATCTGCTCTTTGCACAGCAACACTAAGGTCGTTTTCACACCTGCCGAGTTCGTTTGTTCTGGTGTGAATAAAAACCAAAAATCTCGATCTGGAGCAAACAAGTGAACCGAGACCACCTAAAAAGCTCGGTCTCGGCACGGTTCCATTTGAACTCTGGTGCGGTTCGTTTGAGGTGAGAATGCAGACCGGACTCAAGTTGGCTTTTTGTACTTAACGAGCTCCCGTCGTATGTCGAGCATTATGGGAAACCGAGGCTGACGAAACGAAACTAAACTAAACTTTCGAGTCTTACTTACGTTTTGTGTGAAGAGCAAGAGTCAGAACTTGATGCTCACATGAGTTCTGTCCTCCGTAGTCGTCTTGTCCTGTGTCTTCGTCGTTTGTAAATTGATTGTAAAATAGTGTAAACCTCACGATGCTGCTCAAACATTTGTGCGAACTGTAAAAACTGAGCAAACCATATCGCTATGACGACACTGAAAACAGAAACACCATGATTCTCCTCCTTCTGTTTGGACACGGCTCATTTGTGTCCAGTGTCTGAGCCTCAGCACACGTGGGTTTGTTTACAGACGTTGGTTCACTTACAAACAAGTGCAGTGTGAAAGTGAACCGCACCAAAATAAAAAAAATTGTTTTTAAATTTGGTCCGGACCAAAGCAAGTGAACTATCGGACTTTCCTGTTGTGAAAACGACCTAAAACCCTTGTGTTGATTGACAGGTGTCCCCATTGGCCTCTTTGTGACGCCCCCTGCTGGACCCGGAGTGCACCTGCACAGCTCCTGCTCTTCTCCAGGTAAGTTAATCTGTGTAATTAAAGGCTTCGTTTATCAGGTGTTTGCTCATGTGCTGAACAACGGTAACGAGGAGCAAAAAACCCAACGCTGTTTCTCAGACGCTCCTGAATCTAAACCAGGGGTCGGCAACCTTTACCACTCAAAGAGCCGTTTGGAGCCGTTTCAAACACTGGGAGCCACAAAACCCTTTTGAAATTTAAAATGAAATAACACTGTATATAACGGCTTTTTGTCTTTGTGCCATAGAATTACACTTTGAAAATGAATGAAGTAAAATAAAATACATTTTAATTAAATACACTGGTCCCTCGCTGTATCGTGGTTCACTTTTCGTGGCCTCGCTGTTTCGTGGATTTTTTTATTCCATTTTTTAAATAGTGTATCAACGCGCATTTCTGCGTCCTGATTGGCTAAGGGACTGTAGACCTTTGCTGATTCGTCAGTCTTTCTCCTCCGTGTCTCCTGTACAGAATGTGTTCAGTTTGTCAGATTTATATAAATGTTGGATCGCAGTGTGACTCTGAAGTGCTGTATGTTTGTTTCTCCCCGACAAAACCCGCCACAGCGAAGCGGCGCCAGGACGAAGAGGCTCGGTCAGAAGAACTGTGAAATACACACCAAATACACTTTGGTTTCCTTCTATAATACTGTGGCTTTTTTGTTGAAAATCTACGAACGTTTGAGTGTTTAAACAAGAGAGAAATGTGAGAAAACGTTAATTCCAGTGTGAGAAAAGTGTAGAATGTGTGTGGTGAGGCGTTTACAGCCTTAAAACATGGAGAAGAATTGTAAAATATAAAACTGACGACTTCACGGATTTCGCTTGTTGTGGGTTATTTTCAGAACGTAACCCCCGTGATAAACGAGGGACCGCTGTACTGAGCCGCATCAGAGGGATCAAAGAGCCGCAGGTTGCCGACCCCTGGTCTAGATGTTATGGGACTGATTTAAATGGCAATTTATATTTGAATTTCTGTGTGACCTTTGACCTTCGCTTTGTCCCAGTCCTTAATAATAAAGATATTGTACGTTTTGTACTATAAGCCGCACCAACCAAATAAAAAAAAAAAATCAGATTTGTACATATATAAACCGCAGGTGTCCACATTGTGATATTTACACAGAAAGATGGTACACAAAAGTGTTTTTTTTTAAATTGTAATTTACGTAAATACTGATACGTGCTTTTTTTGAACAGCGCCTACGGCAGAAACACGGCGGTAAAACAACTGTAAAATAAAGTTTCAAGTCTAACTTTAAGGGTAAACCCCCTGAACTCGTTGATGCCTGTAGGAGATTTTAAGTGGCTTAAACAAGACTTCATTACTTCATGAACTCTCCTCACTTATTTGATAAAGTCTTGATAAAGAATTAATCCAAACATAAACCGCACCAGATTATAAACCACAGGGTCTGAAGTGTGAGAAAAAAGTAGCGTCTTATAGTCCGAAAAGTACGGTACATTTATTTGTATAAACCATATTGACCATATTTATTTATTTTTATTTTTGTTTGTTTATTTCATTCATAAAGTATAAAAAGTAGGGATGTCAAACGATTAATTTTCTTGATCGCAACTAATCTCAGAAATTTCATAGTTAATCGCGATTAATCGTGATTTATTTTGCATGTTTAAAATTGATATCTTGCAGTAAGACCGTTCGAATCTAAAGTTAAACTCACAATGCAAAGTATTTCTCACCATTTTTTTATTTCAAAAAAGTGCAGAGAAAGGAAAAAGTAACAATGAACCAGTAATAGTGCTTACTTTGAGAAATTGTAAATAAATGATTGAAGCCCGCTCGAGCTGCCTACGGATGCGTAGAAGGAACAAAATACTAGCAAACTCAAAATAGCGCGTTTAACCGACAATGAGTTTAATTAATACAACCAAATGAGCTGCATATGGATGGTAGAATTGCGGAAAATGCTGGCAAACTCTGATCGCGATTAAAAAAATTGTTCGCGATTAAAAATAAAAGCCCTAATAAAAAGACATCAACGGTGTGAGAACATTACAAGAATTGAATGAAAGGAGCAGAACGAAGAGTGATCTTCTGTTCTCTGCCCCTCTTCTCTTTTCCAGACAAAAACACCGAAAACATTTCATCAATACATTCCACTTCAATCACAATTATGAATCAATTGTAAACAGAAAGCTTCTTTTTCATACAAACACATTACATTGATTTTATGTGTTTTTTAAATGTCGTTATTGGACTTGATCCTTTGACTTTTCCATAAATGAACTCTTTTCACAGCGACACTTCGATCAATAACCTCGGGTCTGAATCTGGGTTTTTTAAACATGTCGGTTCCTTTTAAATTGTAGTTCTTGTTCTCGTCTCAAACAGTCTTTGAATATTTACAGGAAACACTCTGCACTTTGCTGTATACATGACTTTGAGGAGACTTAATTCTGGATGGATTTATGGAGGTTTTGAGCATTTCTAACCACATACACATTATGTTTAGAAAATTCACTTTGTTTTGTTATAGAAAATCGTTGTGTTTTCTTCAAATAATAAGACAAATTTGTAAAAATCTAAATGTTATTTCCCTGACATGTTTGGGCGGCAGGGACGGCTGCTGGGACGTGTCTCTTATGAGCCGTTGTTTCCCGGTGTGGTCAGTTTGTCGGATTGATCAGACTGACCAGGCCGACGTCCCGCGGTGAGTGAAGGTAAACGCCCCTCGTCTCTGCTGATGATCTCGCCGCTCGTGCGCTCCTCTGTCTCCGGCTGTCACACGGTTTTCCCGTTCGGAGCGCTCGGATGTTTCAGATTTCAGGTTTTCTTGTGTTGCTTTTCTGCTTTTCCGTCACATAATTTGTTGTGTTGTAGTTTTCTTCTCGCTCTCCTTTTTAAGTTCCTTTTTTCTTGTGTTGAACGTGCTCCCTGTTCTTTTCAACACAAAAACAATGAAACAAACATTACAAATGTTTTTAAAGATAACATAAGACTTTATTGATCTCACGTAGGAGAAATTTACTTGCCCCAGTAGCTCCAGGCAGGGACAGTTTGAACAAGAAAGAAAAGTGCAGCGAGAATAAAATAAAAATGAAATAAGTAATAATGATAAATAAAAACAGTAACTAGGAGAGTATGAAAAACAATATTTCCCGTCTGGACTCTACAGTGGAGTTGTACAGTCTGATGGCGGTGGGGATGAAGGATCTGCGGTAGCGCTCCTTCTTGCACTGGGGGTGCCTGAGTCGGCTGCTGAAGGAGCTGCTCAGCTCCTCTACAGTCCGGTGCAGAGGGTGAGAGGTGTCCTCCATGATGGACGTGAGTTTGTCCAGCACCCTCTTCTCAGCCACCTCCTCTACAGAGTCCAGAGGACAGCCCAGGACAGAGCTGGCCCTCTTGACCAGCTTATTAAGTCTCTTCCTGTCCCGCTCTGTGCTGCTCGGGGCCCAGCAGACGACAGCGTAGAGGAGAGCAGAGGCCACCACAGAGTCATAAAAAGTCTTGAGCAGAGGCCTGCACACTCCAAAGGACCTCAGTCTCCTCAGGAGGTGGAGGCGACTTTGGCCCTTCTTGTACAGGGCGTCAGTGTTGTGGGACCAGTCCAGTTTATTGTTGAGGTGAACACCCAGGTACTTGAAACTGTCCACAGTCTCTATGTCCTGCCCCTGGATGTTCACCGGTGAGTGAGGTAGTGGTCTCCTCCTGAAGTCCATCACCAGCTCCTTTGTCTTACTG
>JAVJIX010000082.1:2610000-2620000 GCA_036785185.1 Paratrypauchen microcephalus
GTTGTTTGAAGTGATTGTGTTTTGATTAGATTTCGCTCGTTACTGATCCGTCTGTTTGAGTTTCTCCATCTGATTTCATCTGAGCTGATCACTGCCACATGTGACGCACATGTCCTCAACATGTGTACGTGTGTACTGTGTGTACATGTGTACTGTGTGTGTACATGTGTACTGTGTGTACATGTGTACTGTGTGTGTACGTGTGTACTGTGTGTACATGTGTACTGTGTGTACATGTGTACTGTGTGTACATGTGTACTGTGTGTGTACGTGTGTACTGTGTGTACATGTGTACTGTGTGTGTACATATGTACTGTGTGTACGTGTGTACTGTGTGTGTACATGTGTACTGTGTGTGTACGTGTGTACTGTGTGTACATGTGTACTGTGTGTGTACATATGTACTGTGTGTACATGTGTACTGTGTGTGTACATGTGTACTGTGTGTGTACATGTGTACTGTGTGTGTACATGTGTACTGTGTGTGTACATGTGTACTGTGTGTGTACATGTGTACTGTGTGTACGTGTGTACTGTGTGTACATGTGTACTGTGTGTGTACATATGTACTGTGTGTACATGTGTACTGTGTGTGTACATGTGTACTGTGTGTACGGTGTGTACTGTGTGTACGGTGTGTACTGTGTGTACGTGTGTACTGTGTGTGTACGTGTGTACATGTGTACTGTGTGTACGTGTGTACTGTGTGTACGGTGTGTACTGTGTGTACATGTGTACTGTGTGTGTACGTGTGTACTGTGTGTACATGTGTACTGTGTGTACGTGTGTACTGTGTGTACGTGTGTACTGTGTGTACATGTGTACTGTGTGTGTACGTGTGTACTGTGTGTACATGTGTACTGTGTGTACGTGTGTACTGTGTGTACGTGTGTACTGTGTGTACATGTGTACTGTGTGTACTGTGTGTACGGTGTGTACTGTGTGTACTGTGTGTACATGTGTACTGTGTGTACATGTGTACTGTGTGTACGTGTGTACTGTGTGTACATGTGTACTGTGTGTACATGTGTACTGTGTGTACGGTGTGTACGGTGTGTACTGTGTGTACGGTGTGTACTGTGTGTACGTGTGTACTGTGTGTGTACGTGTGTACATGTGTACTGTGTGTGTACGTGTGTACTGTGTGTACGGTGTGTACTGTGTGTACGGTGTGTACATGTGTACTGTGTGTACGTGTGTACTGTGTGTACTGTGTGTACTGTGTGTACATGTGTACTGTGTGTACATGTGTACTGTGTGTACTGTGCGGAGTCGCAGACGAGAGTGGTGGGATTGCTACGTGCTTCGCCGCTTCACTGACACGGAGTTCATTTACTATTTTCACATGACGAGAAGAACGTTTGTGTTTGTGAGCGCCGACTTGTACGACTCTCGCTGGAGGAAACACGCCCAGGTCGGATGAACGCGACCTGGCCGTTCAGACTGAAGTCGCCAAAAGATCGGATATGTATCGGTTTTAGGAGCACATATCCAAGTGGCCTGGGTCACATTTGAAAAAATCAGATCTGTGTCGTTCAGACTGTCATTAGAAGATCAGATACAGGTCACATAGAGGCAAAAAAATCAGATTTGGGTCACATCAGGCTGCAGTGTGAACGTAGTCTAAGATATGTGGTCCTAAAACCGATACATATCCGATCTTTTGGAATGCGACTTCAGTCTGAACGGCCAGGTCGTGTTCATCCGAACATTCATAAAAAAACGTGTCCTTCTCCTTCCCAATCTCCTCCTTAAAGGTCCCATGGCATAAAATGTTCACTTTCTGAGGTTTTTGAACGTTAATATGAGCTCCGCGTTTGAAAAAAACACAGCCCAAATGGGCGATTCTGAACAAAGAAACTTTCTGACGTCACACTCGCGGAAAGGTTTCCGCCCCCCGTCTGGATGTCTACCCACCGTCTCTGGAAATCACGCCCAGAGAGTTTGGACCGCAAACGAGCTACGAAATGCGAGATGCGTTTTTTTATTTGCCTGGAGACATGCGAGAGTGTTTCCAGGCTCAGATGTCCTTTATCTGAGCCTCCGAACCTCAGAAACAGCAGCGGTTTCATTTATTTTCTGTGGAAATGTGTTTTTTTTTTTCAGTGAAAATTGTCTCATATCTTCCTCCGCTCTTAAAACACGGAAGTGGGTGGCAGCGCACATCGCACCGCTAATCCAGGAAACAGCGACGTATTTGGCCACACCCCCACCTGCTGCACTGGCCTGTCTCTGTCCTCCTCATTTGCATTCAAGCAACAACGCCCAGAATAAAGTGTTTCAGAGACATATTTATGACTCTGACTGTGTTCATGAGGCTCTCTCATGCACTGAGTGTTGCTTTTGAAGAAGGATTCATTTACAGTATTAGGGAACCATTAAGGAGCCATATAAAAGCATCAAGAAGTACCATGTCTGATCTTTAAAACAAATAAGCTGTACATGTTCTGGCTCCGGTACGACAGCAACTTTAGGCGACTTCCGTAAACACTGAGCACGCTCGCTGCACGTGACCTCGTCGTGTCCTCCAATGCGCATGCGGGACACTTTTGGGGCGTTTAAAGTTCACACTGGAGATCACATACACGTTGCATTTAATTGGAAATGTGAACGATCTCGCAAAAAAAAAAATCGGATTTCACAAAAGAATCCTTATTGAGCATTACGCGCTGCAGTGTGACCGTTTCCTAACACACCTGAACACTGCACATCACACTTTAATCCGTCACTTTTTGTCGGGTTTTATTTCCTGCAGACTCGCGCTCCTCTGAAGTGCTTCTGTTTTTTATTGCTCTCCGTTTCCGACTTCTCACACGTCTCTAAATCAAACTGTTGGGCACAGAGTCCGCTGTGCCAGATGCCCTGCCTGTGCCAAGCCGCCTTCCCTCTCCCCGAGCCGAGTCCCGCTGTGGTTTTCCCGCTGTACGTTCTGCACATACAAGTGTTTGAACTACTGTCGTGAAATTACTCCTGATGTGTTCCATATGTCCTGGCGGTGCTTGTGCGTTCACCTCACTGCAGCTTCACACACTCTGTTGTGATCGCTGGAGGTGTTTGTAATTTGTCTGATCAATCGTTTTTAGTTGTTTGTATTAGGAATGCACGATATATCGGCATTAACATCAGTATTGGCCGATATTGCAAAAAAAAAAAAAAAACAAAACATTGGTATCGGCCCGATGTGTAAAAGTGGGCCGATATTAACGACCAATATTTGTCAGTACAGTAATCCGTCGAATTAACGTTTCCTCACATTTCTCTCTCGTTTAAACACTCAAACTTTCGTAGATTTTCAACAAAATGTATTAAAGGAGAATTAACGTTTTTTACAATCTGAGTCTTATTTCGGCAATAAACCAGTTGTTTTACTCACCCATAGCACTTTGGTGTCATATGGAGCATTTCCAGAGATGTTTTAGATTAGCGATAGCCTTAGCGCGAGTTCTCATGTAATATATGCCCCGTGCGGTCTCCAAATAACACAAACTTTAGCACTTTTCAATTCATAGAAGCTCGATGTCTTAGTTTACGATTTCGTTTGGTCAAAAGTGGCCTGTAACCCGAGATTTATCCATAGTTTACAGCTTTGCGTTTCATGTTTGGGTCCCGAGAGCTGAGAGCGAAATAAACTGTGACTCCGCACATGCGCACTGGCGTCCTCATCTACTCAAAACTATGGATAAATCTCGGATTACAGGCCACTTTTGACTCAAATGAAAGTGTAGACTAAGACATCGAGCTTCTATGAATTGAAAAGTGCTAAAGTTTGTGTTATTTGGAGCCCGCACGGGGCATATTACATGAGAACTCACGCTAAGGCTATCGCTAATCTAAAACATCTCTGGAAGTGCTCCATATGACACCAAAGTGCTATGGGTGAGTAAAACAACTTGTTTTATTACCGAAATAAGGTTCAGATTGTAAAAAACGTTAATTCTCCTTTAACACATCGGTATTGGCCCGATGTGTAAAAGGGGCCGATATTAACGACCGATATTTGTCAGTACAGTAATCCCTCGAATTAACGTTTTCTCACATTTCTCTCTTGTTTAAACACTCAACCTTTCGTAGATTTTCAACAAAATGTATTAATAGTGAAGTGTGTGTGTGTGTGGGGGAGGGGTGATATCGCAGCATGACCGGCGCGAGACCGTCCCACCCAGGGCTGCGAGCACGAGACCCGTGTCCAAACCGTGCCTCCTCCTCAGGACGGCGTCCACGGTCCTGAGGAGGAGGAGCAGTCCGAGCACATCAAACCTCGACATGAACGAACGCAAGAGCCGCACCAAACCAGGCAAAGAGCCGCACGCCGTGGTTTAATCCTGGTCTAGACCTGGTCTAGTCCTGGTTTAATCCTGGCTTAGACCTGGTCTAGACCTGGTTTAATCCTGGTTTAATCCTGGTTTAGACCTGGTCTAGTCCTGGTTTAATCCTGGCTTAGACCTGGTCTAGACCTGGTTTAATCCTGGTTTAATCCTGGTTTAGACCTGGTCTAGTCCTGGTTTAATCCTGGTTTAGACCTGGTCTAGTCCTGGCTTAATCCTGGTTTAGACCTGGTCTAGACCTGGTTTAGTCCGTGCTTAGTCCTGGTCTGGTCCAGGTTTAGTCTGTGTTTAGTCCTGGTCTGGTCCAGGTCTGGTCCTGCCCCCCCCCCCCCCCCGCGTCCTTCATCTATAGCATCAATCGGCAAAGCTCCTTTAGCCAATCAGGACGCAGAACACGATGTTACACTATAAAAAAAATTTGAAATAGAAAAAAAAGAAAAAATCAGTCAAAACACGTTTTGAAAATAAAAGAAAACATTCAAAAATTCATTTTACGTTATTTTCAGTCTGTACAAAATGTGATCTCAGAATTAAAAATAAATAAATATCGGTATCGGCTGATAACAGCAACATTAACATCAGATATCGGTATCGGCTAAGATTTTCACATCGGTGCGTCTCTAGTTTTTAGTTGTTTGTATCGGCTCGGTGTAAGACAACGATCTTCAGACGCTTCATCAGAACCACCTGGTGAGGAACATGTTCTCCTGATGTTCTCCTGATGTTCTCCCGATGTTCTCCCGATGTTCTCCTGATGTTCTCCCGATGTTCTCCCAATGTTCTCCTGATGTTCTCCCGATGTTCTCCTGATGTTCTCCTGATGTTCTCCTGATGTTCTCCTGATGTTCTCCTGATGTTCTCCCGATGTTCTCCCGATGTTCTCCTGATGTTCTCCCGATGTTCTCCTGATGTTCTCCTGATGTTCTCCTGATGTTCTCCTGATGTTCTCCCGATGTTCTCCTGATGTTCTCCTGATGTTCTCCCGATGTTCTCCCGATGTTCTCCCGATGTTCTCCCGATGTTCTCCTGATGTTCTCCCGATGTTCTCCCGATGTTCTCCCGATGTTCTCCTGATGTTCTCCCGATGTTCTCCTGATGTTCTCCCGATGTTCTCCCGATGTTCTCCTGATGTTCTCCCGATGTTCTCCTGATGTTCTCCTGATGTTCTCCTGATGTTCTCCCGATGTTCTCCCGATGTTCTCCCGATGTTCTCCCGATGTTCTCCCGATGTTCTCCCGATGTTCTCCCGATGTTCTCCCGATGTTCTCCCGATGTTCTCCTGATGTTCTCCTGATGTTCTCCCGATGTTCTCCCGATGTTCTCCTGATGTTCTCCTGATGTTCTCCCGATGTTCTCCCGATGTTCTCCCGATGTTCTCCCGATGTTCTCCCGATGTTCTCCCGATGTTCTCCTGATGTTCTCCTGATGTTCTCACGATGTTCTCCTGATGTTCTCCTGATGTTCTCCTGATGTTCTCCTCTGTTTGAGCGCAGGAGGTTCTCGGTTTATCTCCGTCATGAGGAGATCGAAATCCACAGTTTGGTTCTTCTTTTGTCTTAAAGCTGCACTGTGTCACTTTTCTGCTTGTCTCTAAGAATCCCCTTTGAAAACCTGCGTTCTTACAGCGAGCAGATTCACCTGTTCACACGGTTGACCTGGGGACGGCATCTGCTCGTCTCCATGGAGAAGTTTAATGCCATATTGCGGAACATCTGCATGGAGACAGGAGACTGCACGAGGAATGTCATAGTTCTAGTCATTTTAACAACTGATCATGTCATAGTTTTGGCTGATGATGTGACCCTGTGGTGAGCCAATAACAGGGGTGTCCAGACTCTGGCCTGGGGGCTAAATGCGGTCCTCAGATCAGTTTCTGTGGGCCCTCAGGCTTCTGCTGAAACGGCCCAAATGAGCAGAACTTTTTACTGCAGATTCAAGTATTTCTATTGTTGTTTTCTTATGGAACTGTGATACAGACCGAGGCCGTCGTGTTCTTTAAAAAACTGAAAGTCTCACTTTACTGAACGCCGGCCTGTGGTCCCGAACTCCGGTCTGTGGTCCTTAACTCCGGCCTGTGGTCCCGAACTCCGGCCTGTGGTCCCGAACTCCGGCTTGTGGTCCCGAACTCCGGCCTGTGGTCCCGAACTCCGGTCTGTGGTCCGGAACACCGGCCTGTGGTCCTTAACACCGGCCTGTGGTCCCTAACGCCGGCCTGTGGTCCTTAACACCGGCCTGTGGTCCCTAACGCCGGCCTGTGGTCCCTAACGCCGGCCTGTGGTCCCTAACGCCGGCCTGTGGTCCCTAACGCCGGCCTGTGGTCCTTAACGCCGGTCTGTGGTCCTTAACGCCGGCCGGTGGTCCTTAACGCCGGCCTGTGGTCCTGAACTCCGGTCGGTGGTCCTGAACTCTAGTCTGTGGTCCCTAACGCCGGCCTGTGGTCCTTAACTCCGGTCTGTGGTCCTTAACTCCGGTCTGTGGTCCCTAACACCGGTCTGTGGTCCCTAACACCGGTCTGTGGTCCCTAACGCCGGCCTGTGGTCCCTAACGCCGGCCTGTGGTCCCTAACGCCGGCCTGTGGTCCCTAACGCCGGCCTGTGGTCCCTAACGCCGGCCTGTGGTCCCTAACGCCGGCCTGTGGTCCTTAACGCCGGTCTGTGGTCCTTAACGCCGGCCGGTGGTCCTTAACGCCGGCCTGTGGTCCTGAACTCCGGTCGGTGGTCCTGAACTCTAGTCTGTGGTCCTTAACGCCGGCCTGTGGTCCCTAACGCCGGCCTGTGGTCCTTAACTCCGGTCTGTGTTCCTTAACTCCGGTCTGTGGTCCTTAACTCCGGTCTGTGGTCCCGAACTCCGGTCTGTGGTCCCTAACACCGGTCTGTGGTCCCTAACACCGGTCTGTGGTCCCTAACACCGGTCTGTGGTCCCTAACGCCGGCCTGTGGTCCTTAACTCCGGTCTGTGTTCCTTAACTCCGGTCTGTGGTCCTTAACGCCGGCCGGTGGTCCTTAACGCCGGCCTGTGGTCCTGAACTCCGGTCGGTGGTCCTGAACTCTAGTCTGTGGTCCCTAACGCCGGCCTGTGGTCCTTAACTCCGGTCTGTGGTCCTTAACTCCGGTCTGTGGTCCCTAACACCGGTCTGTGGTCCCTAACACCGGTCTGTGGTCCCTAACGCCGGCCTGTGGTCCCTAACGCCGGCCTGTGGTCCTGAACTCTGGTCTGTGGTCCCTAACACCGGCCTGTGGTCCCTAACGCCGGCCTGTGGTCCTTAACGCCGGCCTGTGGTCCCGAACTCCGGTCTGTGGTCCCTAACTCCGGTCTGTGGTCCCTAACACCGGTCTGTGGTCCCTAACTCCGGTCTGTGGTCCCTAACACCGGTCTGTGGTCCCTAACGCCGGCCTGTGGTCCCTAACGCCGGCCTGTGGTCCCTAACGCCGGCCTGTGGTCCTGAACTCCGGTCTGTGGTCCCTAACACCGGCCTGTGGTCCCTAACGCCGGCCTGTGGTCCCGAACTCCGGTCTGTGGTCCCTAACACCGGCCTGTGGTCCCTAACGCCGGCCTGTGGTCCTTAACGCCGGCCTGTGGTCCCTAACTCCGGCCTGTGGTCCCGAACTCCGGCCTGTGGTCCCGAACTCCGGCCTGTGGTCCCGAACTCCGGTCTGTGGTCCCGAACGCCGGCCTGTGGTCCCTAACGCCGGTCGGTGGTCCTGAACTCCGGTCGGTGGTCCTTCTGCTGTTCATGTGTTTCTGGAGGATGTAGGATGATGTTTACTGTTTGAGTTGTGTAGACGGCAAACATTTTACTCTTTCAAATAATGTTCAAATATTCATGCAAGAAAGCAAAGCAGGGGTGCGTGAAGAGTCCCTCAGTCCCTCAGGGGCGTCAGACTCATTCTGGTCCGGGGGCCGTATCCATCTACTTTGATCCCAAAGGGGCCGGATCAGAAAACTCATGGCAAATATACCCCAAAAATAACACTCATAGTGGCGTTTAAGATTATATTCCTCGAGCGCCGCCACTTGTTGCAAACACACCGAGCGTACAGGTTTCCCATCCACCTCCGTGAACAAACAGGAATTAGTCAATTTTTGTTGGAAAATCCTGCACTCAGCGTCCACTTTTCTCATTTTGGACATTTTGCTGATGAGGGTGTCACGGTCGACAGTCAAAACGATGGTTCTTTAAGAGCGTTTGGAAAGAGGCGAGTCTTCATTTGTGCTGCTCTGGTGGGAGGGGCCACGTACAGAGGCGCTGGAGAAGCTGCGATGCTAAACTGCGCAGAAAATCAGCCGAAGACCAGATTTAATGTCTTGGAGGGCTGGATCCGGTCCTCGGGCCGCATGTGTGACACCTCTGAAGTACAGTGGTCCCTCGCTTTCTCGCGGTTCACTTTTCGCCGCCTCGCTGTTTCGCCAATTTTTATTGTATTTATTTATTTATTTTAATAGTGTAACATTGTGTTCTGCGTCCTGATTGGCTAAGAGACTGTAGACCTTTGCCGATTGATAGATGGGTGACGTGGGGGGGACCGGGACTAGACCAGGACTAAACCTGGACTAAACCTGGACTGGACCTTGCCTGGTTTACACCAGACCATATCACAGTGATATATGGTCTGGGAGCCACCTTTGAAATATCTCGTAGTGGAGGTGTGGTTTACGATCGCCAACGGCCGTTTATTGGGCGTTACGAATGTCTATCATTTGGCGTATCTGTAGCCCAGAGCCAATCATGTCAGTTGTCAGTTCAAACTACAAGTTTCCGTTTGTCACGTAGTACGGGTCACCATCTTTCCACCCCTCCCCGCTCTCTGATTGGCTCCCCAAATCAGGAGAGCTCGCTTGCCATAGTTGCCAGGCTGTTTTTCAGATCGGAACAAACGAAAGCAGCCTGGGATTTCTCAGGTTAGACTGGACCAGGTCTAAACCAGGATTAAACCACCACGTGCCGCTCTTTGCTGGTTTTGTGCGGCTGGTTTGTGGCTCGGGCTGAGAGGACGCGGTCGTGCTGCTCTGTCACAGATTTGTCCACGATGAGGGGTGCACGTGTCGCGCACTTCTCCAAGGGGTTGGTGCGCGTCGCGTCCTGGGACGTGGCAGTGCCGTTGGATGAACTCGGTGCTTCCTGCGGATCCAGTGACTCATGTCTCCGCTCCCCTCGCTCCCGGAGCCCCCACGCTTCACTATTAATACATTTTGTTGAAAATCTATGAACGTTTCAGTGTTTAAACAAGAGAGAAATGTGAGAAAATGTGTATAATGTGTGTGGTGAGGCGTTTACACCCTTAAAACATGTATAACTGTAAAATATAAAGTTGCCCTACTTCGCAGATTTCGCTTATTGCGGGTTATTTCTGGAACCTAACCCCCGCGATAAACGAGGGATTACTGTAAAGTATATAATGAAAATACCCCATAATAATACTATAATATATGACCTATAATATGACTGAGTAACTGTGAGAAACACAAACTTCTATAATCCTCATAATTAAAAGTGTTTGACACGTGTGGCTCACTGATGCGGTTAAATACAGAACTATAAGTATAAGTACAAGGTAAAAGTACAGATACTACATACAGTAGTACTACATACAGTACACAACACAATAGGAGACTGTGTAGGACACTTAAGTTCGGTCACGTTCGTAGAGAGTTCATTTCCACAGCTAAATTCAGCCT
>JAVJIX010000082.1:2632500-2740000 GCA_036785185.1 Paratrypauchen microcephalus
CGATATCAATGTTGCTGATATCGGCCGATACCGATTAACCGATATTTATTTTTAATAGTCGTGGTTTAGTCCAGGTTTAGGGGCCGTTTATACGGCGACGATTGCGACTGAAAACGACAAAATATTCTATCGGAAGTGTCTTTCGTTTACACGGCGGCGGCGCCGTCGGGCTCTGAAAACGCAAAAATGTGAAGACTCCTTCCAGAGTGTGGAGTTCTGAAGACGGCCCGGGTCGCGTCTCCGTCTAAACGGCAAGAAGCGCAAAACATGTTCACGTCGCATACACCTGACGTCACACTGGATGCGCCAAGCCGGTAAAAACAATAACAAACATGTCTGACTACCCTGATACCGCGGATGTCCAAGTTGCGCTGGCAGCTCTAGTCGACATACAAGAGTCATTTCAACAACTGTATAAAATGTATACGGAGACCACAGGTGAACAGAGACGGGTAAAATAAATAAATTAGAAAATGACAATTTTGCGCATGTTCGCCGACATGCCGCTGCTCTATCACAGTGCCACCTAGCGGCCTGGCATGCATATTCAATCAAATTCGCCCACTTTTGCGTTTTCGTATAAACAAACATTTCCTGTTGAGAACGCTCGTCTAAACGCGGATAAAAAATTGAAGACGAGACGCCACTTTTGCGTCTTCTGTTTTGGTCGTCGCCGTATAAACGTAGCCTTAGTCTTGGTCTAGTCCCGGTCTGATCCTGGTCTGGTCCCCCCCCCGGTATCGGCTCAGATTTTCACATGGGTGCATCCCTAATTTCATGGAAGTAAAACTGCAGAAACGTGTTTGCCAGCACCAGCGCGATAATGTGAAGGAAGTGTCTTGCCTGATGAAACAGTGGAAGTGGAAGTGGAAGCCACGCTCCTGTAGCCTTCACCGCTCTCAACACGTCCTCTGCTTTACACAAAGACTTCGGTTTCCATGACGCGGTTTAAACCAAACACACTTTGCTCTCACATGTTCTGTTTGCCATGTTTTTACAAGGATCATCACTCCAGAAGTCACTTCTGAATTTGTGAAAGAATTTAAGGCTTTTGTTCGATTTATTCTTAGACTTAGACAAACTCCACAGCGGAAATGATTTGTGTACAGTCGCTCAGTCATCAAATATAAAATATAACAGAGGGGAACAAATGTGAAAAAACAGGTAGAATGGCAAAAAAAAGAGCAAGAGACCGAAGTCAAATGAGACAATTATAAAAATAAAAAAATAATAATAAGTGTATATGTACAAATCAGAATAAAATATTACTATAAACAGGAGACAAGAACGGCAGTGCGATAATTACTGACAGAGCACAAGGTTTAGTTAGTTTAGTTTAGTTTATTTGACAGGGACAGTCACTGCGTGCACATGGACGAGTGTAATCCTGCAAACGGATTGGGATCATATCGGATTCATGTGCACAGGCTAAGGATCGTACAGGGATTGGCCGAATCCGATTGGAACCCCTGGCTTAGGCCGATAGTAATCCGCTCGGTGCCGCCTCGTGCACGATATCGGATCGGATCGGCGTACTGCGCATGCGCGGGAATTTTCTCCAGGGATTTCACCCGGAAGTGGCAGGAGACGCCGACGCCGTCATAAGTAGCGATTGTTGCCGGAAAAGTCAGACGAAATCATGGCTGCGAAGAAAGAACGCACAACACGTACACCAACGCTGCTCCGTCAAACTAGTCCAGGTTTAGTCCAGGTTTAGTCCAGGTTTAGACCAGGTTTAGTCCAGGTTTAGTCCAGGTTAAGTCCAGGTTTAGTCCAGGTTCAGTCTCATATTAGTCCTGATTTTGTCCAGGTTCAGTCCAGATATAGTCCAGATTCGGTCTAGGTTTAGTCCAGATTTGGTCTAGGTTTAGTCCAGGTTTAGTCCAGGGTCGGTCTAGGTTTAGTCCAGGTTTAGTCTCATATTAGTCCTGATTTAGTCCAGGTTTAGTCTAGGTTTAGTCCAGGTTCAGTCCAGGTTCAGTCTAGGTTTAGTCCAGGTTTAGTCCAGGTTCAGTCCAGGTTCAGTCCAGGTTCAGTCCAGGTTTAGACCAGGTTTAGTCCAGGTTTAGTCCAGGTTAAGTCCAGGTTTAGTCCAGGTTCAGTCTCATATTAGTCCTGATTTTGTCCAGGTTCAGTCCAGATATAGTCCAGATTCGGTCTAGGTTTAGTCCAGATTCGGTCTAGGTTTAGTCCAGGTTTAGTCCAGGGTCGGTCTAGGTTTAGTCCAGGTTTAGTCTCATATTAGTCCTGATTTAGTCCAGGTTTAGTCTAGGTTTAGTCCAGGTTTAGTCCAGGTTCGGTCTAGGTTTAGTCCAGGTTTAGTCTACATTCAGTCTAGGTTTAGTCCAGGTTCAGTCCAGGTTCAGTCCAGGTTTAGTCCAGGTTTAGTCCAGGTTTAGTCCAGGTTTAGTCCAGGTTCAGTCTCATATTAGTCCTGATTTAGTCTAGGTTTAGTCCAGGTTCAGTCCAGGTTCGGTCTAGGTTTAGTCCAGGTTTAGTCCAGGTTCAGTCTAGGTTGAGTCCAGGTTTAGTCCAGGTTTGGTCCAGGTTCGGTCTAGGTTTAGTCCAGGTTTAGTCCAGGTTCGGTCTAGGTTTAGTCCAGGTTTAGTCCAGGTTTAGTCTAGATTCAGTCTAGGTTGAGTCCAGGTTTAGTCCATGTTTAGTCCAGGTTCGGTCTAGGTTTAGTCCAGGTTTAGTCCTGGTTCAGTCCAGGTTCAGTCCAGGTTCAGTCCAGGTTTAGTCCAGGTTCAGTCTAGGTTGAGTCCAGGTTTATTCCAGGTTGAGTCCAGGTTCGGTCTAGGTTTAGTCCAGGTTGAGTCCAGGTTCGGTCTAGGTTTAGTCCAGGTTTAGTCCAGGTTCGGTCTAGGTTTAGTCCAGGTTTAGTCCAGGTTTAGTCTAGATTCAGTCTAGGTTGAGTCCAGGTTTAGTCCATGTTTAGTCCAGGTTCGGTCTAGGTTTAGTCCAGGTTTAGTCCTGGTTCAGTCCAGGTTCAGTCCAGGTTTAGTCCAGGTTTGGTCCAGGTTTAGTCCAGGTTCAGTCCAGGTTTAGTCTAGATTCAGTCTAGGTTGAGTCCAGGTTTAGTCCAGGTTTAGTCCAGGTTCGGTCTAGGTTTAGTCCAGGTTTAGTCTACATTCAGTCTAGGTTTAGTCCAGGTTCAGTCCAGGTTCAGTCCAGGTTCAGTCCAGGTTTAGTCCAGGTTTAGTCCAGGTTTAGTCCAGGTTTAGTCCAGGTCCGTCAAACTCCTCGAGCTCCATCTTTGTAAACCGCCACATACAGTGGCTTGCGAAACTATTTGGCTCCCTTGAACTTTGTGACCTTTTGCCACATTTCAGGCTTCAAACATAAAACTGTAATTTCTTGTGAAGAATCAACAACAAGTGGGACACAATCATGAAGTGGAACACACTTTATTGGATATTTTAAACTTTTTTTAACAAATAAAAAACGAAAAATTGGGCGTGCAAAATCATTCAGCCCCTTTACTTTCAGTGCAGCAAACTCTGTCCAGAAGTTCAGTGAGGATCTCTGAATGATTCAATGTTGACCTAAATGACTAACGATGATAAATGGAATCCACCTGTGTGTAATCAAGTCTCTGTATAAATGCACCTGCACTGTGATAGTCTCAGAGGTCTGTTTAAAGCGCAGAGAGCATCATGAAGAACAAGGAACACACCAGGCAGGTCCGAGATACTGTTGTGGAGAAGTTTAAAGCTGGATTTGGATACAAAAAGATTTCCCAAGCTTTAAACATCCCAAGGAGCACTGTGCAAGCAATAATATTGAAATGGAAGGAGTATCAGACCACTGCAAATCTACCAAGATCTGGCCGTCCCCCTAAACTTTCAGCTCATACAAGGAGAAGACTGGTCAGAGATGCAGCCAAGAGGCCCATGATCACTCTGGATGAACTGCAGAGGTCTACAGCTGAGGTGGGAGAATCTGTCCATAGGACAACAATCAGTCGTATACTGCACAAATCTGGCCTTTATGGAAGAGTGGCAAGAAGGAAGCCATTTCTTAAAGATATCCATAAAAAGTGTCGTTTAAAGTTTGCCACAAGCCACCTGGGAGACACACCAAACATGTGGAAGAAGGTGCTCTGGTCAGATGAGACCAAAATCGAACTTTTTGGCAACAATGCAAGACGTTATGTTTGGCGTAAAAGCAGCACAGCTCATCACCCTCAACACACCATCCCCACTGTCAAACATGGTGGTGGCAGCATCATGGTTTGGGCCTGCTTTTCTTCAGCAGGGACAGGGAAGATGGTTAAAATTGATGGGAAGATGGATGGAGCCAAATACAGGACCATTCTGGAAGAAAACCTGATGGAGTCCGCAAAAGACCTGAGACTGGGACGGAGATTTGTCTTCCAACAAGACAATGATCCAAAACATAAAGCAAAAGCTACAATGGAATGGTTCACCAAAAAACATATCAAGGTGTTAGAATGGCCAAGTCAAAGTCCAGACCTCAATCCAATTGAGAATCTGTGGAAAGAACTGAAAACTGCTGTTCACAAACGCTCTCCATCCAACCTCACTGAGCTCGAGCTGTTTTGCAAGGAGGAATGGGCAAAAATATCAGTTTCTCGATGTGCAAAACTGATAGAGACATACCCCAAGCGACTTGCAGCTGTAATCGCAGCAAAAGGTGGCGCTACAAAGTATTAACTCAATGGGGCTGAATGATTTTGCACACCCAATTTTTCATTTTTTATTTGTTAAAAAAGTTTAAAATATCCAATAAAGTGTGTTCCACTTCATGATTGTGTCCCACTTGTTGTTGATTCTTCACAAGAAATTACAGTTTTATATCTTTATGTTTGAAGCCTGAAGTGTGGCAAAAGGTCACAAAGTTCAAGGGAGCCAAATAGTTTCGCAAGCCACTGTAGTTTGTTGTGTTTTTATTGAAGTAGTTGGACGACAGCGCCACATAGTGGAGCAGAGCCGACCAGGTCACTGACCATTATCCCATTACACGAGTTTCATGTGCACTGGGATCTAAGGACAAACCACCGGCCATGTGACCGCAGTGACTGTACAGGAGCATTAATCACACAAAATGAAAAGATGTTTAGTTCCAGACTTTATCTCTCGGAGTCCCTGAGACAAACAACATCACAAACAATGAACATAAAGCAGAAAAACAGTTCAGAATATTTACTGTGGCGCTGATACATTTCATCAATTAGTCAAAAATAATTCAAACTCTTTTCTCCCTCCTCATGTCGAGTCTTTGACGCCGACACGTCTGCACTCTTACAAACTGTGCTTTCATTTCCAGGCTACATTTTTTGAAGCATTTGCATAATTTTAGCTCAGGTGAAGTTTGTTCCGTTCTGAGATTGTTTTAAATGAAAATGCAGATTGTCCTAATGATGTTTTCTGTTTTGGTTTTGCACTTTGGCCATTGACCGTCTGACCGTCTGATCAGATGTTAAATATAAACTTTTTCAGTGGTGGTGGTGCCACATTATTGATCATCTTGAATAATAACCTCAGATTGGCCAGTTTAATTGTTTTATCAAAGTTGAGCGTTTTCTGTTTAGTTCATATCTGACAGTGATGGTATTTCTGTGGTTTATAAGTGTTTATAAAGAGATTCTAAAGGTTTTATTGTGGTTTGGTTGAAACGCCAAAGATGAAGTGAGGTAGTATCTGTTACATAAGATGGAGTTGTTGTACAGTTGTAGGGAGTATTCTAGTCTGAATGTCTCCTGTGTCTCACTGTAGGAGCCTGTTGGAGAATAATAATATTTCTCTCTACGGGGACACTGAAACAAAGGAGGTCATTGGTCTCAGACTTTTGTGCTTCACTCATTGATTCTGTAGAAATCTCCTCCCCCAGTCCTTGTTATCTTTTTTTTAAATGTTTTTTCCTGTAAATTTCATATTTCCAAAGAACTGAAGCCCCCCCTCATTTTCAAACTGATAAAGAGAAAACTAAAAACTAAAACTACCTCCGGACGAGACGAGATCGAGTCCCCGAAAGACGAGATGAGATTGTGACATAATTCCTAAAACATAAATTGTTGGATTCAGTTTCCAATTTCGGCTTCACGTTTTTTTTATTTCTTTTGTTTCATATTTGTGTTGCCATTTTAGCACTGCTTTCATCATTATGTAATGGTTTTTGTCCAATTCTACTTTAAAAACGTAGAAAAATAATGAGATCATTTTGTCTGGAGAGATTTTGTGGCACAGGATTTTGTCCCTTCCCTTTTCAGAGAAGATGTAATTTACAAATATCCATCCATGTTCTTCCTCTTATCCGGGGCCGGGTCGCCGGGGCAACAGTCTAAGCAGGGACTCCCAGACTTCCTTCACCCCGGACACTTCCTCCAGCTCCTCCGGGGGGACCCCAAGGCGTTCCCAGGCCAGCCGGGAGACATAGTCCCTCCAGTGTGTCCTGGGTCTTCCCCGGGGCCTCCTCCCGGTGGGACGTGAACACCTCCTGAGGGAGGAGTCCAGGAGGCGTCCGGAACAGATGCCCGAGCCAGACCAGGTCTAAACCGGGACTAAACCGGGACTAAACTGGGACTAAACCGGGTCTAAACTGGGTCTAAACTGAGACTAAACCAGGTCTAAACTGGGACTAAACCAGGACAAAACTGGGTCTAAACCGGGACTAAACCGGGTCTAAACTGGGACTAAACCAGGTCTAAACTGGGACTAAACCAGGTCTAAACTGGGACTAAACCAGGACTAAACCGGGTCTAAACTGGGTCTAAACTGGGTCTAAACTGGGACTAAACCAGGTCTAAACTGGGACTAAACCAGGTCTAAACTGGGACTAAACCAGGACTAAACCGGGTCTAAACTGGGTCTAAACTGGGACTAAACCAGGTCTAAACTGGGACTAAACCAGGTCTAAACTGGGACTAAACCAAGACAAAACTGGGTCTAAACCGGGACTAAACCGGGTCTAAACTGGGACTAAACCAGGTCTAAACTGGGACTAAACCAGGTCTAAACTGGGACTAAACCAGGTCTAAACTGGGACTAAACCAGGTCTAAACTGGGACTAAACCAGGAGGTGTCTGGAACAGACGCCCGAGCCACCTCAGCTGCTCCTCTCCACGTGGAGGAGCGGCGGCTCTACTCCGAGCTCCTCCCGTGTGACTGACTTCCTCACCCTATCTCTAAGGGTTTTTTTCATTGGAACGCGTCTCGTATCTTCCTTCGCTCTTAAAACACAGAAGTGGGTGACAGCGCACATCGCACCGCTAATCCAGGAGACAGCGACGTATTTGGCCACACCCCTCACCCGCTGCACTGGCCTGTCTCTGTCCTCCTCATTTGCATTCAAGCAACAACGCCCAGAATAAAGTGTTTCAGAGACATATTTATGACTCTGACTGTCTTCAGGAGGCTCTCTCATGCACTGAGTGTTGATTTTGAAGAAGGATTCATTTACAGTATTAGGGAACCATTAAGGAGCCATATAAAAGCATCAAGAAGTACCATGTCATGGGATCCTTAACAGCTCCTTTTACCTTTAGTTCAGTCGAGATCTGCAAGTCCAGGACTGAAAACATCCAAATGATTCTAGTGAAGTACGGAGAGTATGGAGTGGAGCACTGCCTGTATTGCCACATGATGACATCACGAGGTGTAACAGAGTGTTTTCTATGCGTTTTGAGAGGAGAAAATCTGCAGGGTTTGTGTGTTACACTTGTTTGAATGAAACAAAACCAAACACAGCTCCAGGTCTGTTTGTGATGAGGAAACATCATTAGAACAGATCAGATAGTGACCGTCGGGTATTAGAATCTGTGTAGAACAGCACGACACTGTCAGAGTCACACATTTTCCTGCATAAACAGATTCCTGTGGCGTGGAGCTCTTTAAAGTCTGATTCGGTGATTTTCCTGCTCTGTGTCAGCCCAAACTCAGCCTGGCATCAATAACTCCTGAAACGTGCGGCAGTGTTTTCCACGCTCCTGGTTCAGTCCTGGTTCAGTCCTGGTTTAGTCCTGGTATAGTCCTGGTTTAATCCTGGTTTCGTCCTGGTTTTATCCTGGTTTAGTTCTAGTTCAGTCCTGGTTTAGTCCTGGTTTAGTCCTGGTTTAGTCCTGGTTCAGTCCTGGTTTAGTCCTGGTATAGTCCTGGTCTAGTCCTGGTTTCATCCTGGTTTTATCCTGGTTTAGTTCTAGTTCAGTCCTGGTTTAGTCCTGGTTTCATCCTGGTTTAATCCTGGTTCAGTCCTGGTTTAGTCCTGGTTCAGTCCTGGTTTAGTCCTGGTTTAATCCTGGTTTAATCCTGGTTTAGTCCTGGTTTAATCCTGGTTTAGTCCTGGTTTAATCCTGGTTTAATCCTGGTTTAGTCCTGGTTCAGTCCTAGTTCAGTCCTGGTTTAATCCTGGTTTAGTCCTGGTTCAGTGCTGGTTTAGTCCTGGTTTAATCCTGGTTTAGTCCTGGTTTAGTCCTGGTTCAGTCTTGGTTCAGTCCTGGTTTAGTCCTGGTTTAATCCTGGTTTAGTGCTGGTTTAGTCCTGGTTTAATCCTGGTTTAGTCCTGGTTTAGTCCTGGTTCAGTCTTGGTTCAGTCCTGGTTTAGTCCTGGTTTAATCCTGGTTTAATCCTGGTTTAGTCCTGGTTTAGTCCTGGTTTAGGTTTAGCCACATGAGCCCCGGGTTCAGACTCAGTGTTTTTAATTTCAAAGAGTTCCGTTCTTGTTTCACATTAACATACAAATGAAAGACGGCGAGCGAGCGACCAGATTAAAGCTCTGGCGCCGTGGACAAATTCTCCATCAAACCAAATACACAAATAAAAACATTTCTGGAAAAACGTTGTTTTTCACATTGGAATTGCATAAACCTTACATCATTTTAAATACGAGATTGTGATTTTCTAACATTTGATTTTGAATTTAATGGTACGACATGTTTCGAAAATACTTTGTCAAAGGACTGACTTCCAAAGAATGAAAGAAAACTTTTTTATTTCTTCAGCTGGACACAAAGGTTTCATCATCTCCGGTTCTCCGAAAATTCTCCATTTTTACCAAAACATCTCAAAGGAAATGTTCAAATTTGATCACAACAAAACTCAGACACATTTTTCACACATGCGTTTACTTTTAAAACTAAATGGACTTTTCAGATGTTTCTTCATGTTCTCTCATGTTTGGTCCTGGTTTAGTCCTGGTTTAGTCCTGGTTTAGACCTGGTTTAGTCCTGGTTTAGACCTGGTTTAGCCTTGGTTTAGTCCTGGTTTAGACCTGGTTTAGTTCTGGTTTAGCCTTGGTTTAGCCCTGGTTTAGACCTGGTTTAGACCTGGTTTAGACCTGGTTTAGTCCTGGTTTAGACCTGGTTTAGTTCTGGTTTAGTCCTGGTTTAGTTAAGTTTAGACCTGGTTTAGTTCTGGCTTAGACCTGGTTTAGAACTGGTTTAGACCTGGTTTAGTTCTGGTTTACACCTAGTTTAGACCTGGTTTAGACCTGGTTTAGACCTGGTTTAGACCTGGTTTGGACCTGGTTTAGACCTGGTTTAGCCTTGGTTTAGTCCTGGTTTAGACCTGGTTTCGTCCTGGTTTAGTTCTGGTTTAGTCCTGGTTTAGTTCAGTTTAGACCTGGTTTAGTTCTGGCTTAGACCTGGTTTAGAACTGGTTTAGACCTGGTTTAGTTCTGGTTTACACCTAGTTTAGACCTGGTTTAGACCTGGTTTAGACCTGGTTTGGACCTGGTTTAGACCTGGTTTGGTCCTGGTTTAGTCCTGGTTTAGTCCTGGTTTAGTCCTGGTTTGGTCCTGGTTTAGACCTGGTTTAGTCCTGGTTTAGACCTGGTTTAGTCCTGGTTTAGACCTGGTTTAGTCCTGGTTTGGTCCTGGTTTAGTCCTGGTTTAGTTCTGGTTTAGTCCTGGTTTAGTTCAGTTTAGACCTGGTTTAGTTCTGGCTTAGACCTGGTTTAGTTCTGGTTTACACCTAGTTTAGACCTGGTTTGGACCTGGTTTAGACCTGGTTTGGTCCTGGTTTAGTCCTGGTTTAGTCCTGGTTTAGTCCTGGTTTGGTCCTGGTTTAGACCTGGTTTAGTCCTGGTTTAGTCCTGGTTCAGTCCTGGTTTAGTCCTGGTTTAGTCCTGGTTTAGTTCTGGTTTAGTTCTCTCTGTGCCTCAGAGTTGTGTGCAGATGAGGCTCTGATTGGCTGAGAGCTGCAGACCTGAGCTCTGATTGGCTGAGAGCTGCAGATCTGAGTGAATGGGACAGATTTATGTTCTAAATGACAGTGGAGCGTCTGTGGTTAGAGCAGGAGCTGCCAGGGCCTCAGTCTAGACACAATAAACACCTGAGACGCTGAAGCAGCGCCAGCAGACGCCCCGCCTGAGATTTACTCTGGAGAAGTTTAAAAAAGAATAAATCAATACAAGATACTCAATGATTCTGAAACCAACTTTGATTACTGGGTTCATTAGAACAAGTCTCAGTAAAAAAATGATCAAATCTGACATTTTTACCACATCATGGTTCCTTCTCATTTACTCTCTAAACTTATATTTGACATGCCCACTGACACGCCTCCTGTGACACGCCCTCTGTAACACGCCCCCTGTGACACGCCCTCTGTGACACGCCCACTGTGACACGCCCACTGTGACACGCCCACTGACACGCCCACTGTGACACGCCCACTGTGACACGCCCACTGTGACACGCCCACTGTGACACGCCCACTGTGACACGCCCACTGTGACACGCCCACTGTGACACGCCCACTGACACGCCCCTGTGACACGCCCACTGTGACACGCCCCCTGTGACACGCCCCCTGTGACACGCCCACTGTGGCGTCTCTTTCTTCTCCAGTTCTTCATGGTGATACTCGTAGGTTTGGGCACCGACGTGTCGTCATTTTGGTCCAAATGTTTAAAAAAAACGCTCTGCTCTAGTGTGAGGGGCCCACAGCCTGGTTTAGACCTGGTTTAGACCTGGTTTAGTCCTGGTTTAGTCCTGGTTTAGACCTAGTTTAGACCTGGTTTAGTCCTGGTTTAGACCTGGTTTAGTCCTGGTTTAGTCCTGGTTTAGACCTGGTTTAGACCTAGTTTAGTCCTGGTTTAGTCCTGGTTTAGACCTGGTTTAGTCCTGGTTTAGTCCTGGTTTAGACCTGGTTTAGACCTAGTTTAGACCTGGTTTAATCCTGGTTTAGACCTGGTTTAGTCCTGGTTTAGTCCTGGTTTAGACCTAGTTTAGACCTGGTTTAGTCCTGGTTTAGACCTGGTTTAGACCTGGTTTAGTCCTGGTTTAGTGTTGGTTTAGTTCTGGTTTAGTTCTGGTTTAGTCCTGGTTTAGTCCTGGCTTAGTCCTGGTTTAGTCTTGGTTTAATCCTGGTTTAGTTCGGGTTTAGTTCGGCTTTAGTCCTTGTTTAGACCTGGTTTCGTTCTGGTTTAGACCTGGTTTAGTCCTGGTTTGGTCCTGGTTTAGTTCAGTTTAGTCCTGGTTTAGTCTTGGTTTAATCCTGGTTTAGTCCTGGTTTAGTTCGGGTTTAGTTCGGCTTTAGTTCTGGTTTAGTCCTGGTTTAGTTCTGATTTAGTCCTGGTTTAGTCCTGGTTTAGTTCTGATTTAGTCCTGGTTTAGTTCTGATTTAGTCCTGGTTTAGTTCTGATTTAGTCCTGGTTTAGTCCTGGTTTAGTCCTGGTTTAGTTCTGATTTAGTCCTGGTTTAGTTCTGATTTAGTCCTGGTTTAGTTCTGGTTTAGTCCTGGTTTCGTTCTGCTTTAGACCTGGTTTAGACCTGGTTTAGTCCTGGTTTGGTCCTGGTTTAGTTCAGTTTAGTCCTGGTTTAGTGTTAGTTTAGTTCTGGTTTAGTCCTGGTTTAGTTCTGGTTTAGACCTGGTTTAGACCTGGTTTAGACCTGGTTTCGTTCTGGTTTAGTCCTGGTTTAGACCTGGTTTCGTTCTGGTTTAGTCCTGGTTTAGTTCTGCAAGAGAAGAGCAAGAGACCGGAGTCAAATGAGACATAATTATACAAATCAAAATAATAAATCTATATGTACAAATCAAGATAAAATAGAAAAATAAGTAATAAAATATCAAATCACAGCAAGAACGGCAGTGCGATAATTAATTTTTTTTATCTGTCCCTCTATAGTCCAGTTAGTCCTCGTTTGGTCCATGCGGCTCTTTGTTGTCATCACGTTTGTGTCCACGGCAGCTCCATTGGACTCCACTTTTCTAACACTGAAGTCATCGCTTTTGTTCTGTTTTATGAAGTGGTTTTAGATCAATATTGTGATTTAAAATGTCAGAGTGAGAACAGAACGATCCACAGGGGACAGAGATCCTAACGATGGAGACACACGAGCGCTGTAGGGATGATTTAGATCCACGAGTTTGATTAGTGTGCATCAGAACTGCAGCCAAAATAATCCTCTAGACCCCGGAGAACAAAGCGACTTTTTCACGTTTAGTTTTGACTCTTCTCTAGACGACGTCACCATAACACAGTTGGAAGCCCCGTTTATCACTACAGAGAAATACTGTGGAAAAACAATAAAACTGAGACGACTTAATGCCTCTGATTCCAAAACAATAAAGCAGGATCTTCCCAGTAAACACACTTTAAATCGACTGTCTCTTTAAAAGGCCAAAAATGAGCCATAGAAGTGATGTTTTCTCCCCCCTGATGTATTCTCCCCCCTGATGTATTCTCCCCCCTGATGTATTCTCCCCCCTGATGTATTCTCCCCCCTGATGTATTCTCCCCCCTGATGTATTCTCCCCCCTGATGTATTCTCCCCCCTGCAACTCGACTTCAGGGACGCACCAATACCCGATACCCATATTAATGTGGCTGTTATCGGCCGATACTAATATTTATTTATTTTTAATTCTGAGATAACATTTTATACAGACTGAAAATCATGCAAAATGAATTTTTGAATGTCTTCTTTTATTTTCAAAACGTGTTTTGAACTTTTAGTTCAGTTTAGTCCTGCTTTAGTCCTGGTTTAGTTCTGGTTTAGTCCTGGTTTAGTTCAGTTTAGTCTTGGTTTAGTCCTGGTTCAGACCTAGTTTAGTCCTGGTTTAGTCCTGGTTTAAACCTGGTTTAGCCCCGGTTTAGTGTTGGTTTAGTCCTGGTTTAGTTCTAGTTTAGTCCTGGTTTAGTCCTTGTTTAGTCCTGGTTTAGTCCTGGTTTAGTCCTGGTTTAGTTCAGTTTAGTCCTGGTTTAGTCCTGGTTTAGTCCTGGTTTAGTTCAGGTTTAGTTCAGTTTAGTCCTGATTTAGTCCTGGTTTAGTCCCGGTTTAGTCCTGGTTTAGTTCAGTTTAGTCCTGGTTTAGTCCTGGTTTAGTCCTGGTTTAGTCCCGGTTTACTGTTGGTTTAGTTCTGGTTTAGTCCTTGTTTAGTCCTTGTTTAGTCCTGGTTTAGTCCTGGTTTAGTTCAGTTTAGTCCTGGTTTAGTCCTGGTTTAGTCCTGGTTTAGTCCCGGTTTACTGTTGGTTTAGTTCTGGTTTAGTCCTGGTTTAGTCCTTGTTTAGTTCTGGTTTAGTCCTGGTTTAGTCCTTGTTTAGTCCTGGTTTAGTCCTGGTTTAGTTCAGTTTAGTCCTGGTTTAGTCCTGGTTTAGTTCAGTTTAGTCCTGGTTTAGTCCTGATTGGTTAAGGGACCTTTGCCGATTGATGTTATAGATGGGGGATGCGGGGGGGGGGGACTAAACGCGGACTAAACCTGGACTAGACCAGGTCTAGACCAGGATTAAACCACGGCGTGCGGCTCTTTGCCTGGTTTGGTGCGGCTCTTGCGTTCGTTCATGTCGAGGTTTGATGTGCTCGGACTGCTCCTCCTCCTCAGGACCGTGGACGCCGTCCTGAGGAGGAGGCACGGTTTGGACACGGGTCTCGTGCTCGCAGCCCCGGGTGGGACACGCGGTCTCGCACCGGTCATGCTGCCCCATCACGGATTTGAGCACGATGAGCGCACGTGCCCCCCCCCCATAACGCTTCACTATTAACACATTTTGTTGAAAGGCTTCGTCAGTTCTGGTTCGAGTGCTGGTTAGACCCTGTTTATATCTCGCTGCAGGGAGGAGCTCCCTACACTGAAATTATTCTGAAACTATCTCAACTATTTGTTTTTGAGTTTCTCTCTTTTGTTATACCAATTTCTCTGGCGTCTAGTTTAGCATACCTATTCAACCCCTAACGACCGTCTCCACGCCTCTGGCCCTGACCTGTCTGCCCTATTGTTTCTTTTGTCTGTTTTGACTTCGGTTTGAGACTGGAATTGTAAATGGGAGTTTGAGTGTTTAAACGAGAGAGAAACGTGAGAAAACCGATGCCGATATATCGTGCATCTCTAACCATAACACAGAAAAATGGCAACAATCTCCAAACTACTGCAAAGAACTTTTACACGTGGTAAATACGGAGCCCCAAAATGTGTAGTTCCAGCTTTCATGTATTGAACCGTCCATTTCCTGATATATCAATGGCTTCTAATAGCTTGAGAGGGGATTGGTGGAGAGGCAAAGGGAGCTGGCTGTGATAGGGACGGAGCCTCCCGGTTGACATACTCCATGGCCGCGCCCCATTTCTCTTTCCTCGCTCCCTTCTTCCTTGATTCCTCTCCTCGATTCTGCAGGAAGTGGGTGAGGAAGTCCCATCCACAGAGGAGCCACGGGGAGGAGGAGGATCTAACCTCCTCACTGAGAACAATAAAGTTTGATTCTTTTCTCTGGTGTCTCCTCCTGGTGTCTTACTCCCACGTCTGGACTGGTAATCGGGCATACCGGGCATTTTCCCAGTGGGCCGACAGTCCTCGGGGCCGATGCTGTTTTTTTTATTATTTAGAGGAGGCGTCCCATTGGTCCATCTTCAGTACAGACAGTGGACTAAACCAATCAGGATATAGAAGCTTACGAGAGCGGTCCCGCCCCTTTCTCTGCACTGATCCTGACAGTTTCAGTGTTGAGGTGGAAACATGGAGAAGCGGCAGAAAAGGGGGTGTGGAGAAGTTACGGGATAAAAGATTAAAAAATCTCACTATAGACGCTGCAAAATGTTCTAAAATAACAGACATATTCTCTGGAGGGGCTGGAGCCTCCACGTCCTCTGCAGCCCAGGCTGAAGGTGGACAGGGAACCTGGTCTAAACCTGGTCTAAACCTGGTCTAAACCTGGTCTAAACCTGGTCTAAACCTGGTCTAAACCTGAACTAAACCTGGTCTAAACCTGGTCTAAACCTGAACTAAACCTGGTCTAAACCTGGTCTAAACCTGGTCTAAACCTGGACTAAACCTGGTCTAAACTTGGACTAAACTTGGACTAAATCTGGACTAAACCTGGTCTAAACCTGGTCTAAACCTGGACTAAACCTGGTCTAAACCTGGACTAAACCTGGACTAAACCTGGACTAAACCTGGTCTAAACCTGGTCTAAACCTGGACTAAACCTGGTCTAAACCTGGACTAAACCTGGTCTAAACCTGGACTAAACCTGGACTAAACCTGGACTAAACCTGGTCTAAACCTGGTCTAAACCTGGTCTAAACCTGGACTAAACCTGGTCTAAACCTGGACTAAACCTGGACTAAACCTGGACTAAACCTGGTCTAAACCTGGTCTAAACCTGGTCTAAACCTGGTCTAAACCTGAACTAAACCTGGTCTAAACCTGGTCTAAACCTGGTCTAAACCTGGACTAAACCTGGACTAAACCTGGACTAAACCTGAACTAAACCTGGTCTAAACCTGGTCTAAACCTGGACTAAACCTGGACTAAACCTGAACTAAACCTGGTCTAAACCTGGTCTAAACCTGGACTAAACCTGAACTAAACCTGGTCTAAACCTGGTCTAAACCTGGACTAAACCTGGACTAAACCTGAACTAAACCTGGTCTAAACCTGGTCTAAACCTGAACTAAACCTGGTGTAAACCTGGTCTAAACCTGAACTAAACCTGGTCTAAACCTGGACTAAACCTGGTCTAAACCTGGACTAAACCTGGTCTAAACCTGAACTAAACCTGGTCTAAACCTGGTCTAAACCTGGTGTAAACCTGGTGTAAACCTGGTGTAAACCTGGACTAAACCTGGACTAAACCTGGACTAAACCTGGTCTAAACTTGGACTAAACTTGGACTAAACCTGGACTAAACCTGGACTAAACCTGGTCTAAACCTGGACTAAACCTGAACTAAACCTGGTCTAAACCTGGACTAAACCTGGACTAAACCTGGACTAAACCTGGTCTAAACCTGAACTAAACCTGGTCTAAACTTGGACTAAACCTGGACTAAACCTGGTCTAAACCTGGTCTAAACCTGGTCTAAACCTGGTCTAAACCTGAACTAAACCTGATCTAAACTTGGACTAAACTTGGACTAAACTTGGACTAAATCTGGACTAAACCTGGTCTAAACCTGGTCTAAACCTGGTCTAAACCTGGACTAAACCTGGACTAAACCTGGACTAAACCTGAACTAAACCTGGTCTAAACCTGGTCTAAACCTGAACTAAACCTGGTCTAAACCTGAACTAAACCTGGTCTAAACTTGGACTAAATCTGGACTAAATCTGGACTAAACCTGGTCTAAACCTGGTCTAAACCTGGACTAAACCTGGACTAAACCTGGTGTAAACCTGGACCAAACCTGAACCTGAGGGACAGAGTGACCAGGGAAGTGTGGCACAGGCACAGCAGGTCAGCAGTTGTAATCTGAGGTTAATACCAGGACTTTTAGGTGATGGACAGGCAGGAAAATCGCTCACCTTTCGGCAAAATCCACCGTTTTGAAGCCAAAACAGGCGACCTACATGAATCGCGTAGATTCGATGAGAAAGTTTTTTGTGTGTGTGCAAGATGCATTTTAAATAAACCGTTGAATGTGTAGTTCCTGTGAGTTTGCTGCTGGTTTTGGGGATTTTTCCTTTAAATGTTGCGCCCTGGTTTCCCCTCGGTCAGGACGTAACAATAGTAAAATACTTTGCTTCGGGGAACACAAACATAAATTAATCCGTTTTGCTCCGCTAATTCTGAGGGGCCGGTCTAAGACAAAAATGCCAGGGCTGTTTTTTTGTCCCAGTCCAGCCCTGTTTACTCTTTCATTCTGGTTTTCTATAGGACATCACTCAATATGAAAAATGGAGAATTGAGGAGAGGAATCAAGGAGAAGGAAAAGCGAACTGAGACGTGACCTGTAGCTTCTTTCACCGTCGATCGTTCTTGTGCTCTTTCACCAGTTTACGACATGTTCTGGTTATGGACAGTTTCTTCTCGTGTCCCCTCCGCAGTCGTAAACTCAGACCGTTCATTTTGATCGGGTCACACAGCCAGTTAAAATGATTGACAGTCTCTTGGCATTTCGCAGGAGGCTGGAATGACCGTCACGTCCAGGAGGGGGAGCCGTCTGGAGCAAAGGGCAGAGAAAAGAGTGATTTGAGGGAGTCTGTGTGGGGATTTAGATTTGAACCTTTCTCAAATCCAAAAAAAATATCCAGACTAAATCCCACGGATAAGACAGAGCTACAGACAGATAACAAAGAGTCTCTTATCTTTCATTTATTTTGGAAAAGTCCTTCACTCCCAGTCACCGTGGAAACCTGTGAACTCAACAAACTGGTTCAGTTGTTTAAACGTCCTTTATGATGCAAAACTGACTCTTGTAAGAAAGGATGTGCAAAAATAATAATAAATATAGCTGCAAGCAGCAATGTGGGGCCAAGCAGTGACCCAGCCTAATTTGATGACGTGCGTTGGATCAGTCTTCGCCCAAAACACATTTTTGCATGTTGTAGCGCCCCCTAGTGGCCAATGTGCACCAAATTTGGTATGGCTAATTCTGTATGGATGGTACATTGCGCACCAAGTTTCATTGAGAGAGCTGAAATGAGGGAGGAGAAGCATTTTGAGTGTTTTTCATAAAATCCAAGATGGTGGACATTCTATTCCGGCGAACATGACGTCATAGGATGCGTTGGATTCATCTTGGCCCAAGGATTCTAGGAATTCCAAGTTTTTGCGAATCGGGCGTACGGAAGGAATTTTCAGGTACATTTCTACTTTTGAACCGTACGTCCAATTTTCAAAAACTTGGCATCCCTGGACTCCTTGGGCCAAGCCAAATCCATTTCCCGCCATTTTGAATTTTATGAAAAACATTCAAAATGCTTCTCCTCCCTCAATTTTGGACCAATTTTGCCCAAATTTGGTACATAGCATCTTTTGACTGAGCCTCATCAGAAATATGCCTGGATTTTTTGATATCTCTTATCGTTTTGTCGTGACAGCCAATCAAACCTGCAACGTTGACCTGCTGATGGCGCTAGAGGGTTGGGGCTGGGGGCCTATAAATTGCTGTGGGTAATGAGGAGACTGGCTGGAATGTGCATGCCAAATTTCACAACTTTTTACCAGACAGTTCTAGGGGTTGCCATAGACTCCCAGAGGCGGAAGAATATTTTATAATGATAATAAAGAATCAGTAGAAACACTATGGGGATAATAATAATACATGTTATTTATAAAGCGCTTTTCAAGACACTCAAAGACAGAAGGTAAAATCAGTAATAAAACAATAGACAAACAAACATTAAGAAACATTAAAAGCAGTTTAAAAAAATACTGTTATATCAATATATCGTATCGTTTAATCGTTTAATTTGATGATACAGTATTGATATCGGGGGCGGCAGTACCTCAGTTGGTAGAGCATATGCCTTGTGATCCAGGGGTTGGCGGTTCGAATCCCGCTCTTGACGGGTTGACCGCGTGTGGTCCCAGCTCCCACAGATGAGCGCTGCTGTTGTGTCCTTGGGCAAGACACTTAACCCCACCTCGCCCCCAGTGTCTGTGGACACTGGTAGCCCCCATGGCAGAAGATACATCAAGGCCTGTTGTGACATGAGCCGTCCTCCTGTGGACCCACCACCCGCGGGAGGATTCATGAGGGCTGGTGCATTGTGTTCTGGTCAGTGGAACACTGCTTGGACTGCTGCCCCTGCGACCCAGAGAATGGAAGAAGATGAATGAATGAATGAGTATTGATATCGTGGGTGCTGTATCGATATATTTTACTGCATTATTTTGTGAAAGAGCTGGAGTTATGTTGCTTGTTTGAAGAAAGAAAACTTTCAACACATTTGACATTTTCACAGTTTTGAGTCAAATGTGTGGGTAAATTTTCAAATTAACTTTGTACAAACTTTGTAATTTAGTAAATGTAAAAAACTTTAATTATCACAGTCATGATATATTTGTTTTTTACCAAATCATATCCATCCGTCAATGTTCTTCCTCTTATCCGGGGTCGGGTCGCCGGGGCAACAGTCTAAACAGGGACTCCCAGACTTCCTTCACCCCGGACACTTCCTCCAGCTCCTCCGGGGGGACCCCAAGGCGTCCCCAGGCCAGCCGGGAGACATAGTCCCTCCAGTGTGTCCTGGGTCTTCCCCGGGGCCTCCTCCCGGTGGGACGTGCCCGGAACAGACGCCTGATCCACCTCAGCTGCTCCTCTCCACGTGGAGGAGCCTGAACCATAGCAAGTTGCCGATACGATACATAGGCCATGATACGATGTGTTTTACGATACACTTTAGATTCAATATGATTTGATACACGATATATTTCAAATCAGTCTAAACCAGGAGTGTTAAACATGCGCCCGAGTTGATTTTCTATTAAAATATTGGTAATTTTCTGCCTCTTTTCTGCACAGTTTAGCATAGCAGCGTCTCCAGCGCCTCTGTACGTGGCCCCTCCCACCAGAGCAGCACAAATGCTCCAAAACGCTCTTAAAGAACCATCGTTTTGACTGTGGACCGTGACACCCTCATCAGCAAAATGTCAAAAATGAGAAAAGTGGACGCCGAGTGCAGGATTTTCCAAGAAAAATGGACTAATTCCTATTTGTTCTCAGAGGTGAATGAGAAACCTGTACACTTGTGTTGAAACAGCATTTTTCAACAAGTTTCAGGTTGTTCATAATATTATAATATTTTGTAAAAGAAAGAGCTCATATAAAAAATAAAAAAGACTTCTGTAATAGATTTGAGTTTCTCTGCACAAATATGTGGACTTATTCCTGTTTTTGGGGTATATTTGCCATGAGTTTTCTGGTCCGGGGGCCGTATCGTACATCTCCAAAGCTCCAAACGCTGTCCCACCTTGTGATGTCATGTAGTGGTACTTTCCAAGTGAACAGCAATTCCAGTGCTGCAATGATCCAAATGATTGGGCCTAAAAAAAATAAATGTTGGTTTCCGATTTGTTGACAGTTCTAGACATGGGTAGGTAGGGAATTTATTATTATTTTTTTTATTTATTTATTTTCCTGTGGGAATATGGACATTTTGAAAATTTATTTTATTTCCTTCCGCAGCAGTACTATTTTGTGTGTCTGTCTGTCCGTCCGTCCGTCCGTCCGTCCGTCTGTCTGTCTCCCAGAGCGCGTTTCCAACGGAATCAAGAACCCGGACATTCGAAGGATTTTATAAACTCCGGCCGGACGCCTCTGAAAAGAGGACGTATGGTCACCCTAAGTTGATCCGTTCTTAAGACTTCGCCAGGTCTGGACTGGGACAAAAAAACGGCCCTGGCATTTTTGGCTTAGACCGGCCCCTCATAATTAGTCCTGGTTTAGTCCTGGTTCAATCCTGGTTTAGTCCTGGTTCAGACCTGATTTAGTCCTGGTTTAGTCCTGGTTCAAATCCTGATTTAGTCCTGGTTTAGTCCTGGGTCAGACCTGATTTAGTCCTGAATTAGTTCTGGTTCAAACCTGATTTAGTCCTGGTTTAGACCTGGTTTAGACCTGGTTTAGTCCTGGTTTAGTCCTGACTTAGTCCTGATTTAGACCTGATTAATACTGGTTTAGACCTGATTAGTCCTGGTTTAGTCCTGGTTCAATCCTGGTTTAGTCCTGGTTCAGACCTGATTTAGTCCTGCTTTAGTCCTGGTTCAGACCTGATTTAGTCCTGGTTTAGTCCTGGTTCAGACCTGATTTAGTCCTGATTTAGTCCTGATTAGTCCTGGTGTAGTCCTGGTTTAGTCCTAGTTTAGTCCTGGTTTAGTCCTGGTTCAATCCTGATTTAGTCCTGGTTCAGTTCTAAATTGTGGGCCTGTCTCTAAGAAAAAAAAAAAAAAGAACGGTATCAGCCCCTAGGACTGTCGGCCCACCGGGAAAATGCCCGGTGTGCCCGATTACCAGTCCAGGCCTGGACTTCGCCCTACAACCACAACAAAGCGTATTCTTCCGCCGTTCGCGTTTATTTACGTCGCTTACCACGCTAAACCGCGTAAGACGGAATGACGCGTAATTTTTTTTTACCGTCGTAACCCGAGGACCCCTGTACACGTCGCAGCGCAGGTGTGGTGAATGACGTCGATTGTAGCCTCGCGGAGATCGAAAAATACAGTAGGCTATTAGTTTTCTTTCTTTCTTTTTTAACCAAAGCTTGTAAAATTAAATTAATTGTAAAATAAATAATTAGGGGTAATTAGGGGTAACAGTAGCTCAGTTGGTAGAGCATATGTCTCGTGATCCAGGGGTTAGCGGTTCGAATCCCGCTCTTGATGGGTTGACCGCATATGATCCCAGCTCCCACAGATGAGCGCTGCCGTTGTGTCCTTGGGCAAGACACTTAACCCCACCTCGCCCCCAGTGTCTGTGGACATTGGTAGCCCCCATGGCAGAAGATACATCAAGGCCTGTTGTGACGTGAGCCGTCCTCCTGTGGACCCACCACCTGCGGAAGGATTCATGAGGGCTGGTGCATTGTGTTCTGGGCAGCAGAACACTGCTTGGACTGCTGCCCCCGCGACCCAGAAAATGGAAAAGCGGAAGAAAATGAATGAATGAAAAAAAAGGATGAATCAAATTTATTTTATTAAGTCCAATAAAATAATTTGGGTCGCATGCAAATCAACAGGGTCGGTCGGCAACCGGAAACTTATTTTTTTTAGGCCTTGTAGTGAAGGTGTGTGGTATGTACATGTATGTGCCCTTCAGGACACTTCCTTTTACCTGATTTTCCGCTGTTCTTTCTGCTCTGAGCTGTTTTGAATGAAACAAAACACAAATCCATGTCTGTTTTTTGAGGAGGTACCAAAATTAGGTCAGAAAAGTCAGATTTATGACCTTTAAAGCATGTAAGGACACGAGCTAAATCATGCTCTATTAACCGTAGCTTGCCCTCTGCTACGCAATACAACAACGATGGTTCCACAGATGCAGGTCCACGCCCTGAATAAATCATTCTGCTTTGGCTTAAATGACACGGAACACCTGCCTGACAACACCGTGTATGTTTGAGCTGCTCCGGTCCCGGACTTTTCCTCAAATCCTCGAATCAAATGCCACTTTCATAAGACAAATGATCAGGAGGTATTGACTGTACTTGCCTATAGCTTTGGAGACACGTTGGTATGTTTGTTCTGAGGCTGAAGTCTGGAGATTGGAGGTTGAACTTGCTGAACTCCTCATCTCCACATTCACGGTCAGATGATTCCAGCGTTAGGCGTGGAGCCGTGCCAAGTCTAATTGACATCAGTTTTTCCACCTCGGGGCTCCTTCGCATCACGCTCTGTTTTTACAACATAATCTCATTCAAACGCACAAATATTGAACACTGGGTCGGCCATGAGTCACTGTTCCTGAAAATCACTACCTGCAGCCTGGAATTTCGACGTTAACTTTCCAGAGAGAATGGGTCTGGAAATGGTTTCACAGATTTAAACGTAATCAAACGTTGGACAGACTTTTGGTGGTGCTGATACACCATGAGTCATTAGGGGGAAATTTACTTTTTGTAGCTTTTTATCTAATTATAATGTTCCCTGTTCAAAAACCTGCCTGAAGAGGTTTTAAATGTCATGTTTGAGTAATCTAGCAACCTCTCCCGTGCACTATTCAAAGCCTCCGTACGTTTAGCAGTACGAGCCTGTACGAGGCTCCTCCCACAACTTATCTGTAAGTTATAAGTAGGGATGCACGATATATCGGCATTAACATCGGTATCGGCCGATATCGCAAATTTTTAAACATATCGGTATCGGCCCGATGTGTAAAAGTGTCTCGATATTAACCACCGATATTTGCAGTGTAGTTTTCATTTCTTACAGGTGCTATAATGTCCAGTGCATCACTTTACCATAAAAAAAAAAACACTAGTTTTACCCGTTTTTTGTTGTTGTTTTTTTTTAAGTTTTACACGTTTTTCATAGATAAATAACTTTTTTAATATACTTAATTATTTCATATTTTTGTGGGCCTACGTAAATGGTGCTGCCTACCTAGGCAAAAAAGGTATGTGGAAAAAAGCAGCATAAAAATGCAAACTCCATACATGCCTGGGCGACCCGGGGATTGAACCCAGAACCTTCTTGCTGTAAAGCATGAGTGCTAGCCACTCAGCCACCGTGTCGCCTAGGCTACTGTCATGGCTACAGTCACATAAGTTTTGATAATCCTTGTTTAACAGACTGCAGATATCTCTGCACCAGAGTTTCGAGGAGCTTTCAGTTATTCTCTAATGGCAGAGTGTGGTTGTTTGTGTTTTCTACTTAAATAGCGCACCTTACTTTTTTTTCCAACCATATTCTCTTAGCGGTGCTGCATACCGGCTGTGAATGTTATACCGGTGCGCCGTTCCGGTGCGCACCGCCTTACTTTCACTACTGGATATTTGTCAGTACAGTAATCCCTCGAATTAACGTTTTCTCACATTTCTCTGTCGTTTAAACACTCAAACTTTCGTAGATTTTCAACAAAATCTATTAATAGTGAAGCGTGCCAATCAGGACGCAGAAGACAATGTTACACTATTTTAAAAAAAAATGAAATAAAGAAAAAAAAATGGAAAGGAGTCAAAACAGGTTTTGAAAATAAAAAGACATTCAAAAATTCATTTTGCATGATTTTCAGTCTGTATAAATGTTATCTCAAAATTAAAAAAAAACAACAACACGGTATCGGCTAATATCGGTATGGGCTAAAATGTTCACATTGGTGCATCCCTAGTTATAAGTAGGGAAGGTGGTGACCTCTCCACAGACCTGGTGGTGTCTCCATGGAGACGAGCAGAAAAACAGTCAGATTCAGTGTGGTGAGATCGATTCTCAGCTCTGACACTTTGCTGAATGTCTCTCCCTCTCTGCACCGTGTTTCACGCACCCGTCCAGTTTAAGAATCTAAACCAAGTCTATTGACTTTAAAGACTGTACAGCAGGGGTGTCCAACCAGTCGATCATATGGATACGTTCACACTGCAGGGCTTAATGCTCACTTCTGATTTTTTTGTGAAATCTGATTTTTTTTCGAAATCTGATTTTAGTCGTTCACATTTCCAATTAAATGTGACTTGTATGTGATCGCCAGTGTGAACTTTAAACACCCCAAAAGTGTCCCACATGAGCCTTGGAGGACACGACGAGGTCACGTGCAGTGAGCGTGCTCAGTGTTTACAGAAGTCGCCTAAAGTTGCTGTCGTACCGGAGCCAGAACATGTACAGCTTATTTGTTTTAAGGAGGAGAAGGAGAAGGACGAGGTTTTTGGCCACGGCGTTTTGTGGGGCAGTGGCAGCAACGTCCGTAGAAATGAACGTGTTGGTGCGGAGTCACAGACGAGAGTGGTGGGATTGCTACGTGCTTCGCCGCTTCACTGACACAGAGTTCATTTACTATTTTCACATGACGAGAAGAACGTTTGTGTACATTTGTGAGCGCCGACTTGTACCATTCTCGCTTGTTGATGACGAGCAGGTCAGATGAACGCGACCTGGCCGTTCAGACTGAAGTCGCATGCCAAAAGATCGGATATGTATCGGTTTTAGGACCACATATCTTGGGCTACGTTCACACTGCAGCCTGAAGTGACCCAAATCCAATTTTTTCACCCCTATGCACCAGCACCCCTGCTGTACAGTAAAGTGCTTTTAAGTTTCTGCTGCTGCTGCATCTTCAGAACTGTCCCCGGTCTTGGTGGTGATGTGTCGTGTATCAGATGTTGTTACTTCCTGTAGGCGTGGTCAGGTGTTGTTACTTCCTGTAGGCGTGGTCAGGTGTTGTTACTTCCTGTAGGCGTGGTCAGCCTGATGGACCTGGCAGGTCGCTCAGACTGACCACGCCTCCCGTCGCCTGGTTCTCTCTGGAGGAGGGTGTCCCTCCCTGATACAACATTTGGACTTTTCCGATCCAATGACCCGAGCCCCGTCCCAATCCCGAATGTGGTTATTTCTTTTCCACTGGTCTGATTTGGCGGATTTGAGGTTTTCCTGCTCTGCTTTGTCTTTTTGTGTTCTGGTGAGTGCCTGATGTTTTGACCCTTTGCAGCTGGTGTCATAAACAGTCCCTGGGGGTGTGATGCTAACTGAAAGCACTACTCTGTAACTCAAGTTAGACTTTGATGTGAGCTTTATTTTAATTTAGTCCGACCATAAAGAAAATTAATCCAATCCAATCCAATCCAACTTTATTTATAAAGCACTTTAAAAACAACACAGTCGACCAAAGTGCTGTACACAGGTTAAAACACAAAACATGAGACACAGTAACATTAAAAACAGCATGATAAATGTCACCTCTTCAAAGCCAAGCTAAAAAAAATGAGTTTTAAAGGTCCAGTGTGTAGGATTCGTGGCGCATAGGTGGATGGTGCTATTGCACTTCCTGTTTTAGCTACGGCAGACCTCGAGGGTCACCCGGGCGCGCCGTAACGCGAACAGCTCGCATACCCGCGCACGAATGCGTGAAGCGCACCCGGCGCTACGGTATAAATAAAACGTTGTCCCGTTCACTGTTTTTTTTTTCTTTTCGCATGAGAGCACACATTCCCGATCGTGTACCATGACACTCTACACATCAAATGAAACCTTACAGTCTCCTCTTTTTGACTATGCAATTCATTTCCCGGCACAACAATCACTCCCTGAGCACATGGGGCTTTTATATGGAAAAGCACAAAACGAGGTTTGTTACTTAGCTTACCTTTGAGGGCTCTGGACAGGTCAAACTCTGTATTTCACCATAAACTTGGTCTCAATCTGTCCGTAAGGATCCAGCGAATAAAATCCAGTAAAACAATTTAGTCCAAAACACGTGTTAGATCCATTACGACGTGTGATCCGGCAGCATGCTTGTGTTGTTTACCCAAAACCATGAGCCTTGCCGAAGGCGGAGCCCAAATGTCCTTCTGCGGCCTCTATATGGGGAAGATCCCCCTTTTATGCAGGTATATCCAAGTCCAACAGAATACTTTGATTTCATGATGGAAGTGAAAAGGCTTGGAAAACACTGTATTTTTGAATGGGTATCTTCAATTTCAGTAATTAATGGGTAAAAATCTTACACACTGTCCCTTTAAGAAGGGATTTAAAAACAGGAAGTGAGTCGGCCTGTCTAACATTCAGTGGAAGTGCATTCCAGAGTCTTGGAGCAGCCTCTGAAAAAGCCCGATCACCCCGAAGTTTCCTTTTTGTCTTGGGGACCACAAGGAGAACCTGATCTGCAGACCTGAGAGGGCACCAGCAGGTCAGACACATACTGTGGGGCCAGGCCATGGAGACTATTAAAAACAAATAAAAGAATCTTAAAATCAATGCGAAACTGAACAACAGGTCGCCAATGGAGAGATTGAAGAATGGGAGTTATGTGATCGAATTTCCGAGAACCAGTTAAAGGAACAGTGTGTAAGATTTTTATCCGTTAATTACTGAAATTGAAGATACCCATTCAAAAATACATTGTTTTCCAAGCCTTTTCACTTCCATCATGAAATCAAAGTATTCTTTTGGACTTAGATATAGTCACATAAAAGGGGGATCTTCCCCATGCAGAGGCAGCCATTTTGAATACGAGAGCCGCAGAAGGACATTTGGGCTCCGCCTTCGCCTTCGGCAAGGCTCGTGGTTTTGGGTAAACAACACAAGCATGCTGCCGGATCAGACGTCGTAATGGATCTAACACGTGTTTTGGACTAAATTGTTTTACTGGATTTTATTCGCTGGATCCTTACGGACAAATTGAGGCCAAGTTTATGGTGAAATACAGAGTTTGACCTGTCCAGAGCCTTCAAAGGTAAGCTAAGTAACAAACCTCGTTTTGTGCTTTTCCGTATAAAAGCCCCATGTGCTCGGGGAGTGATTGTTGTGCCGGGAAATGAATTGCATAGTCAAAAAGAGGAGACTGTAAGGTTTCATTTGATGTGTAGAATGTCATGGTATGTGTGTATGTGTGTTTTCATGCGAAAAGAAAAAAAAAAAACAGTGAACGGGACCGCGTTTTATTTATACCGTAGTTGTCGGCGAGAGCTCGCACAGCGCCGGGTGCGCGCGGGTACGTGAGTTGTCCGCGTTACGGCGCGCCCGGGTGACCCTCGAGGTCTGCCGTAGCCAAAAGAGGAAGTGCAATAGCATCATCCACCTATGCGCCACGAATCCTACACACTGTGGCTTTAAAAGACGAGCGGCAGCGTTCTGGACTAGCTGAAGACGGGAAAGTAAGGTTTTGTTGAGACCTGAGTATAAGGCGTTGCAATAATCTAACCGTGTCGTAATAAAAGCATGGATTTAAGATTAAGTCGGAACTGATTTGAGCTGATTTGTGCCGTTAAACAAGTCTCACACATAAAATTACAGTCACAAGCTACACAAGCTCTCCTTCTCCCTCCTCCTCTTCCTCTTCATTCCTTCATTTTGTTCTGACACGGTAATTGCTGTGAGCCCAATAAAAAGGCATAAAAGAGCGAAGACAGGTGGACCTATTACCAAACCCAATCCTCTCTGAAAAATTCCACGTTTGTTTGGGTTTTGAGTGGGACGGAGCCAGAGAGAGAGAGAGAGAGAGAGAGCCGAGCCGCCGTTCAGTATTTGTGCATTTGAATGAGATTAGGTCGTAAAAGCAGAGCCCCCGTGGTGGAAAAACTGATGTCGATTAGACTTGGCGCGGCTCCACACCGTCTAACGATGGAATCATCTGAGCGTGAACGCGGAGATGACGAGTTCAGCAAGTTCAACCTGCAATCTCCACACTTTAGCCTCAGAACAAACATACCAGCGCGTCTCCGAAGCTATAGGCAAGTACAGTCAATACCTCCTGATCATTTGTCTTCTGAGAGCGGCGCCCCATTTATAGATTTGAGGAGTGCAGGTTTAAGCTTTGTCACAAGTGATCAGGGGATTAGGCAGGGATTTTTAAAAGCCAATATCACACAAATCCGACTCAACGAAACTTTCCTCCTCAAAAACAGGCTTGGAGATGTGTTTTGTTTGATTCACACGTTTGAGTAATCCTTTATCATTAGTCTGTCTACTAGTGCTGTCAGGCGATTAAAACAATAATCTAATTAATTACAGGATTTGTAATTAATTAATCGCATTTTAAGAGTGACAGAGAGATTGTGAGTGAACGAACGAACGAACCCACTTTGTGATTGAGTTTGTCAGTTTTTCTGTGGTCACTTTGCTCATTAGTTTCCTAAATTCTGCGACCGTGGTTTGGTGGTTTGTTGGTTTGTTGGTTTGGTAGTTTGGTGGTTTGGTGAAATGCGCTCAAGCTCGCTCTATCACCGGTAACGATGGAACTTGTCCGGACGTGTTTATCGTTGAAATGATCGGTCAGCTGGAGCAGCTTCGGTGATCAGAAAATTCACGGCGTTCTTGTTGATCGTCCCGTCTTCAAAGGTCCTGGCAGTCCCATTTTAGATCTGGTTCAGACCTATTTTAGACCTGCTTTAGACTTATTTTAGACCTATTTTAGACCTGGTTTAGACCTGGTTTAATCCCATTTTAGATCTGGTTTAGACTTATTTTAGACCTGGTTTAGACTTATTTTAGACCTGATTTAGACTTATTTTAGACCTGATTTAGACTTATTTTAGACCTGATTTAGACCTATTTTAGACCTGGTTTAGACTTATTTTAGACCTGCTTTAGACTTATTTTAGACCTGGTTTAGACCTGGTTTAATCCCATTTTAGACCTGGTTTAGACTTATTTTAGACCTGATTTAGACCTATTTTAGACCTGGTTTACACTTATTTTAGACCTGCTTTAGACTTATTTTAGACCTGGTTTAGACCTGGTTTAATCCCATTTTAGACCTGGTCTAGACTTATTTTAGACCTATTTTAGACCTGGTTTAGACCTGGTTTAATCCCATTTTAGACCTGGTTTAGACTTATTTTAGACCTGGTTTAGACCTGGTTTAATCCCATTTTAGACCTGGTTTAGACTTATTTTAGACCTGGTTTAGACTTATTTTAGACCTGATTTAGACTTATTTTAGACCTGATTTAGACCTATTTTAGACCTGGTTTAGACTTATTTTAGACCTGCTTTAGACTTATTTTAGACCTGGTTTAGACCTGGTTTAATCCCATTTTAGACCTGGTTTAGACTTATTTTAGACCTGATTTAGACTTATTTTAGACCTGGTTTACACTTATTTTAGACCTGGTTTAGACTTATTTTAGACCTGGTTTAGACCTGGTTTAATCCCATTTTAGACCTGGTTTAGACCTGGTTTAGACCTGGTTTAGACCTGCACACCGCACGCCAAATTTTAAAATGCGTGTGCATTGAATTGCCGCTTATAATTAATTGCGTTAATCTTTATAACGCATTAATTTGTGGTGTAATGAATTAATCTAATTAACAGTTTAAACTGACAGCCCTACATCTCCAAAGCTCAAAACGCTCTGTTCCACCTTGTGATGTCATGAAGCGGTAGTTGTCAAGTTAGCTTTTATCTTTAGTTCGATAGACATTCAAGATTTTTGCTGTAGAAAACAGCAAAATTTGGCGAGCTACTCCTTCCAAGTAGCTCGCCAAATTTCTGAATTATAAGTTTTGAGCTGAATATCTAAAATTTTATGAAAATAATTACTATTAAAATTGTAAATGTTTAATTTTCACACTTAAATTTAATGTCTGCACTAATAAATGGATAATGGTGTATGTTTTATAGGCCTCTAACTGTTCCTATCTAAGTAATAAAATGATTACTCAGTTTCTTGCGACCGCTAAAATGAGAAATTTTCGTTTTGTAAAAGTAGCTCGCCAGAGGAAAAAAGGTTGGAGACCCTGTTTTCGTGCTTCAAACCCTGCAGAGTTTTGATGTAAAGTGGAATACCAAACGTTTAAGAGCCCATCCTATAATAATCCCAGTATAAATTTAACACAATAATTATTGGTGGTTTGGTCATTATTTAACACAATAATGACGGCCAGAGAGAAACGAAATTTCGATTCACTGTATGTTGAACACATATGGCAGAATTGACAATAAAGCTGACTTTGAACTTTTGAACTTTGAACATCCAGATGTGGAATAAACAGCGACAATCTGAGCAGCAGGAAGGGCATCCGGAGTAAAAGGGTCATTCCAGAACTGGAGGACATTTTGGCTTTAAAATTCTTGAAAAATAAACCTTCACTTTTCTAATTTTCTGCTACATATTCATCAATAATCGGTAATAAACTATCAAATGCTCGATTAGCTCAGCTTACGGATCAATGATTTATTTGGTTTATTGATTTCCTCTAATCACAGTAACAGGGTTGCAGGTAACAGGGTTGCAGATCCGCGCTAATGTTCACTTTATCTCAGGAGGAGAAGCTGTCCAGGGGATCATGTGGTTCACTGTTGATTGATTGATTGATTGATCATGTGGTTTTCTGTTTTCTTCTTCTTCTACCAGACTAAAAATGTTCTGGTAACAGGGTTGGTGCAGGTTGTGGGACACATGTTCCATGAATAATAATAATTATTTGAAATATTATGTCTATTAAAACAAATGTTCCACAGTTACAAGAGATGGAAATGAAACAAATTATATAAAAAACAAATTTCAATTCAATTTGAACAGTTTTATTTGAGATTCAGTTTGGCCGTTAGAGCGGTGGGACAAGAGGAAAATGGCATTTTGGGGGAACTCCAGATTTATTTGGTATTTTAAAAACTATTTTCAATAGGGGTGTGCAAAATAATCGTCATGACAATGCATCGCCATACTAACTTTCACAATATACTGCATCGATTCTTGATGCCAAAAATCGATTATTATTAATTAATAATTTAATATTTAATAATTTAATATTTAATATTAATAAATACATACATTAATTATTAGTTTATTTTTTTATATAAATCCTATGCACTTTTTTCTTTGTGAAAGGGTATTGTTTGTTATGATGGTTTTGACTGGTTTTGCCTGGTTTTATCAGGTTTTGTCTGGTTTCGTCAGGTTTTTGTCAGGTTTTGTCAGGTTGATTGATGGTTTGTACTGACTGATCAGGTTTTGTCAGGTTTTGTCTGGTTTTGACTGGTTTTATCAGGTTTCGTCTGGTTTCTTCAGGTTTCGTCAGGTTTTCTCTGGTTTTGTCAGGTTTTGTCAAGTTTCGTCAGGTTTTGTCTGGTTTTGTCTGTTTTTTTCTTTGTGAAAGGGTATTGTTTGTTATGATGGTCGCTACCTCCAAAATGGCAAATGTTTGAACATCATTTTTTGTTTTAGAAAAAATCCTCTGCACTTTTTTTCTTATTGGTTTGGTTTATTTGTTTTTGTTATTCAATAAATTCAGTTATGAATTGAGTTGCTCAGAGTTCTGTATCAATTGAAGACACGACCCAGATACACAGACACTGATATTTAAGTTATCCTCTTTTTTTGGTACATTTTCACTAAAGTATGTCGAATATATTGCAATGCATCACAATAATTCAAGTATCGTGATGCATCGTGATAGTATCGCATCGTGGCATATGAATCGTGATTCGAATTGAATCGTGACTTCTTTGCCAATACCCACCCCGAGTTTTCAAGTATTCTTTTCTCTTAGTTTTTTAAGATTTGGTCTCAGAAACTGTATGTTTTAGTATTTTGTATGTGGATTATTTAATATTTGTTGGGTGGGACGTAAAATGTCCTCCGATTCTGGAATGACCCAAAAAGGATCACAGGGACAGACAGTCAGATCTGTGGAGTTTAATGTCGGTTTAATTTAACTGTCGGTGTTTCCAGGGCTGAAATGATCCAGATGATGACAGTAATAGTGTTATTGATCACACTCGCACTCTCCTCTCGTCTCTGCTGGAATTTTACAGTCGGGCTTTCAGGAAGCTCCGTTCATTCCACAGATATCTGCAAAAAACATTCTATTCATCCTCGACCGAGAGACAGAGGGAGGGACGGAGAAAGAGGACAAACAGAGGGGGGAGAGAAGGAGAGGATGAAGAGTGAGGAGGGAAGGAGAGTGGGATGGGGAGAGAGAGACAGAGGTGGGACAGGAAGAGAGGGAGGACAGAGGGAGGGGACGGACAGGGGGACAGAGAGAGAGGGAGGGCGCGAGGAAAGGAGGAGGAGGAGGGAATGAGGGGGGACTCAGAGGAGAGAGAGGGAAGAGCAAAGCAGAGTGGGAGGGGTGGAGAGAGGGAGAAAGAGAGGACATAGAGAGAGGGAACGGAGAGAGAAAGGGGACAGAAGGAAAGAGAGAGGGGGATGAGGAGAGAGGGGGAAAGAAGGAGGTGACGAAGAGAGGACTGAGAGAGAGGAGACAGAGAGGGGACAGAGAGAGAGACAGAGAGGGGGGACAGAGAGAATGGGGAGAGAGAGGAGGGATGGAGGGGGAGAGAGCGAGAGTGAGGAGGGGACAGAGAGAGGGCAAGGATGGAGAGAGGGGACAGAGAAAGGAGAGAGAGAGAGGGGGGGCACAGACAAGGGACAGAGAGAGAGAGTGAGGAGGGGACAGAGAGTTGGGATGAGGAGAGAGGAGAGGGGGAAAGAAGGAGGCGACGAAGAGAGGACAGAGAGGGGGACAGAAGGAGGGGATGAAGAGAGAGGACAGAAAGAGGGGACAGAAGGAGACGACAAAGAGAAGATGAAGAGAGAGGGAGAGAGAGAGAGGGGACAGAAGGAGGGGGTGAAGAGAGGACAGAGAGAGGGGGGACAGAAAGAAGGGACAGAAGGAGGGGATGAAGAGAGAGGACAGAGAGAGGACGGAGAGCGGACAGCGAGAGAGAGGACAGAAGGAGGGGATGAAGAGAGGACGGAGAGAGGACAGAGAGAGAGAGGACAGATAAATGGAGGACAGAGAGAGAGAGAGGACAGAAGGACACGATGAAGAGGGGACGGAGAGAGGGGGGACAGAGAAAGAGGGGACAGAAGGAGGAGATGAAGAGAGAGGACGGAGAGAAGACAGCGAGAGGGAGGACAGAAGGAGTGGATGAAGAGAGGACAGAGAGGACAGAGAGAAAGGAAGGACAGAGAGAGAGGGACAGAAGGAGGAGATGAAGAGAGAGGACGGAGAGAGGACAGAGAGAGAGGACAGAAGAAGGGGATGAAGAGGGGACGGAGAGAGAGAGGGGGGACAGAGAAAGAGGGGACAGAAGGAGGAGATGAAGAGAGAGGATGGAGAGAGGACAGAGAGAGAGAGGACAGAAGGACACGATGAAGAGGGGACGGAGAGAGAGAGAGAGAGAGAGAGAGGACAGAGAGAGAGGACAGATAAATGGAGGACAGAGAGAGAGAGGACAGAAGGACACAATGAAGAGGGGACGGAGAGAGAGAGAGAGGACAGAGAGAGAGAGGACAGATAAATGGAGGACAGAGAGAGAGAGGACAGAAGGACACGATGAAGAGGGGACAGAGAGAGAGAGAGAGCGAGGACAGAGAGAGAGGACAGATAAATGGAGGACAGAGAGAGAGAGGACAGAAGGACACGATGAAGAGGGGACGGAGAGAGAGAGAGGACAGAGAAAGAGAGGACAGAAGGAGGAGATGAAGAGAGAGGATGGAGAGAGGACAGAGAGAGGACAGATAAATGGAGGACAGAGAGAGAGAGAACAGAAGGAGGGGATGAAGAGAGAAGACAGAGAGGGGGACAGGGGGGACCGGGTGCAGCCTGGACACTTCCCAGTACACAACAGTCGTCCAGTATTCCCTACGACACTAAAAAAACAATAAAAATCCTGCGTTCTAGCCACTCCAACCGTATCGATATCTGCGAAAGTGAAAACAGCCGTGCTTTTGTCCGTCCGTCTGTGTGTGGAATTTTCGGAACATATTTTGGTCCGAACGTGTGCTGGTTCGATTCCAGTGAGTTTTATGGGACAGAGCATGGAAAGTGTCACATGTCCACGTCCAGCTGGCCTAACGGGGACTCGTATAAAGACGAGCTATTAAACTGTGACATTTTTCTGTAATTGCGTTTTGCTTGGACTGATGTGTCACCTGATTTTATGGGACAAATGGGAAGATGATCTTAGAATTATTTTTTTCAGGTTTTTGTCAGGTTTTATCAGGTTTTGCCTGGTTTTGACTGGTTTTATCAGGTTTTGTCTGGTTTTATCAGGTTTTGTCTGGTTTCGTCAGGTTTTGTCTGGTTTCTTCTGGTTTCGTCAGGTTTTTGTCAGGTTTCCTCAGGTTTCCTCAGGTTGATTGATGGTTTGTACTGACTGATCAGGTTTCCTCAGGTTTTGACTGGTTTTGGCAGGTTTTGTCTGGTTTTGACTGGTTTTATCAGGTTTTGTCAAGTTTCGTCAGGTTTCGTCAGGTTTCTGTCAGGTTTTTGTCAGGTTTTGTCTGGTTTTGTCAGGTTTCGTCAGGTTTTTGTCTGGTTTTGTCTGATTTTGCTTGGTTTTGTCTGGTTTTGTCAGGTTTCTTCTGGTTTCATCAGGTTTTGTCTGGTTTTGTCAGGTTTCGTCAGGTTTTTGTCTGGTTTTGTCTGATTTTGCTTGGTTTTGTCTGGTTTTGTCAGGTTTCTTCTGGTTTCGTCAGGGTTTGTCTGGTTTTGTCAGGTTTCCTCAGGTTGATTGATGGTTTGTACTGACTGATCAGGTTTCCTCTGGTTTCGTCTGGTTTCTGTCAGGTTTCTGTCAGGTTTTTGTCAGGTTTCGTCAGGTTTCTGTCAGGTTTTTGTCAGGTTTTGTTTGGTTTTGTACAGTTTGTCGTAGATCAGATGTTGTGAGGATCGGGTTTGTGGAATTACACATTGAACACAAGTAAGTGGAAATGGCTTCACGCACCACATTTTTCAGTGTCATTTTAGTATTGATTTCCTTGTAAAATTATCGTGTGGTTTGTACTGACTGATCCATTTAATGATCTGATTTTTTTTTTAATCCGATGTTTCAAAGCTGCAGATTTGGAAAAATATTATCTGGTAACATTTTGGTTAAAACTTCCAAACCGAGGGAAAGATGCAGCCAGGGTAAGACTCCAGTGTACCTTGGCCTGTATTGATACTTTGTAGCTGATGTCATCAATCAACTTTCCCTGTGGATATAAAGCTAACTGTAAGCACTGCTCTGTCCGAAGCTCTGTTACGTCAGTTAAGATTTAAGCTCCATCTATCCATGTTCTTCCTCTTATCCGGGGCCGGGTCGCCGGGGCAACAGTCTAAGCAGGGACTCCCAGACTTCCTTCACCCTGGACACTTCCTACAGCTCCTCCGGGGGGACCCCAAGGCGTTCCCAGGCCAGCCGGGAGACATAGTCCCTACAGCGTGTCCTGGGTCTTCCCCGGGGCCTCCTCCCGGTGGGACGTGCCCGGAACACCGGCGAAATTCAAGATTGTTTATTTGTCATATTCAGGATCAACACAAGGTCAAAAATGCAATGAAATGCTTAGGATCAGAAGAACCCGTTGATTCGCTAAGACAGTCAAGAATCGACACGGAGCAACTGATCAGTGCGGCCATCGTGCGGCGCAGCTTGATGATGTATATCTGTTGACGACGTTCCTCCCGAGGGAGGTGTCCAGGAGGTGTCTGGAACAGATGCCCGAGCCACCTCAGCTGCTCCTCTCCACGTGGAGGAGCAGCGGCTCTACTCCGAGCTCCTCCCGTGTGACCGAGCTCCTCACCTTATCTCTAAGGGAGCGCCCAGCCACTCTGCGGAGGAAACTCATTTTGGCCGCTTGTATTGGCGATCTCTTCCTTTTGGTCATTACCCAGAGCTCATGACCATAGGTGAGGGGAGGAACGTAAATCGATGCTAAATCGAGAGCTTCGCCTTTTGGCTCAGCTCCCTCTTCACCACAACGGTCCAATGACTTATACAGGCTGCTCTTGTGGCTGCCTAGCACACACACTGAGATCAGTTTTTAAAATCATATCCTGGGATTTTATGTGCAGCTCAAAGTAAAGGACTGGTGAAATGAGCTGTTTGTTTTTGAGCATGCAAGAGGTTAGCTAAGGAGGTAGCTGTGGACATTTGAGATGATGCAGGCTTTTTACGCCATATGTGGCAGTAAATATGGCAGAAGACCTTCCAGAGAAATACTTTGAGTAAACTGACCATTTCATTACCAACCAGAGCAGAGTGGGAGTGAAGTCTTTCCCAGGCATGAAAATCGGTCAGGGGTGAAAAAGGTGAGAAGGGTACGGTTCAGTCCTGGTTTAGACGTGGTTTAGTCCTGGTTCAGACCTGTTTTAGACCTGGTTTAGTCCTGTTTTAGACCTGGTTTAGTGCTGGTTTAGTCCTGGTTTAGTTCTGGTTTAGTCCTGGTTTAGTCCTGGTTTAGTCCTGGTTTAGACCTGGTTTAGACCTGGTTTAATCCCGGTTTAGTCCCGGTTTAGACCTGGTGTAGTCTTGGTTTAGACTCGGTTTAGACCCAGTTTAGTCCCGGTTTAGTCCCGGTTTATTCCTGGTTTAGACCTGGTTTAGTCCTGTTTTAGTCCCAGTTTAGTCCCGGTTTAGTCCCAGTTTAGTCCCGGTTTAGTCCCAGTTTACTCCCGGTTTATTCCTGTTTTAGTCCTGGTTTAGTCCCAGTTTAGTCCCGGCTTAGACCTGGTTTAGACCTGGTTTAGTCCTATTTTAGTCCCAGTTTAGTCCCGGTTTAGTCCCGGTTTAGTCCCGGTTTATTCCTGGTTTAGTCCTGTTTTAGTCCCAGTTTAGTCCTGGTTTAGTCCCGGTTTAGTCCTGTTTTAGTCCTGTTTTAGTCCTGTTTTAGTCCTGTTTTAGTCCCGGTTTAGGCCCCTGCTGTCAGCTAATCTGTCCCTTTGATGCAGAAATAATCTGATAATCTGACTCACCCCATAAGAACGCGTCAGCTCCGTTGTAACAGTTTGTTGTGTTGTCCGATAGTTCGCGTATCCACGTGTATGCGTGTGTCGCGTATATCCACGGACTTTAATTATCCAGAGCTCCAGAGAAAAGGACATATCCCGAACGTGTCCCGTGTCCCGAGGCGAGAGGTCCTTCTTACGTAGCAAGTTGAAGATTTTCTGCAGTTTCATGAAATGCCGCGAACATATTCACGAGGTTTGCTCACATCTGAACAGGCACAAACGTAACGGCGCTAATCGTCATGATTGGCGGGAGCGCGATCGGTGGGTAATTATGCTGCAACCTGATTGGAAGCTGGAGCGCAGTTCGGCCCTTTGAGCATGCGGGGATTTTGCTCAGTCAATTAATATTAATAGGGATGCACCGATGTGAAAAGTTTAGCCGATACTGATATCCGATATTAATACTGCTGTTATTGGCTGATTCAAGATTCAAGATTCAAGATTCAAGATTGTTTATTTGTCATATGCAGAATCAACACAAGGTCAACAATGCAATGAAATGCTTAGGATCAGAAGAACCGTTGACTCGCTAAGATAGTCAAGAAGTACTAATAACATGCAATAATAGTACATGGTAAAAAAAGTGTTGCAAAAGTGCAGGGGAAGAAGTAAACAATATAATAAACAATATAATAAACAATATGATAAAATATGTAATAAAATGTAATAAAAAAAATACAAGGTACAATGTACAAGGTGCAAGTAGGGTTAAATCAAATAAGGTGTAAGTATTTCACAGATTGCACATAATATGATGTGGTGTAGGTGTTGCATGTGGATTTCGTATTGCACATAGTATGATATAAATATTGCACATAGGTTATTGCACAGATTATTGCACAGGTAACAGTAGTTTACAGTGAGGTAGTGACAGACATGATACATTCATACAGAGCAGCAGCAGTAAACATATTATGCATAATGAAAAGTAGTTTAGTGCAGTATTATTGAGAGTTCAGTATTATTTAGAGTATTACCCAGAGTTCAGTAGTCTGACAGCTTGGGGGTAATATCTGTCTTTGAGTCTTTTTGTGCGTGCTGGCAGGCTCCTGTATCGTCTACCAGAGGGTAGCAGACGGAAGAGTCCTTGTGCCGGATGAGTATGGTCCTTAGTGATGCTGTGTGCCTTACGCAGACCCCTGCTGTGGTAAATGTCCTGGATGGAGGGGAGACTGCTGCCAGTGATGTCCTCTGCCGCTCGCACCACCCTCTGTAGTGCTTTGCGGCTCTGAGCGGTGCAGTTCCCATACCACACTGTGATGCAGCCCGTCAGCAGGCTCTCGATGGTGCACCTGTAGAAGTTTGTGAGGATGCTGGTGTTCATACCAAACTTCCTCAGCTTCCTCAGGAAGTACTGCTGTTATCGGCTGATGCCGATAATAGCCGATACCGATATTTATTTATTTTTATTTCTGAGATTCTGACATTTTATACAGAGTGAAAATCATGCAAAATGAATTTTTGAATGTCTTCTTTTATTTTCAAAACGTGCTTTGACTTTTATATTTCAATTTTTTGGGGGGGAGGGGACCGGGACCAGACTGCAACTAGACCAGGACCAGACCGGGACTAGACCAGGACTAAACGCGGACTAAACCAGGTCTAGACCAGGTCTAAACCTGGACTGGACCAGGTCTAGACTTGGATTAAACCTGGACTAGACCTGGTCTAAACCAGGACTAAACCACGGCGTGCGGCTCTTTGCCTGGTTTCGTGTGGCTCTTGCGTTCGTTCATGTCGAGGTTTGATGTGCTCGGACTGCTCCTCCTCCTCAGGACCGTGGACGCCGTCCTGAGGAGGAGGCACGGTTTGGACACGGGTCTCGTGCTCGCAGCCCCGGGTGGGACGTGCGGTCTCGCGCCGGTCATGCTGCGATATCACGGATTTGAGCACGATGAGTGCACGTGCCCCCACGCTTCACTATTAATACATTTTGTTGAAAATCTATGAAAGTTTGAGTGTTTAAATGAGAGAGAAATGTGAGAAAACTTTAATTCGAGGAATTACTGTACTGACAGATATCGGTCGTTAATATCAGCCCACTTTTACACATCGGGCCGATACCGATATGTTAAAAAATTTGGCAATGTCGGCCGATACCGATGCTAATGCTGATATAACGTGCATCCCTAATTAATAGTTTTTTTTCTCCTCGGATCTACACCATTCACGTAGGTCACCCTCCCTGACCGGTCCTCTTTAAACTGAGACCTTTGACTGGGACACAAAGGGACTGAGACACACAGTGGAAATGTTGCAGCAGAACATGAATCTCCCTCGGGATTAGTTGTTCTTTGTTAGTATAATATATTGTGATGTGTGAGCTACTGTGTCCAAATAGTTTCCCTTGTGGATCACTGCAGTCTGTCTAAGATCAATTCTAACAGAATGGGGCGATCTGAGGCCACAGAGGAGTGTCTTTAACACTAAAACAACAGCAGTCGCCCTATAGGACGTGCTCACACTGATACAGAGTTCAGGTGGAGGCAGAGGGAGTGTTTGTTTAGATTGGATCATGTGACAGCTGAGTCTCTTAGAATCACATCAGCGCGTTTCAGACACGTTTCAAACACGTTTCAAGCCCGTTTTTGTTTGGTTTGAGTTTGGTATTTACACCTACAGAAAATGGGGTTAGAGGGGGCGAAGGCTCAGTGGTTGGAGTGTTTGTGGACTTGCCCGCAGGTCTGTAGTTCAAATTCCACTTGAATCAGTGCGTGTTGTGGCGATGGACAAGACTCTGAACTTGTGCATGATTGTGTTGTTAAAGGGATAGTGCGGGTTTTTTATGTTAATCTGTAGGGGATTAACACTGATTTACCCATGACAGCGTGACCTGGTCCCGGTTCTCCTCCGGTAACGTAGCTCGTAAACATAGTTCCGGTAAGTTCGCGGGGACAGTTAATAAAGCTTGTTTTTCTTCTCAAAACAGCATTTGTCCGAAAAATTATATATATGCGTCCCAAACAATTCAACAAAAATTCAACAGCGTATTTCGCATTCGCATATTTCGTCTCGATTCGTATCACTGCGCGTATATTAGCTGTATTAGCCTGTTAACCTTTAGCAGAAGTGTACGGCGGATGCGGTACGGCGACATCCCCCGTAAACGAATGTTTACAAGTGAACAGGCTGATAGAGCTAACGTGGGCGCAGTGATACGAACCTAGAGAGACGATATGTGAATGCGAAATACGCTGCTGGATTTTTGCGCGGACAACTGTTTGGGATGCAAATATATCACTTTTTGGACAAATGTTGTTTTGAGAAGAAAAACAAGCTTTATTAAAGGGATATGCCAACCCCAGGTCAAACTTGGGCATCTCCCCACAGTCCAGAGACTAAAATAAGTGGCGGAAAGCATTTTTCTGGTGATGCAGCCATTGTCCAGGTCTGTCAGCACTGACCGCCGCGGTATCTGCAGCTCCTCCGCGTTAGACTGGAGTCTAACGTCGCCAGAGAAAGATTTCGGCCAAAAGGAATTAATTTGCTCGATGCTTTTCCCAATTACTTTCTGTGTAGTGCGCATTCATATCGAGTGCAAATAAATGTGCAAATCAACACGGAGAACTTGACTTGGTCATTTTGGGAGGGAACTATTTTTCAGTGCGGAAAAAGACAGACGAAGCACACACCACGCTGACAGGGGAATCCCTGTTAAGCATCACGTTGGGAGTTCCCCTGTTACACAGCGTGGTGTGTGCGCACTACACAGAAAGTAATTGGGAAAAGCATCGAGCAAATTAATTCCTTTTGGCCGAAATCTTTCTCTGGCGACGTTAGACTCCAGTCTAAGGCGGAGGAGCACCAGATACCGCGGCGGTCAGTGCTGACAGATCTGGACAATGGCTCCATCACCAGAAAAATGCTTTCCGCCACTTATTTTAGTCTCTGGACTGTGGGGAGATGCCCAAGTTTGACCTGGGGGTGGCATATCCCTTTAAATTGTCCCCGCAAACTTACCTGAACTACGTTTACGAGCTACGTTACCGGAGGAGAACCGGGACCAGATCACGCTGTCATGGGTAAATCAGTGTTAATCTCAGGACACTACTGAAGGGGAAGCCATACAGATTAACATCAAAAAACCCGAACTATCCCTTTAACGTCTTGGGTTCTTTTTAAAGACAACAGATGTATTTACCTTTTTGACACGTGCTGCCATCTTCAGAACTGTCACCGGTGGGTCATCAGCTGTTATATCGCTGGTGTTACTTCCTGTAGTCAGTCTGAGCAGCCTGACCATGCCTCCTGCCCCCTGCTGGTCTGGTGGTGATGAAATGAGAAACCTCATGTTCGTTCATTCATTCATTCCTTTTCTTTCGCTTTATCTGAGTTTGGGTCGCGGGAGCAACAGTCCAAACAGATCTGCTGCCCAGATCTCAATGGACCAGCCCCCATGGATCCTCCTGCGGGTGGTGGGTCCACAGGAGCAGGGTCCCACGCCGCTTGACGCAACCGGCCTTCCTGTCATGGGGGCACCTCATGTCAACAAGGTAAATACATAAGTTCAAAACTTCATGCACAGCTTTCAGGTGCTGGTAACAACAGGAACATTGAATAATTCCAGAAAAGAAGAAATTTAACGCACACTCGCTCGACTTTACTCTTATTTCTTTATTGGGCTTAGAGCGAACAACGCGTTTCACTTCCACAGCCAGACCCCCCCAGGATTTCGCGGGCATTTTTTGTGATTGTTGTGAGCTAAAATGCCTGAATTTGCGTGAACTTTTCCAAAAAGTTGCGATGGAAGTTGCGGCGCTTTTAAGGTTTTTGTTGCGATTTTGTTGCGGGAGGAAGTGAAAGTTGCGATAAATAGTTGTGGTTTTCCATTTTTGTAATTAAAATTGAGTAATATTTTGAATACTGAGTTATTACTGACAAAGAATAATACAAAGACACAGAGATCACAGATATGGTCCTAAAACAACCTTACCAACATCGAAAATAAATGACTACTAGGAGGGGAACTGTTTCGGTCTTTTGCTGTTATTTTTGTGGGCAAATGGCGCCGCAGACATGTTTCTTTGCCATTAGAAGCCGTGTCCCAATTCCCAGAGCGTGCGGCTCGGAGCGTGGTTTGAAGGGCATGTGCGTCATTTCTTTTTTGTCCAATGCGGAGTTAACACGCGTTCGCAGACCGCAGTCGTTTCCATGGAAATCGGGGCGTGGACCAAGCGCGTGAACACTGCATCCCATCATGCACCGCGCGCTACTTCTTCTACGGGAGAAAATGGAGTCGGCGGCTGCTTCCCGTGGTTGCGAGACCTGTCGCATTTCGCAGACGGCCATGTGGTCCGCGGAGTGCACTCAGGGCTGAGCAAGTGTGCACCGCCTTGACTGCAGTCTGAGCCCCTTCAAACCACGCTCCGAACTGGGGACACGGCCGCAGTTTCGTTTCGTCACACGGAAGTAAGGCAGAAGGAAGTTGGTCGACGTGAGTTCAATACGTCGCCGATGACTGGTCAAAATTGGTAAAAATTGCGGGAAAGTTGCGGTGATTGGTCAAAATTGCAACACCGCCCTGAATTCACGGGGATTGGCTGAAGTTGCGTTGAAGTTGCAAATCGCAACATCGCGAATTCCTGGAGGGTCTGTACAGCCTCATCAGTTTCGCCCGATTAGTGCCGGGTGTGACTAAACACCATCTGGTCACCTGTTCTTTCGCTTAAAGTCATATTTTTTGGATGCAATATATCTTACATAATACAGTAGGAAAACAGACATAACATTCAGTGTACATAATATATATAGAGACATTTTTTATTATTATTTTTTGAAATAACACAAGTAAACCTTACACCACGCTGACCAGTGCAGAATCTGCAGAAATGGACAAACATACAACCACATGAATATACTAAGACACTATTTACACACCCCACAAGCAATATTAACAAGTAATTATTTACAGAAATCAACTGTGTGTGCGGTAAATTTCTTCTTTTCTGAAGGTAAATACATCTACTGTATTGTCTTTAAATAAAAAAACAAGAAGTTAAAGGTCCAGTGTGTAGGATTCGTGGTGCATAGGTGGATAGTGGCTATGGCACTTCCTCTTTTGGCTACGGCAGACCTCGAGGGTCACCCGGGCGCGCCGTAATGCAGACAGCTCACGTACCCGGCGCTGTGCGAGTCCTCGCCGACAACTATGGTATAAATAAAACGCGGTCCCGTTCACTGTTTTTCTTTCCGCATGAAAACACACATTCCCGATCGTGTACCATGACAATCTACACATCAAATGAAACCTTACAGTCTCCTCTTTTTGACTATGCAATTCATTTCCCGGCACAACAATCACTCCCCGAGCACATGGGGCTTTTTTGTTTCATATATTTTTATTCATGTGTTCATATTTGGGACATATGCACACATCTCAAGAACATAAGCACAGAACTATCAAACAAAAAACAAATCGCTCAAACCTTGAGGCCGTATGGAAATACAAGTAGCAGTGTCGCATTACATAATACAATGATAGCAGATATACCACTATCATTAATAACCTACACGTACTCATACATATATATATGCATACATATACACACACATATACACAAATACTTCTGCATACATATATATACACATACACAATATACATACATATTCATACATACGTACACATACATACCTAGCACATGGGGCTTTTATACGGAAAAGCACAAAACGAGGTTAGCTTACCTTAGAATGCTTTGCACAGGTCAAACTCTGTATTTCACCATAAACTTGCTCTCAATCTGTCCGTAAGGATCCAGCGAATAAAATCCAGTAAAACAATTTAGTCCAAAACACGTGTTAGATCCATTACGACGTCTGATCCGGCAGCATGCTTGTGTTGTTTACCCAAAACCACGAGCCTTGCTGAAGGCGGAGCCCAAATGTCCTTCTGCGGCTCTCGTATTCAAAATGGCTGCCTCTGCATGGGGAAGATCCCCCTTTTATGTGACTATATCTAAGTCCAAAAGAATACTTTGATTTCATGATGGGAGTGAAAAGGCTTGGAAAACACTGTATTTTTTAATGGGTATCTTCAATTTCAGTAATTAACAGGTAAAAATCTTACACACTGTCCCTTTAATGTGCAAAAAAAGACAAAATGCACGTTTTTGATTTGCGTATGGTTGTAGTGAGAATAATGGTGGCACAGGCAGCTTCTGAGCTTCGGAGATGTAGACAAACCCATAATAAAGAATTATTCAAATGTGTGAATGAAAAAAACACAACACCGGGTCTGTTTTTGGGATTAAACCTCACAGGAGTCAGTTTTGTGTAATGTAGGAACTTTAAACAACTAGATTACAATTAAATGAGCGAAATCTCTGCAGCTCCACGTTGTATTTGTGTTGAGTTTTTAGGGCTACAGTGTGGACCCGGCGTTGGGCCTCACGGCGAAAGGAAAGGTGAGCTTTTGAAGATTATGAAATTCACTAAAACAACATCATTCTTTATCTGTGCTGTTTTTACGAGTCGTGTTTGGACTACGGCGCGCCACATGGAAGCCATTAGCTCAAGGTCTAAGTGTCTGCTCCACGGAGGAACTCTGCAGTCCATCCACATTAGACCCGAGGTTCATATTTGCACAGACCTTCAGTCACTGTGAAGACTCCTATAATGTGTAATATAGAAAATCTCAAACAGAAGTCTCAACAGCTGGAGACAAACGAGTGCTGCAGACTGAGGTGCTGAAATAATAACACAGACTCCTCTCGTAGGCGGTATAAATGGACACAGCTAACATTTTACCACGTTCCAAACATTTATGCATTTTCATTTGTGTGAAAATGCATAAGAATGTTGGTTTGAACCCACTGTAAATGATCCTGGGGCTTTTATTTAGCTATTTTCTCCCTAAATCACGAAAGGAACAATAATGCCACACCAATCAGGTTCATAAAAATGGGTCAGAAGGAGATCTGAAGGAAGGCATAGTCGAAATTGAGGTTATTCAGCATTTTAATGTAAAAATAGCAGAATAGAAACAAAATGGTAGCATCGGACATCTTCATCTTCACCATCCATGTTGTCAGCTTAGCAGAGAGACGTGAAGAGGGACCTCCCCAGGTGGGGGCAGATCACACACACCCCCCCACACACAAACACCACAAGGGGCTGTCTTTAAATACAGTACACTGTTGAATATTTATGACATCACCAACCGGTACCCTATAGGAGAATAGTTTAACTATGCAGAGTGTCCAATAGTGAGGTCAGCCAATCAGACAACTGTCACAACACAACCCCACAGTAAATGTAGCATTAGCTGTTTACAACCCCCAGGAAAGGGTCACACCTCAAATTAGTTTACAGCCTTTTATAACCTATAGCCACACTAGATGTATACACCATATGGAGAAACAAATGGTGAGGTGAGACGGTTCCCACAGATATGAAGAACATTAAAAGAAATAAAAGAATAGATCTCACACAACACATTTGATTGACAGCCATGTTGCTAAGGGGGCGTGTACTTTCAACAGCCTCGCTCCTGATTGGCTCTTTCGTTTAGACATAGACAAACTTTATTGATCCACAAGGGGAAAGATTTGGACTATTTGGTTTCACGCTCCATGGTTCTCGACCAGAAAAAGGTGTCTCGCCCTCTCTGGGTGGTGGAGAGTCCTCCTCAGGTGGAGGAGTTCCAGTATGTCGGGGTCTTTTTCTTGAGTGAGGGGAGGACGGAGCGTGAGATCGACAGGCGGATCGGTGCGGCGTCGGCAGTGATGCGGTCGCTGTACCGGACCGTTGTGGTTAAGAGGGAGCCGAGCCGAAAGGCAAAGCTCTCGATTTACCGTCGATCTCCGTTCCTCCCCTCACCTATGGTCATGAGCTCTGGGTAATGACCGAAAGGACGAGATCGCCGATACAAGCGGCCGAAATGAGTTTCCTCCGCAGAGGCTGGACGCTCCCTTAGAGATAGAGTGAGGAGCTCAGTCACACAAGAGGAGCTCGGAGTAGAGCCGCCGCTCCTCCACGTGGAGAGGAGCAGCTGAGGGCGTCTGTTCCAGATGCCTCCTGGACTCCTCCCTCAGGAGGTGTTCCGTGCATGTCCCACCGGGAGGAGGCCCCGGGGAAGACCCAGGACACACTGACCCGGCCCTGGATAAGAGGAAGAAAATGGATGGTGGTTGGATGGTTTCACAAAAACAAACATTCTCTTATTTTAAAAACTACACAGCACGGTGGCTGAGTGGCTAGCACTCACGCTTCATATCAAGAAGGCTCTGGGTTCGATCCCCGTGTGGCACGTTGGTATGGCTGTAAGATTTGGATCGGAGTTTGGGTGGGTTTCCACCGGACACTCCGGTTTCCCCCATCAACCCAAACATGCTCCAGGTAAAATCCTCCAGCTGAGGTCCTGACCAAACCGAAGCAAGAAGATCAAGGAGATGGTCCCCGGGCGCAGCCATGTGCTGCCCACTGCTCCTGATAACAGGATGGGTTCAATGCGTCCTGTGTGAGATCAATAAAGTCACTTCTTCTACAAACAACTTAAAAAAAAACCTTAATAACTAAGCCTTTTTGTCGATTGTTGTGGACGTGTTTAAAATGTGAACTTTGAACAGTATCCTTTTATTAAAACATGAATCATAATTTAAATGCAGTTAGACATTTTTCCACCTTTTGCGCTTTGAGTTTTTTCCATGGGTCTGTGTTAAAAAGTCCTTTTTCTGTTTAGATCTGGTTCGTTCTTTAAGCCTGGGTTAGTCTTTATCAAATCGAGCAGTTATTTGGAGTCACTTTTCATATGTGATATCCAGATTTAAGGTTCCGATGTTAAGACAAAATCATTAAATAAAACCCCAGGATCATATAGAGCGGTGCAAACAAACATTTGAAGGTCAGAATGAAGCGCACACATGCTCACCCAGTCTCTTGGTGTTTTTGCTACTTATTTATTATTACCATTTATATTTTTTATTATTTTATATTGTGATGAGTGAGCTCCTGTGTCCAAATCATTTCCCCTGTGGATCAATAAAGTTTGTCTAAGTCTGTGTGTGGAATATGGAATATACATTTGTCCTTCAGTGGTGAGAGAAATACTCGATGAAATATTGCTGACGGAAAAAGTGCAGTTCGGTCGTATTTCCCAGTGGAAACACGGGTCACGGGCTTTTAGTTTCAGACTCGGCTGAAAGACGTGAGAGGAACAGGGGAAGGCGAGCTGGAGGAGTTTAAAGAGGCTCTGTAGAGGAGCAGAGGAGTCTTTGGTGTCTGCTGAGCTTTAATCTAAGGATGCACCATGTATCGGCCCCATGTGTAAAAGTGGCTGATATTAACGACTGATATTTGTCAGTACAGTAATCCCTGGAATTAACCTTTTCTCACATTTCTCTCTCGTTTAAACACTCAAACTTTTGTAGATTTTCAACTAAATGTATTAAAACTTTAAACTTTATTTTAGTGAACATTATTTTTTTTCCTGAAGTCCCTGCAGGGTCACGAACCACAGGAGAGAGGAGGGAGAGAGAAACAGAGGAGAAAGAGAAAGAGGAGAAAGAGAAAGAGGAGAAAGAGAGAGAAAAAGAGAGAGAGAGAAAAAGAGGAGAAAGAGAGAGAAAAGGAGGAGAGGGGAGACAGAGAGAGGAGAGAGAGAAGAGAGAGAAAGAGGGGAGAGAAACAGAGGAGAAAGAGAAAGAGAGGAGAAAGAGAGAAAGAGGAGAAAGAGAGAGAAAAAGAGGAGAGAGAGGGGAGACAGAGAGGAGAGTGAAGAGAGAGAGAGAGAAAGAGGGGGAAAAAGAAGAGAGAGAGAAAAAGAGGAGAGAGGGAGAGGAGAGAGCGAGAGAGAGGAGAAAGAGAGAGAAAAAGAGGAGAGAGAGGGGAGACAGAGAGGGAGAGGGAGAGTGAGAGAGAGGAGAAAGAGAAAGAAAAAGAGGAGAGAGATAGAAAGAGGAGAGAGGGAGAGGAGAGAGAGAGGAGAAAGAGAGAGAAAAAGAGGAGAGAGAGAGGGAGAGGGAGAGAGTGAGAGAGAGGAGAAAGAGAGAAAGAGAAAAAGAGGAGAGAGGGAGAGGAGAGAGAGGAGAAAGAGAGAGAAAAAGAGGAGAGGGAGAGAAAGAGGAGAGGGAGAGGAGAGAGAGATGAGAAAGAAAGAAAAAGGAGAGAGAGAGAGAGAAAGAAAAAGAGGAGAGAGAGAAAAAGAGGAGAGAGAGAGAAAGAGGAGAGAGCGAGAGAGAGGAGAAAGAGAAAGAAAAAGAGGAGAGAGAGAGAGGAGAGAGAGAGAAAAAGAGGAGAGAGCGAGAGAGAGGAGAAAGAGAAAGAAAATGAGGAGAGAGAGAGAGGAGAGAGAGAGAGATGAAGAGGAGAGAGAGAGAGAAAAAGATGAGATAGATAAAAAGAGAGAGACCGCTGTGTCCCACAGGAGGCGCTGTCTCCCCTGTGTTCTCTCTGCGGGGGGTGCTGAGGCTGCTGAAGGTCTGCACAAACACCTGTCCACAGTGTCTCAGAGAACACCTCCAGAACACCTCCAGAACACCTCCAGAACACCTCCAGAACACCTCCAGAACACCTCCTGAACACCTCCAGAACACCTCCAGAACACCTCCAGAACACCTCCAGAACACCTCCAGAACACCTCCAGAACACCTCCTGAACACCTCCAGAACACCTCCAGAACACCTCCAGAACACCTCCAGAACACCTCCTGAACACCTCCAGAACACCTCCAGAACACCTCCCGACAGGTGGAGCACAGGAACATCTTCTCAGAGCTCCTTTCACTGGTGGAGGACATGTCTGCACCAGCCTCTTTTTTTATTTTTATGAGGAAAGTGTCCAATGCTGTCCTTTCAGTGTTGTACACTATTTTTAGCACTTGATCTTTCCTCATCCACTGAAGGTCTACCTCTCTTTACAGTGTTCGTATGAATGAGAGAGACATGCTCAAATCCGTGATAGCGCAGCATGACCGGCGCGAGCACGAGACCCGTGTGCAAAACATGGACACGGTCCTGAGGAGGAGGAGCAGTCCGAACACGTCAAACCTCGACATGAACGAACGCAAGAGCCGCACGAAACCAGGGAAAGAGCCGCACGCCGTGGTTTAGTCCTGGTCTAGACCTGGTCTAGTCCCCCCATCCCGCATCCCTCATCTATAACATCGATCGGCAAAGGTCCCTTAGCCAATCAGGACGCAGAACACAATGTTACACTATGAAAAAAAATTGAAATTGAAAAATCAGGAGTGAAAACACATTTTAAAAATAAAATAAGACATTCAAAAATTCATTTTGCATGATTTTCAGTCTGTATAAAATGTTATCTCAGAATTAAAAATAAATATCGTTATCTGCCGTTATCTGTATCGGCTAAAATTTTCACATCGGTGCGTCCTGCGTACTTTAATCTTTATTCTTTATCAATAAAAAAAATCACCACTTCCATAAAAACACGTCTGTATGTTTGATCAATACCACTTCAGACTTTAGGGCACTTTACAGCACTTTAAAACACTGAGCGATCAATGTTTCAGACTAAAGGTGCGCCTGTTGGTCACCATGGACGTGTTATTGATTTTAGACTTGGACTTAGACAAACTTTATTGATCCACAAGGGAAATGATTTGGGTCCAGTCGCTCACGCATCAAATATAAAATAAAACAGAGGGGAACAAAAATAAATGGAATAGCAAAAAAAAAAGAGCAAGACACCGAAGTCAAATGAGACATAATTATAAAAATAATAAGTGTATATGTACAAATCAAGATAAAATAGAAAAATAAGTAATAAAAACATAAAATCACAGCTATAAACAGGAGACAAGAACGGCAGTGCGATAATGTATTGATCGACCGAGCATGAGGTAATCCGTTACTTAAGACTGAGTTGTTGTACAGTTGTAGGGAGTATTATCTGTCCCTCACTGTGACAAATGTCTCCAGCTCACAGCCGATCACGTGTCCAGCTTTTACCGATCAGTTTGTCAATCTGCCCACCTGGAATATTCCACAGTATGACTTTAAATGAGGGGTGCTCAACCTTTTTTTTAACCGGGATCTACTTTTGAGGTTGATGTTGTGCCGAGGTCTACCAAGAGGGGGCGTCTGTTAGACACGGCAAATATGGACTTTTGGAGTGAGATTATTTTTAAAGTCGCACAGGGGCAAAAAAATCGGATTTGGGTCACTTCAGGCTGCAGTGTGAACGTTGCTCAAGATATGTGCTCCTAAAACCGATACATATCCGACTTCAGTCTGAACGGCCAGGTCGCGTTCATCCGACCTGGGCGTGTTTCCTCCAGCGAGAGTGGTACAAGTCGGCGCTCACAAATGTACACAAACGTTCTTCTCGTCATGTGAAAATAGTATATGAACTCCGTGTCAGTGAAGCGGCGAAGCACGTAGCAATCCCACCACTCTCGTCTGCGACTCCGCACCAACACGTTCATTTCTACGGACATCGCTGCCACTGCCCCACAAAACGCCGTGGACAAAAACCTCGTCCTTCTCCTTCTCCGTCTCCTCCTTAAAGATCCCATGACATGGTACTTCTTGATGCTTTTATATGGCTCCTTAATGGTTCCCTAATACTGTAAATGAATCCTTCTTCAAAATCAACACTCAGTGCATGAGAAACAGAGATAAGATGAGAAAGAGTAATTTTTCTCTCTCTGAACACTCCATAATGGGCGTTGTTGCTTGAATGCAAATGAGGAGAAAAGAGATGGCCTATAGTAGAGGGTGGGGGCGTGGCCAAACTCTCCGCTCTCCGCTCTCAGCTGATCCATTTCCGTGTTTTTGCACAGGGGGAGAGATTTGAAGCGTTCCATTGAAAAATAAACACATTTCCACAGAAAATAAAATTAAACCACTGCTGTTCAAAGGTCCAGAGGCTCAGATAAAGGACTTCCGAGCCTAGAAACACTCGGACGTGCCTCCAGGCAAATAAAAAAACGCATTTTGCATTGCCTAGCGCATTCACAGTCCAAACTCTCTGGGCGTGATTTACAGAGACGCTGAGTACAGACAGACGGGGTGGAACTGCATTTGCATTTCTTTTTTCGATCTGACGTCAATAAGGTGCCTTGTTCAAAATCGCCCGTTGGAGCTCCGATTTTTTTGTAACGCAGAAAAGGATCGCAAATGCTCAGTTTAGACATTTCACAACTTTTAACCATGGGGGGGGGGGGGGGGCTAAACAGGGTAGGGGAGCTCACATTAACGTTCAAAAACCTCAGAAAGTGAAAATTTCATGCCATGGGACCTTTAAAACAAATAAGCTGTACATGTTCTGGCTCCGGTACGACGGCAACTTTAGGCGACTTCTGTAAACACTGAGCACGCTCGCTGCACGTGACCTCGTCATGTCCTCCAAGGCTCATGCGGGACACTTTTGGGGCGTTTAAGTTGAACTTTCCTGCCAAAGTTGTAATATCCCCATGGGGTCGGCAGGTGGCGGACCCCCCAGGATCTCCAGGACACAGGTTAAAGCTGTTAAACCTTGTGCGTATCACAGGTTTTAATCATTCTCAAATTCTGACTTAATAGAAAGAAAGATAATCAAGTCAAAGTCAACTTTATTGTCGATTCTGCCATATGTGTTCGACAGTGAATCGAAATTTCGTTTCTCTCTGGCAAAAACACTGTGTACAAAATATAATATAAAGACAAAACAAAAACTAAGGACAAAATCTAAAAGCAGTGCAAAGAATCAATAGATAGATAGATGGATAGATAAACACTTATTATACTTACTTATTGATCCTGAAGGAAGTTATGGAAGTCCCAAGTGTATTGTCATGATTTCCACCCGGGAAGTAAAACTTTACACCTAAAATATTGGTCACATCTTTATATAGCGCTTTTCCACCTTCAAGGCACCCATTCACACACCAGTGTACGCAGACACTGGGGGCGAGGCGGGTTAAGGGTCTTGCCCAAGGACACAACGGCAGCATTCATCTGTGGGAGCTGGAATCGTACCAACCAACCTGTGGGTCAGTGGATCTGACCACTCAACCACTGATGTTTCTTATGTCAAGAGCGGGATTTGAACCGCCAACCTTTGGATCAGTGGACAAACGCTCTACCAACTGAGCTACTGCCGCCTATTCGGAATTTTTTAAAAATGTCTTTGTAAAGTCTTGAATATAATGACCTTAAGTGTGTTTTTGTAAGTGTTTCCAACCTCTCTCCGACACTTTAAACTCGCCTGTTATTTCCTGCGCAGATGAGGGACGCGCCGCAGCTTCCAAACTCTGAGATATTTTAATAACCAGTGCCGTGTCTTTGTTTCTGACGTTTATCCCATTACAGTAAATCCCACGGAGCAGCTAACACTTATTTTGCCTTGTGTGAAAATTGAAGCGCGCACCCCGTCATTAGAGCAGAAAAACACCCGACCCCCCTAAGGCCCCCCAACCATATGCTCCTGTACTGCCGCAACCAAAACGCCTGGCTCCTGAACCCCCCGAACAAACGCCTGGCTCCTGAACCCCCCGAACAAACCCCTGGCTCCTGTACCCCCCCAAACATACCCCTGGCTCCTGTACCCCCCCAAACATACCCCTGGCTCCTGTACCCCCCCAAACATACCGCTGGCTCCTGTACCCCCCCAAACATACCGCTGGCTCCTGTACCACCCACACTCCCAGTGATGTAACCTGAACCTGACTTCAGCGCCCCACGGAGGCTCTCGTGTGGACAGGAAAGTGCTGATTTGAACCCGCCTCCGCTCGCTCCCTGGAGGGGGTGATGGGGTGAGGGGGTGTGGAGTTGGGGGCGGGGGGGTCCGGTTACTCTGCCCGGCGTGGGGGACCCATCCTGCCAGAACCCCACGCTTTGAGGAAACTTTACAAAGACGAGTGGGTCTGTCTCCCTGATTCTTAAGGGTGTGATTGACGGGCACGATATATCGGCATTAACATCGGTATTGGCCGATATTGCCAAAATGTTAACATATCGGTATCGGCCCGATGTGTAAAAGTGGGCCGATATTAATGACCGATATTTGTCAGTACAGTAATCCCTCCAATTAACGTTTTCTCACATTTCTCTCTCGTTTAAACACTCAAACTTTTGTAGATTTTCAACAAAATGCATTAATAGTGAAGCGTGGGGGGGGCACGTGCACTCATCGTGCTCAAATCCGTGATATCCGCAGCATGACCGGTGTGAGACCGCGCGTCCCACCCGGGGCTGCGAGCACGAGACCCGTGTCCAAACCGTGCCTCCTCCTCAGGACTGTGGACGCGGTCCCGAGGTCCCGCAGTCCCGCAGTCCGAGCACATCAAACCTCGACATGAACGAACGCAAGAGCCGCACGAAACCAGGCAAAGAGCCGCACGCCGTGGTTTAATCCTGGTTTACACCTGGTCTAGTCCTGGTTTAATCCAGGTTTAGACCTTGTTTAGTCCGCGTTTAGTCCCGGTCTGGTCCTGGTCTAGTTCCAGTCTGGTCCCGGTCCCCCCCGCGTCCCCCATCTATAACATCAATCAGCAAAGGTCCCTTAGCCAATCAGGACGCAGAACACAATGTTACACAATTAAAAAAAAATAAAAAGTTACACTAGTCCAAACCTGGACTAAACCTCCAAACCTGGACTAAACCTGGACTAAACCTGGACTAAACCTGGACTAAACCTGGACCAAACCTGGACTAAACCTGGACTAAACCTGGACTAAACCTGGACTAAACCTGGACCAAACCTGGACCAAACCTGGACTAAACCTGGACTAAACCCGGACTAAACCCGGACCAAACCCGGACCAAACCCGGACCAAACCTGGACCAAACCTGGACTAAACCTGGACCAAACCTGGACTAAACCTGGACCAAACCTGGACCAAACCTGGACTAAACCCGGACTAAACCCGGACCAAACCCGGACCAAACCCGGACCAAACCCGGACCAAACCCGGACTAAACCCGGACCAAACCCGGACCAAACCCGGACCAAACCCGGACCAAACCCGGACTAAACCTGGACCAAACCTGGACTAAACCTGGACTAAACCTGGACCAAACCTGGACTAAACCTGGACTAAACCTGGACTAAACCTGGACCAAACCTGGACTAAACCTGGACCAAACCTGGACCAAACCTGGACCAAACCTGGACTAAACCTGGACCAAACCTGGACCAAACCTGGACTAAACCTGGACTAAACCTGGACTAAACTTGAACCAAACCTGGACTAAACCTGGACCAAACCTGGACTAAACCTGGACTAAACCTGGACCAAACCTGGACTAAACCTGGACTAAACCTGGACTAAACCTGGACCAAACCTGGACTAAACCTGGACCAAACCTGGACCAAACCTGGACCAAACCTGGACTAAACCTGGACCAAACCTGGACCAAACCTGGACTAAACCTGGACTAAACCTGGGCTAAACCCGGACCAAACCCGGACCAAACCCGGACCAAACCCGGACCAAACCCGGACCAAACCTGGACCAAATTATCTCGTTATCTCTTTATAACAAGGAAGAAAAAATACTGCTTATGAATATGGCCTCTGTCAGCTTCTGCAGTATATATATATATATTATATATATATATATATATATATATATATATATATATATATATATATATATATATATATATATATATATATATATATATATATATATATATATATATATATATATAGCTGTGATATTTGATATTTTATTATTTATTTTTCTATTTTATTCTGATTAGTACATATACACTTATTTTAATTTAATAATTTTGTCTCATTTGACTTTGGTCTCTTGCTCTTTTTTTTGCTATTCCATCTATTTTTGTTCTGTTATATTATAATTTGATGAGTGAGCGACTGAACCCAAATCATTTCCCTTGTGGATCAATAAAGTTGGTCTAAGTCTTAAGTACATGTTTTGTCACAGTAGCGGTGCAGTTTTCTTTTGGACTTCTTGTGGCTTTGAGTTTGTAGAATGTGATGGGGACAAGAACCACTTTTTCCTGTTACATTGTACTTTTATGTATTTATTACTGTCAGTTTTCAATTAATTATGAGCGGCAATTCAGTGCACATTTTAAATTTGTCCCATTGAAGGACCTGTAGGCGACTCGGCAGTGGCGTCACTTCCACCTGCGTCGCTCAAACAAATAAATCGTGGAGGAAACTGACCTGGACTCGACTCAGGGGGCGAGGAGCGAATCACCGCCAGGGTTCTGTCTCTGTCTCAATGAAAATGCGATTCATTACATTAATTAAATCCTGTAATTATTTAGGTCTTTTTCACAACAGGAAAGTCCGATAGTTCACTTGCTTTGGTCCGGACCAAATTTTTTTTATTTTTTATTTTTTATTTTGGTGCGGTTCACTTTCACACTGCAGTTTTTCCCCAAGTGAACCAACATCTGTAAACAAACCCACGTGTGCTGAGGCTCAGACACTGGACACAAATGAGCCGTGTCCAAACAGGAGGAGGAGAATCATGGTGTTTCTGTTTTCAGTGTCGTCATAGCGATATGGTTTACTCAGTTTTTACAGTTCGCACAAATGTTTGAGCAGCATCGTGAGGTTTACACTATTTTACAATCAATTTACAAACGACGAAGACACAGGACAAGACGACTACGGAGGACAGAACTCATGTGAGCATCAAGTTCTGACTCTTGCTCTTCACACAAAACGTAAGTAAGACTCGTAAGTTTAGTTTAGTTTAGTTTCATCATCCTCGGTTTCCCATAATGCTCGACATACGACGGGAGCTCGTTAAAAGGATATGCACACAGGGGAATCCCTGTTACGCACCACGTTGGGAGTTCTCCTGTTGCGCAGCGTGCTGTGTGCTTCGGCTGTGTTTTTCCGCACTGGAAAATAGTTCCCACCCAAAATGACCAAGTCAAGCTCTCCGTGTTGATTTGTACATTTATTTGCACTCGATATGAATGCGCACTACACAGAAAGTAATTGGGAAAAGCATCGAGCAAATTAATTCCTTTTGGCCGAAATCTTTCTCTGGCGACGTTAGACTCCAGTCTAACGCGGAGGAGCAGCAGCTACCGCGGCGGTCAGTGCTGACAGACTCGGACAATGGCTGGGTGACCAGGAAAACGCTTTCCACCACTTATTTTAGTCTCTGGACTGTGGGGAGATGCCCAAATTTGACCTGGGGGTGGCCCTTTAAGTACAAAAAGCCAACTTGTGTCGGATCGAGTCCGGTCTGCATTCTCACCTCAAACGAACCGCACCAGAGTTCGAATGGAACCGTGCCGAGACCGAGCTTTTTAGGTGGTCTCGGTTCACTTGTTTTCTCCGGATCGAGATTTTTGGTTTTTATTCACACCAGAACAAAAGGTCAGAATCAAAGGAGCAAATGAACTCTGGTTCGTTTTAAACAAACCAAACCAACCAAACCAAACCAAGGCGGCACGGTAGCAGAGTGGTTAGCGCTCTTGCTTCACAGCAAGAAGGTTCCGGGTTCGATCCCCGGGTCGCCCAGACCTTTCCGTGTGTGTTCTGTGTGGAGTTTGCATGCATGGTCTGGGTTCGATCCCCGGGTCGCCCGAGCCTTTCTGTGTGGAGTTTGCATGTTCTCCCCGTGTCTGGGTGGGTTTCCTCCGGGCACTCCGGTTTCCCCCACCAACCCAAAACATGCACCATAGGTACTCCAGCTTAGGTCCTGACCAAGCCGAAGCAAGAAGATCATGGAGATGGTCCCCGGGCGCCCTAATGTGTGTGCTGCCCACTGCTCCTAATATACTGTATGTATATATATATATATAGGATGGGTTAAAATGCAGAGAAGAATTTCTCCAGTGTGAGATCAATAAAGTTCACTTCTTCAAACAAGACAGGTGTGAAAACGACCATAGATTATTTTTTAATCACCTGACAGCAGTAATATTTATGAAGTTTATTTTTGAAACGGGGAGAGTCCACAGTCTACATGAACCTGAACAGGAGAGATGCTTTGTGCAGGTTTAGAACCAGAACTCATTTCCACCTGTCGTCCCTGGTGCGTGTTTTGTTTTGTTTTTTTGCCATGAAATATCAGAAATATAAACTCCCAAATATGGAACCTGATCAGTTCTAGGGTCATTCCAGAACTGGAGGACATTTTGGCTTTAAAATTCTTGAAAAATAAACCTTCACTTTTCTGATTTTCTGCTTCATATTCATCAATAATAGGTAATAAACTATCAAATGCACCCACTGCAGCACAAACTGGGTGTTATTCGGACATTACAACACAGGGCCCAAGTGGTTCCCACAAGCACAGAGGGTAGGGAGAAAGAAGAGCAACATGTGCAGGAAGCCCTCTCTGTTTGTGGATATCCTAAATGGGCTGTCAACAAAACCAAGAGAGACAAGGACAAAAAACAAGACAACAGAGAATCCGAACCCAGGAGGAAAGGGGTAGCGATTCCGTACCTGGCCGGCGTTTCGGAAAAACTACAGAGGATTTTCAGACAATATGAAATTCCAGTTTATTTCAAACCCACAAACACTTTAAGACAAAAACTCGTCCACCCAAAGGACAAAACACCGAGCCACAAACAAAGCAATGTGGTCTACTCCATTCAGTGTAGTGAAGACTGCAGTGAGCGCTACACTGGAGAAACAAAACAGCCACTTCACAAGAGGATGTACCAACACAGGCGGGCGTGCCAGAGTGGACCGGCTTCTGCGGTACATCTTCACCTAGAAGCCACAGGCCATTCTTTTGAGGACAGTGAGGTTCAGATCTTAGCCAGGGAAAAGAACTGGTTTGAGAGGGGAGTTAAAGAGGCTATTTTTGTCAAAAAAGAGAATCCGTCATTAAACAGAAATGGGGGAGTGAGACATAACTTGTCTCCCATCTATAATGCGATTCTTAGACCAGTCAACAGAGCCAGGGCAGAGGGGTGGAGAGGGTCGTTAGACGTTGAATAGGGGGTCGAAACCAGCCGTCAGAGTAATTTGAAAAACAAAGAGACAGATTAGGGGGGATCGTTTTCAGAGCTTTTGTCATTGTAGGACGCGCCTCCCGGCAGCTAGATATAAGCAGGGTCTAACCAGTACAATAACCAGAGCTGACGAAGCCTCTCGGATGAGCGGCGAAACGTTTTCGACCAAACAAACTTTGTCCAGTTGACAAATTGAACTTCTCCTTTGATTATTAAATGCTTGATTAGCTCAGCTTACGGATCAATGGTGCAATTTTTATTACATGATTTATTTGGTTTATTTATGTATTTCCTCTAATCACAGTAACAGGGTTGCAGGTAACAGGGTTGCAGATCCGCACTAATGTTCACTTTATCTCAGGAGGAGAAGCTGTTTAGCTGTTACTGCTAATCAAGAGGAAAAACTTATTTATGCAAATAAGTAAAGGAAAAATAATAATAATTGTCTTATTCTGATCATTTGTATAACAGGGTTGCATGAGGCAGAGTGAGACATTCAATCAAGACAACGAGGTTATAAAAATATGAAAAATAGAAGACAAACCTTTGCTCTGCCCATTCTTTTGGAAAACTGTTTGAAGAAGTCAAGTCCAGGGGATCATGTGGTTCACTCTTGATTGATTGATTGATTGATTGATTGATCATGTGGTTTTCTGCTTTCTTCTTCTTCTACCAGGCTAAAAATGTTCTGGTAACAGGGTTGGTGCAGGTTGTGGGACACATGTTCCATGAATAATAATAATAATTTGAAATATTATGTCTGTTAAAACAAATGTTCCACAGTTACAAGAGATGGAAATGAAACAAATTATAGAAAAAACAAATTTCAATTCAATTTTAACAGTTTTATTTGAGATTCAGTTTGGTCATTAGAGGGGCGGGACAAGAGGAAAATGGCATTTTGGGGGTATTCTAGACTTATTTGGTATTTTAAAAACTATTTTCAAGCATTCTTTTCTCTTAGTTTTTTTTAGATTTGGTCTCAGGACAAGTAAATTCACTCAGAAACTGTATGTTTTAGTATTTTGTATGTGGATTATTTAATATTTGATGGGTGGGACGTAAAAAAAATGTCCTCCAATTCTGGAATGACCTTCTATTTTTAACTAGACCCAAGGCCAAGCTAAATTACAACAGAAATCAGCCCAGATCTGTATTAAATAATATCGTTCTGAAGAAGATGTCATCTGAAACGCGGCACGGGAACACTCTGAACTATGTCATGAAATATCCAAAAGGTAATCAGGGGCTCAGTTAGAGCGTCCGTCCACGGATCTGGAGGTTGGTTTGAAATCTGTTCTCGACATAAACATTGGTAGAACGGTCATATCTGCTGACTCACAGGTTGGCGGTGCAGTTCCAGCATTCCTACAGATGAATACTGTCATTGTGCCCTTGGCCCAGTCACTTACCCCTCCTACTTACCCCCCTCATCCCCGGAGTCTGCGTACACCGGTGTGTGAGCGAACGGGTGAGTGCTTCCTTGTTGTAAAAGTGCTGTATAAAAATGTGACCATTTACCAGCTGGGATGACAGTGGAGAGTGTTTGTCTAGTGATCTGAAGGTTGGCGGTGCGATTCCAGCGCCCACAGATGAATGATGTCGTTGTGTCCTTAGGCAAGATATTTAACTCACCTGATGTGTGAAGTATTTTATGCCTTATAGGTGGAAAATATATGTGGAGGTATGTGGACATACCTCAGACTTATTTCTTTTATTAAAGATCCCATGACATGGTACTTGTTGATGCTTTTATATGGCTCCTTAATGGTTCCCTAATACTGTAAATGAATCCTTCTTCAAAATCAACACTCAGTGCATGAGAAACAGAGATAAGATGAGAAAGAGTAATTTTTCTCTCTCTGAACAGTCCATAATGGGCGTTGTTGCTTGAATGCAAATGAGGAGAAAAAAGCTGGCCAATAGTAGAGGGTGGGGGCGTGGCCAAATGCTCCGGTCTCCGCTGTCAGCCCACAGCTGATCCATTTCCTTGTTTTTGCACGGGGGGAGAGATTTGAAGCGTTCCATTGAAAAATAAACACATTTCCACAGAAAATAAAATTAAACCACTGCTGTTCAAAGGTCCAGAGGCTCAGATAAAGGACTTCCGAGCCTAGAAACACTCGGACGTGCCTCCAGGCAAATAAAAAAACGCATTTCTCATTGCCTAGCGCATTCACAGTCCAAACTCTCTGGGCGTGATTTACAGAGACGCTGAGTACAGACAGACGGGGGTGGAACTGCATTTGCATTTCTTTTTTCGATCTGACGTCAATAAGGTGCCTTGTTCAAAATCGCCCGTTTGAGGTCCGATTTTTTGTAACGTAGAAAAGGATCGCAAATGCTCAGTTTAGACATTTCGCAACTTTTAACCATGGGGGGGGGGGGCCTAAACAGGGTAGGGGAGCTCACATTAACGTTCAAAAACCTCAGAAAGTGGAAATTTCATGCCATGGGACCTTTAAGTTGTTTTAGATCAGTATTCACGTTCTTAACATAAACATTCTTGTACAATATCAAGTCAAATGAAAAAGGTAGTACAAATATACAAAAGAACAATCAAAATTGTAACATCCAAGAAGGAGTGGAGGGAAGAAAACTTATTTAACCCCACCCCCATTACCCATCTGTATATGTTAACATAAGTAAAGAAAAATCACTTCCACTTTCCCATGAAAATTCTTGTGTTATGAACTCTTTTTCTTTTTTACTTGGAGACAAGTAACTGTATATTTACAGGTCCCATGGCATGAAATTTTCACTTTCTGAGGTTTTTGAACGTTAATGTGAGCTCCCCTACCCTGTTTGGCCCCCCCCCCCCCCATCAATGGCTAAAAGTTGCGAAATGTCTAAACTGAACATTTGCGATCCTTTTCTGCGTTTGAAAAAAAACAGCTCAAACGGGCGATTCTGAACAAGGAAACTTATTCACGTCACATCGAAAAAAGAAATGCAAATGCAGTTCCACCCCCATCTGGATGTCCACCCCCTGTCTCTGGAAATCACGCCCAGAGAGTTTGGACCGCGAAGGAGCTACGCAATGCGAAATGCGTTTTTTTATTTGCCTGGAGGCACGTGCGAGTGTTTCTAGGCTCGGAAATCCTTTACCCGACCCTCTGGACCTCTGAAACAGCAGTGGTTTAGTTTTATTTTCTGTGAAAATGTGTTTTTTTTCATTGAAATTCCTCTCCTTTCTTCCGCCGCGCTTAAAACGCAGAAGTGGGAGACATCGCACCGCTAAAACAAGGAACCAGCGGCGCATTTCCCCCCCCCCCCCCCCCACCCCCACCCCGCTCCTCTAATCTATCTGTGTCCTTCTCATTTGCATTCAAGCAACAAGGCCCAGAACAAGTTGTTCAGAGAGAGATTTTCTGACCCTGACTGTGTACATGTGTCTTTCTCATGCACTGAGTCTTGATTTTGAAGAAGGATTCATTTACAGTATTAGGGAACCATTAAGGAGCCATATAAAAGCATCAAGAAGTACCATGTCATGGGACCTTTAAGGATACAGGACCTGAATACAGTCATACCTCACCTTACGAAATTAATTCGTTCCAGAAGTGTTTTCGTAGCGTGATTCACAATGTAAAAGGCCTGATTCGTTCCTAGCCAGTGGGAGGCCAGCGGGGTGTTGGAGAGTGTATTTACAAGTGTATTTACGTTTCGGGGGATTGGGGCGGCTGCGAAGCCGAGCGCACATTATTTGAATTTTTGAGATTTCGCGTTTCGTAACTTAAATTTTCTTTCGTATTCAGAGACGAAAATTTTACATAAAGGCGTTTCGTAACTTGGATTATTCGTTAGTTGGGTCTTTCGTAAGGTGAGGTATGACTGTACTAGTACCAGCGATGGTAGGAAAGCCTGATCCCGTCAGATCTCAGAACCTCAGCGAGGCAGGGCCTGGTCAGGACTCGGGTGGGAGACACTGGGAATTCCAGGAGCCACAAAACTGTCGTGTCCTTAGGCAAGACACTTCACCCACACTGCCGAGTATGAAAGTGGAGTGTGCATGAGTGTTGGAGGTGGTCAGAGGGGCAGATGGCGCAGATTGGCAGCCTTGCTTCCGTCAGTCTGCCCCAGGGCAGCTGTGGCTACAGAAAGTATCACCACCACCAAGTGTGGAGTGAACGAACAATGAACTGTAAAGTGCTTTGGGTGTTATTATTATTATTAAAAGCACTGGATAAAAATGTAATCATTTTCCAATTAAATTCACAGACATTGAACCTAATTATTGTTTATTATTGCCGAGAAGTCAATATATTACAACCAATTTTTAGCAATGTTTATTTGAGTTCTCCCATCTGTATGAAATATTATTGGCGTTAAGAGTGATGTCATCTAAAAACCCAGCAACACGGCCCAATAACGGCCCATAGTCGACAAGGTTATAATAGTTTGGGATTTTTCATTATAGTTTAGTTTTAATTAGTTCTCTTTTTTTTCTAACTGCTCAGTCTTAGTTTTTATTAGATTTAGTTTTAGTTTTTGGGTTATACTTTGGGTTATTTGTCAAGTGCAGGATTCAAAAAAGAAAGAATTGTGTTCTCAAATTTACAACAAACAAATACAATTTTAAAACATTTCTTCAGGTTTTACCTCCACAACATCGTCCTTAGAAACAGTCTATTATGGTCGTCTCCTTTGCGCTGCCTCGCTGTGGGGAAGTTATTTCTGTCTGAGGACTAAAAGAAGCGAGTTTGGTACTCGCTCTTATCATCCTTATGCAAACTTCGTAAATGTACTTTGAGATTCGTGGGATTTTTCCCGTTGAGAACTGTTCCTGCCTCCAGCTCGATGCACTTTCGCTTTTGTCTCGAGTCATATTCAAAGAAATCCCATCGGGCTCGGCCGCTTTCGCCCAACTTTAGCCGTTTTGCCAGATCCCGCGGTCGACACACGTGTGCACGAGCCGACTGTAAACAGGAAGTGACGGACAGGAAGTGCCGTAAGGTGCCGCCAGCTCATGTAAAACTGCCAGAGCAACGGGTTTGTTTTATATCGATCCAAGGCTTGTAAATAAACTGACAAAGACGAAAACGAAGAGCGATTTATTTATAATTTCAGTTAGTTTTAGTTTTGTAAACACACAATACAGTTTCAGTTATCGTTTTGTCCTAGTTTAGTCCTGGTTTAGTTCTAGTTTAGTCCTGGTTTAGTTTTCGTTTAGTCTTTGTTTAATCCTAGTTTAGTATTTGTTTAGTCCTAGTTTAGTCCTGGTTTAGTTCTAGTTTAGTCCTAGTTTAGGCTTAGTTTAATCTTGGTTTAGTCCTGGTTTAGTCCTGGTTTAGTTCTAGTTTAGTCCTGCTTTAGTCCTAGTTTAATCTTGGTTTAGTCCTAGTTTAGTCCTGGTTTAGTCTTAGTATAGTCCTGGTTTAGTTCTTGTTTAGTCCTTGTTTAATCCTAGTTTAGTCCTTGTTTAGTTCTAATTTAGTCCTAGTTTAGTCCTGGTTTAGTTCTAGTTTAGTCCTAATTTAGTCCTGCTTTAGTCCTAGTTTAGGCCTAGTTTAGTCTTGGCTTAGTCCTAGTTTAGTCCTGGTTTAGTTCTAGTTTAGTCCTTGTTTAGTTCTAGTTTAGTCCTTGTTTAGTTCTAGTTTAGTCCTGGTTTAGTCCTAGTTTAGTCCTGGTTTAGTCCTTGTTTAGTTCTAGTTTAGTCCTGGTTTAGTCCTAGTTTAGTCCTTGTTTAGTTCTAGTTTAGTCCTGGTTTAGTTCTAGTTTAGTCCTGGTTTAGTCCTTGTTTAGTTCTAGTTTAGTCCTTGTTTAGTTCTAGTTTAGTCCTGCTTTAGTTTATCTATAATTTCAGTTAGTTTTAGTTCGTTTTGTAAACACACAATACAGTTTCAGTTATCGTTTTTTTCTTTTAATTGAAAATATTTTTTCAATTTTCGTCATTTTCGTATGTTGACATTAACTCTAATAACCTTGATAGTGGAGTCTATATCGTGTCCATATTTAAGCGAAGCGTCTCGGTTGGACCTGCCCTCGCCCGCTCTGAGCCCTGAGTCTGTGGGACCTGGAGGAGGAACCTGCCTGGTTTGTTTGGATTTCACTCTCAAGCTTCAGGTTTGTTTTTAGCTCCAGGAGAACAGAGGAGCAATAGAGCGTCTGTATCTTCTGCTGTGTGAGACCCCTACTGTGTCCGGTCACAGTCGGGGTAACAGACGGACAGTGTGTGGGCGAGAGGGGGCGCGTGGGACCCTCGCCTCTCCTCGCCGGGCCCCAGACGTGAGCTGTGGCGGGGGCCGAGGTGCCGATGGGACCCCCTCTGAAAGACGGTCTGTGTCCTGACATCTCGTCTGTCGTCGCCAGCCCATCAATCCTCAGCCTGCGCCACCGTGCCCACGCAGACAGGGGCCCGCTCTGTCCCACCGCTCAACCCTCTCTGACCGCTACCACCTACATCCCCCACCAACCCCCTCACCCACACCCGCCCCACCCGCTCACACAGAGACCTGTCCCTGCCTCAAACCCCGGGGTCCAAACATGGTCGCCCATTCAAGTCCCTGGAACCGGAGCGAAAAATTAAAAAGCTGTTTTTTTTAAGACATGGAAGGATTTTGAGCTGAGAAAAAGTCGATGATCTAAAAATACACAAAAAAACGCCACAAAATCCAAGGACACAGCAGCAGCATTTATCTGTGGGAGCTGGAATCGTGCCGCCAACCTGTGGGTCAGTGGATCTGACCGCTCAACCAATGATCTTATGTTGAGAGCGGGATTCGAACGGCCAACCTTTGGATCAGTGGAAAAATGCTCTACCAGCTGAGCTACAGCCGCCCTGGACCTGGAGCAAAGCTGTTTTTAAGACAAGTGAAGGATTTTGAGCTAAAATACGTAAAAAATGCTACAAAATCCAACCTTTTTGAAACCCGTAGGTACATGTCAGCCCCTGTCAGCCGCTGTCAGCCGAACATGAGCTATTTCTGATCACACTGCACTCTGGGGGGAAAATCCTTTCTCGGCCGGGTTTTTTTTTTCGCTGAAGTTCCAGTGAGTGTCCACTACGCTGACTCCAGACAGCTACAAGCATTCACATTCATTCATTTTCTTCCACTTTTTCCAAGTTTGCGTCACGGGGGCAGCAGTCCAAACTAGGGATGTCAACAATTAATCGACTTATGATTAATTGTCAATCAAGATGTTGGTCGATTAAAATGCATTAATTGTAACTAATCGCTAGAGGAGAGGGCGCTACTCTAGAATGTGAACACGAGATGCAAACCCACTCGCGAGAAGGACCATAGCGTTACATCCGCGTCCCGATCTAGAAGAAGTGCAAAATGTTCTCCTGAGAACCCAATTTTTGCGGCTTGGTTCGCTCCGCATCCCGCTGTCTGCGTGAACACGTGCGCGGCGCGCTGCACGTGCTCCATCCGCTCCGGGCCGTAGCAGGCTCCACGTGAAAGCGCAATGGAAGCAGCCCTCTGTCCGGCCCGTGTGCCGGTGTGTGTGTGTGTGTGTGCGTGTGTGTGCGTGTGTGTGAGTGAAATGTTTTCCCCGATCAATTCATTTTTTTATCATTTCATATCACGGATCTCTGCGTCAAGCCGCATGTACCACGCACCTAAAAGCGCGAGTTTCGTTTTTACAAAAAACATCCTCAATTTATTTTCAATAAAGAATGTATTTTGTTATTCAGCATCAATACATTTGTCTGCTTTTTACTAAGGAATAATTAATTGAGGAATATACAATATAATAATACTATGATATATTTATGACTCAGTGTTATGTTACTATAGCTTATATTCTTAAAGACCCTATTGAAACACTCAAATCCAGGTGAAAAACGCCGCTTATCAGTTAATCGTAAGTCGATCGATAAGTTCAATCAACTATAGATTAATGAATTAATTGATAATTTGCATCCGCCGTCCAAATCTCAACGCACCGGTCCATGGATCCTCCTGCACGTGGTGGGTCCACGGGAGGACGGCCCCACGTCGCTTGACGCAACCGGCCTTGATGTATCTTCTGTCATGGGGGCTGTACGCAGACACTGGGGACGAGGTGGGGGTTGTCTTGCCCAAGGACACAACAGAAGCATTTATCTGTGGGAGCTGGAATCGTACCGCCAACCTGTGGGTCAGTGGAAAAATGCTCTTCCAACTGAGCCTCTGCCGCCCTGGAGCTGCAGCGGACGATTAAAAAGCTGTTTTAAAGACATGGAAGGATTTTGAGCTGAGAAAAAGTTTATGAAAAAATACCTAAAATACCTAAAAAAAAAAGCCACAAAATCCAACCTTTTTGAAACTCGAAGGTGTCTGTCAGTCCCTGTCAGCCGAACACGAGCGGTTTGTGATCACACTGCGCCCTGGGAAAAAAATCCTTTCTCGGCCGAGGGGATTTTTTCGCTGAAGTTCCAGTGAGTGTCCACTACGCCGACTCCAGACAGACACAAGCAGCAGCACCGTCCAGTTATTTTAAAGGTCCCATGGCATGAAATTTTCACTTTCTGACGTTAATTTTCACTTTTTTGAACGTTAATGTAGGCTCCCCTACCCTGTTTAGCCCCCCCCCCCATGGCTAAAAGTTGTGAAATGTCTAAACTGAGCATTTGCGATCCTTTTCTGCGTTTGAAAAAAACACAGCTCAAACGGGCGATTCTGAACAAGGAAACTATGTGACGTCACATCGAAAAATGCAGTTCCACCCCCCGTCTGGATGTCTACCCACCGTCTCTGTAAATCACGCCCAGAGAGTTTGGACCGCGAAGGAGCTACGCAATGCGAAATGCGTTTTTTTATTTGCCTGGAGGCACGTGAGAGTGTTTCCAGGCTCGGAAGTCCTTTATCTGAGCCTCTGGACCTTTGAACAGCAGTGGTTTAGTTTTATTTTCTGTGGAAATGTGTTTATTTTTCAATGGAACGCTTCTCATCTCTTCCTCCACGCAAAAAAGCAAGAGGGGGGGCAGGCGCACAGCGCACAGCTGAAGAGGAAAGAGCGGAGAGATTGGCCACGCCCCCACCCGCCGCTCTGGCCTATCTTTGTCCTCCTCATTTGCATTCAAGCAACAACGCCCAGAATGGAGTGTTCCAGAGAGATATTTATGACTCTTTCTCATCTTATCTCTCTTTCTCATGGATTCAAGGATTCAAGGATTCATTTACAGTATTAGGGAACCATTAAGGAGCCATGATAAAAGGAGAAATTCAATTTGTCAACTGGACAAACTTTGTCCAGTTGACAAATTGAATTTCTCCTTTTATCATGGATTCTACCTGGACGACTGAGGGACTCTTCACGCATATTAAGGAGCCATATAAAAGCATCAAGAAGTACCATGTCATGGGACCTTTAAAAGGTCCATGAGCTGCGTTCATCCACATCAAGGCCCCGGCCCCGGTGCACGCCTCAGGATCAAGGCCCTACGAGAGCGTGGATGTTATCGTAGCATTCCAGCCCATGTGTGGTATGCCCATTAGCATAGCTGCTCGCCCCTCGTGCACAAAGAGCCTTTCCCAACGCCGTGTGTGTGTGTGTGTGTGTGTGTGTGTGTGTGTGTGTGTGTGTGTGTGTGTGTGTGTGTGTGCGTCAGGCTAAAGTAGGCCAAATATGAGCTGTGTGTTTAACTGGAATGCAAATAATTACCGACATGGGGGTTTCTTCATGTAAATACTGGGAACCTTTGACAATCCTTTCAACTGTGAATTTAAAGCTCCTTTACCACACAAAACCTGCATTTGTAATATCACACCACTTCACCCCAATTACACAAAAACAGGACTATAGAAAAATGATGATATTCTGAGGAAATGTTCTAAATAACCACAAATCAGACACGTTTTAGGCATTTCTGATATTGGCTTAAGCTTGTATGGGTTGATGCATGTTAAAGGTGCACTGTGTAACTTGTCTGTACAGTGTCTGTCGTCTGCTTGTCTCCATAGAGATGTGCGTAGAATGTTCCACAGTATATCCTAGAGCAGGGGTGCTCAAACTTTTTTTGACCGGGATCTACTTTTGAGGTTGATGGTGTGCCGAGATCTACGGGGGGGACTAACCCTAATCCTAACCCTAACCTGGTTTAGTCCTGGTTTAGACCTGGTTTAGTCCTGGTTTAGACCTGGTTTAGACCTGGTTTAGTCCTGGATCAGTCCTGGATCAGTCCTGGTTTAGCCCTGGGTTAGACCTGGTTTAGACCTGGTTTAGACCTGGTTTAGACCTGGTTTAGTCTTGGTTTAGTCCTGGATCAGTCCTGGTTTAGACCTGGATCAGTCCTGGATCAGTCCTGGTTTAGCCCTGGGTTAGACCTGGTTTAGACCTGGTTTAGTCCTGGTTTAGACCTGGTTTAGACCTGGTTTAGTCCTGGTTTAGATCTGGTTTAGACCTGGTTTAGTCCTGGTTTAGACCCGGTTTAGACCTGGTTTAGACCTGGTTTAGTCCTGGTTTAGACCCAGTTTAGACCTGGTTTAGACCTGGTTTAGACCTGGTTTAGATCTGGTTTAGACCTGGTTTAGTCCTGGTTTAGACCCGGTTTAGACCGGGTTTAGACCTGGTTTAGTCCTGGTTTAGACCTGGTTTAGATCTGGTTTAGACCCGGCTTAGACCTGGTTTAGTCCTGGTTTAGACCTGGTTTAGACCCGGTTTAGACCTGGTTTAGACCTGGTTTAGACCTGGTTTAGACCTGGTTTAGACCCGGTTTAGACCCGGTTTAGACCTGGTTTAGACCTGGTTTAGACCTGGTTTAGTCCTGGTTTAGACCTGGTTTAGTCCTGGTTTAGTCCTGGTTTAGACCTGGTTTAGACCTGGTTTAGACCCGGTTTAGACCCGGTTTAGACCTGGTTTAGTCCTGGTTTAGACCTGGTTTAGACCTGGTTTAGTCCCGGTTTATTCCCGGGCCCCTGCTGTCAGCTAATCTGTCCCTTTGATGCAGAAATAACAGATAATATGACTCACCCCATAAGAACGCGTCAGCTCCGTAGTGACAGTTTACCGTGTTGTCGATAGTTCGCGTATCCACAGGTATTGCACTGTACCTTAATTATCCGGAGCTCCGGAGAAAGGGACATATCCCGAACGTATCGGCGGTGACTTGCGGTGACTTCCGTAAACATTGAGCGCGCTCGCTGCGTGTGACCTCGTCGTGTCCTCGTCGTGTCCTCCGAAACAAGTTTGAAAATGACTAGAACACAAAATAATACACTCATTACACTAAGTGTCTCTTGGGTTATGCTGACACAGAAGTAAATTGTGAAAGAGGTGGAAATAAATCAGGAATGGGCCGCGTGCATAATAATACTGTTTCTTGAGCGTTAATAGACCTCCTCAAAAACAGACCTGGAGTTGTGTTTTGTTTCATTCACACGTTTGTTATTATTGGACTGTCTACATCTCCAAAGCTCAAAATCAAAATGCCGTGTTCCACCTTGTGATGTCATGAAGCGGTAATTTTTAAGTGAACAGCTAATTTTACCTTTAGTTCAGTGAAAATGGTTACCTGGCCAGCCAAATGATATCTCTCTGTATTTCCTATACACAGCGATACCATTTGGACACCCTCCATCCACTCTCGCTCCTCCGGTTCCAAACCGACTCCGCGATTCTGATTCGTTCAAAGATGGTGACGTCAGTGCACCCGCCTTTGCCCGCAAAGTCACTCTTAGGCAGCGGAAGTTCCGCCTCAGTTTTGAATCAAGATGGCGCAATCTCTGATTGGTTCACTTAGCTGTCTGTCTACGCGCAACCGCAGCGCATTTTGTGGATCAAGCGTTACCAGACTCACTCGCTGGTACAGCGATGAGTCATGGATTCTTCCAGGCAATGAAAATGGGAAAATCCAGGGTTGAATTATCCAAATGATTCTAGTGAAAGTGTGTAGAGTTTAAAAACACAGTGTTGGAACAGTGTTTTCTGTTTGAGAGAAGAACTCGGCCTAAATCGGCAGAGATGGACCCGTCAACAGTAATACAGTTGTAGTTGTTGTAGGATAAGTATGAAATTCTTCTAACAGTAGGAAAAAGCATAAACCAAAGTCCATTGCAAAAGGAGAAATTCAATTTGTCAACTGGACAAAAGTTTATTTGGTGGAATCTGTTTCTTCTGCTTCTTCAGTTCTGGTCAGACGCTGGTGGACACTGCCTATATCTGCCTGAAGGGGGCGCTCACTACACTGAAATGACTCTGAGACTCCCACACCTACTTGTTTACAGTTAAACGCCGTGTCTCAATTCGCAGTGTGCACAGTTCGGAGTGTGGTTTTAAGGGCACTCCGCAGACCGCATGGGCGTCGGTGAAATGGGACAGGTCCCGCAACTACCAGATGCAGCCGCCGACTCCATTTTCTCCCGTAGAAGAAGTAGCGCGCGGTGCATGCTGGGATATATGACTGTGCGAAGTGTGCATGGACGCACAGTTGGTTCACGCCCCGATTTCCATGGAAACGACTGTGGTTTTCAGGGTGCATTTTAACTGCGCATGGGACAAAAACGAAATGGGACAGCAGTTGTCGCGCCGGAAGTGACGTATGCGCCCTTAAAACCACACTCCGAACTGTGCACACTGCGAATTGAGACGTGGCTTCTGTTAGTTAGGTGGGCCTGTTAGATCTGCAGTGGGAGTGGAGTGTGGGTCTTGTTATTGTTTTCTTTGTTTTGATTTAGGTTTGAGGATCGAGTTATAGATGGAGACAAATGATGTCTGAGACCTCCATTTGTGTTCAAGGAAGGATTCTCTTTAACTCCTCCTCTCAAACCAGTTCTTTTCTCTGGCCAAGATCTGGACCTCACTGTCCTCAAAGGAGTGGCCCGTGGCTTTTAGGTGGAGATGTACGGCAGACTGAGGTCCTTTTAGGTGGAGATGTACGGCAGACTGAGGTCCTTTTAGGTGGAGATGTTCGGCAGACTGAGGTCCTTTTAGGCGGAGACGTACGGCAGACTGAGGTCCACTCTGGCACGCCTGTCGGTGTTGGTACATCCTCTTGTGAAGTGGCTGTTTTGTTTCTTCAGTGTAGCGCTCACTGCAGTCTTCACTACACTGAATGGAGTAGACTTAGACTTAGACAAACTTTATTGATCCACAAGGGAAATTGCTTTGGGTACAGTGGCTCACTCAACAAATATAATATACGATATAAAACAGAGGGTAAAAGAACAAAAAGAAAAATAGATGGAAAAGCAACCAAAGAGCAACAGACCTGTGTCAGATGAGACACGATTATATACATAAGATAATGATAATAAATATATATGTACAATCAGATTTAAATAGAAAAGTAGTAGTCAAATACAAAATACAGTATCAAATATAATGTTCAATACCAGCTGTATACAGTTGTAGGGAGTATTATCTGTTACATAAGGTGAGTTGTTGTACAGTTGTATGGAGTATGGTATGAATGTCGTCCTGTATCTCTCACTGTGTGAGTGGAGCTGTAGGAGCCTGTTGGAGAATGAGCTCCTCTGTCCCTCTATGGTCTGGTGCAGTGGGTGAACAGGAGTGTCCATGATGGAGAGCAGTTTGTCCAGTGTCCTCCTGTCCCTCACTGTGACAAATGTCTCCAGCTTACAGCCGATCATGTGACCAGCTTTACCGATCAGTTTGTCAATCCGTCCGATGTCTCTTTTACTGGTGCTGCTCCCCCAGCAGACCACAGCAGAGTCCAGGGCGCTGGCCTCCACAGACTGGTAGAAGATCTCCAGGAACTTACTGCACACATTGAAAGACCTGAGCTTCCTCAGGAAGTAGAGTCTGCTCATGTTCTTCTTGTACACAGCATTACAGTTGTCCCTCCAGTTCAGCCTGTTGTTTACAAGAACACCCAGGTACTTGTAGCAGTCCACGATCTCCACCTCGTGACCCTGGATGGTAATAGACTTCACAGGTGACCTCATCCTCCTGAAGTCAGTCACCAGTTCCTTGGTCTTGTCTAAGTTCAGGAGCAGATGTTTTGCCTGGGACCACTCCACAAAATTTGCGATCAGTGTCCTGTACTCCATCTCCTGTCCATCCCTGATACACCCAACCACCGCAGAGTCATCAGAGAACTTCTGCAGATGGACCCTGAGCTGTACTGGAAATCAGAGGTGTACAGAGTGAACAGGAACGGAGACAGGACTGTACCCTGAGGGCCTCCTACATTACTGACCACAGTGTCAGACAGGGCGGTCCCCAGTCGCACTGAGGCCTGAGAGGGAGTCAGTAATGCAGGAGACAGTGGAGGAGCTGACACCCATCCTGAGCAGTTTCTCACCCATCAGAGAGGGCTGGATTGTGTTAAAGGCGCTGGAGACATCCACATTGCTTTGTTTGTGGCTCGGTGTTTTGTCCTTTGGGTGGACCAGTTTCTGTCTTAAAGTGTTTGTGGGTTTAAAATAAACTGGGATTTCATGTTTTTGTTTTTGTAGTAGTTGTATTTTTTCAGAAACGCCGGCCAGGTAAGGGATAGTTCCACCCTTTCTCCTTTCTTCTGATTTAAAGTCTGTTGTACATTAGGGCACCGGCTGTTGAGTGGAGCTTTTTTTAGCCAATTATAATGAAGCTTCTGTCACCAAAATTCACTGGATGCCCTCCCAAGGTCTGCGGTGATTGCTCTGATTAATTCTTTGTTATCTGGACTAAGCTCAACCACAGACAGGCCAAGGTTTTATAAGAGAAAAACAATGTGAATTCTTTTCTTTAAAACCATTAATACACTTAATAAATATTCTCTTGTGAAATACTGTGTGACCAGTTGACTAATGAAAATGTTATCATAGGCCTGTCATGATTAAAAAAAACATTTTTAAGTGTGAAATATTGACCTAAATACAGATGATAAACAATATTTAAGCTAATTTAAACCACTGACACAAAACCCCCAGAGCAAAACCACAAAAATTGTTTTAAATCTGTAATATATATATTAAACCGTAATATGAGCTCACATGAACAAATGGCAGAATGAGACTGTTTAGTGCTCAGTTTGCCTCCACTCGTGTTGATGAACTCGCTTCAGGGGCAGGACATAGAGACTGTGGACAGTTTCAAGTACCTGGGTGTTCACCTCAACAATAAACTGGACTGGTCCCACAACACCAACGCCCTGTACAAGAAGGGCCAAAGTCGCCTCCACCTCCTGAAGAGACTGAGGTCCTTTGAAGAAGAAGCAACTTTATTGATCTCACACTGGAGAAATTCTTCTCTTCATTTAACCCATCCTGTTATTAGGAGCAGTGGGCAGCACATTACTGCGCCCGGGACCATCTCCATGATGGTTCTTGCCTCAGCTTGGTCAGGACCTCAGCTGGAGGATTTTACCTGGAGCATGTTTTGGGTTGGTGGGGGAAACCGGAGTGCCCGGAGGAAACCCACCCAGACACGGGGAGAACATGCAAACTCCACACAGAAAGGCCCAGGCGACCCGGGGATCGAACCCGGAACCTTCTTGCTGTGAAGCATGAGTGCTAGCCACTCAGCTAGTTTTGGAGTGTGCAGGCCTCTGCTCAAGACTTTTTATGACTCTGTGGTGGCCTCTGCTCTCCTCTACGGTGTCGTCTGCTGGGCCCCGAGCAGCACAGAGCGGGACAGGAAGAGACTTAATAAGCTGGTCAAGAGGGCCAGCTCTGTCCTGGGCTGTCCTCTGGACTCTGTAGAGGAGGTGGCTGAGAGGACGACACCTCTCACCCTCTGCACCGGACTGTAGAGGAGCTGAGCAGCTCCTTCAGCAGCCGACTCAGGCACCCCCAGTGCAAGAAGGAGCGCTACCGCAGATCCTTCATCCCCACCGCCATCAGACTGTACAACTCCACTGTAGAGTCCAGACGCGAAATATTGTCTTTCAATACTCTCCTTGTTACTGTTTCATTATTATGACTGATTCTATTATTACTTATTTTTATCCCATTCTTGCTGCATGCACTTTTCTTTCTTGTTCAAACTGTCCCTACCTGGAGCTACTGTGGCAAGTAAATTTCTCCTCTGTGAGATCAGTAAAGTCTTATCTTATCTTGACAGATACTGCAGCAAACAGTTTCTCTTGCTGTTTTGGTCATTTGTAGTTCGGGGACACTTTTTGTCAGGGGCTTTCTGCTGGATGTGGTCTTGTCCGATGTAAATACTCTTTGCCTCCTTGTTCAATTATTCACGTATCCTGCCACGGTCTTTTGGCAGCTAAAGAATCTGATCACATTCTGTACATAAGCTCCGGAGAAAGTTTCTGGCCACGTGAACATGTCCCGAGGAGAAAGTTCTCCTTCCTTCTTACAGAACATTTACAGTCAAAGTTACGGATTTTCTCCATGTCACTGTCCTGATCCTCTTCAGGTGTTCCTGAATCGGATCGGTGTCCGGTAAAACAGCCACGATTCAGCTCATCCACAAAACATTACATCTTTACCTGCAGCTCCGCAGCTTCAGTACCACGAGGTTTGCTTCTTGCTCACAGCTGATTGGCGGAAAAAGGAAACAAAAGAGCGCTAATCGTCATGTGAATGGCCAGTAGCGCCAGTTTGGTAATTATGGTAATTTACACACGACCCGAGTCTTTCCGAAAAACTCGCCTGTTAGTTATTATTATATATCTATTAGTCCTGTGGCCATACCTGCCTGTCAAAACCTGATCCCTTCAGATCTCAGAAGCTCAGCAGGGCAGGACACTTCACCCACATTGCCGAGTATGAAAGTCAAGTGTGCATGAGTGTTGGAGGTGGTCGGAGGGGCCGATGGCGCAGATTGGCAGCCTCGCTTCCGTCAGTCTGCCCCAGGGTAGCTGTGGCTACAAAAGTATCTTGCCACCACCAAGTGTGGAGTGAATGAACAATGAACTGTAAAGCGCTTTGGGCGTCATGAAAGGCGCTGTATAAATGCTATGAATTATTATTTATTATTATTATTAGTCCTGGTTTAGTCCTGTTTAATCCTGTTTTAGTCCTGGTTTAGTCCTGGTTTTAGCCCTGGTTTAGTCCTGGTTTAGTCCTGGTTTTAGCCCTGTTTTAATCCTGTTTTAGTCCTGGTTTAGCCCTGGTTTAGTCCTGGTTTAGTCCTGGTTTTAGCCCTGGTTTAGTCCTGGTTCAGTCCTGGTTTAGTCCTGGTTTAGTCCTGGTTTAATCCTGTTTTTGTCCTGTTTTAGCCCTGGTTTTAGCCCTGGTTTAGTCCTGGTTTTAGCCCTGGTTTTAGTTCTGGTTTAGTCCTGGTTTAGTCCTTGTTTAGTCCTGGTTTAATCCTGTTTTTGTCCTGGTTTAGTCCTGTTTTAGTCCTGGTTTTAGCCCTGGTTTTAGCCCTGGTTTTAGCCCTGGTTTTAGCCCTGGTTTTAGCCCTGGTTTAGTCCTGGTTTTAGCCCTGGTTTAGTCCTGGTTTAGTCCTGGTTTAGTCCTGTTTTAGTCCTGGTTTAGTCCTGGTTTTAGCCCTGGTTTAGTCCTGGTTTTAGTCCTGGTTTTAGTCCTGGTTTTAGTCCTGGTTTAGTCCTGGTTTTAGCCCTGGTTTAGTCCTGGTTTAGTCCTGGTTTTAGCCCTGGTTTTAGCCCTGGTTTTAGCCCTGGTTTAGTCCTGGTTTTAGTCCTGGTTTTAGTCCTGGTTTTAGTCCTGGTTTTAGCCCTGGTTTTAGCCCTGGTTTTAGCCCTGGTTTAGTCCTGGTTTTAGCCCTGGTTTAGTCCTGGTTTAGTCCTGGTTTTAGCCCTGGTTTAGCCCTGGTTTAGTCCTGGTTTAGTCCTGGTTTTAGCCCTGGTTTTAGCCCTGGTTTTAGCCCTGGTTTTAGCCCTGGTTTAGTCCTGGTTTAGTCCTGGTTTAGTCCTGTTTTAGTCCTGGTTTAGTCCTGGTTTTAGTCCTGGTTTAGTCCTGGTTTTAGTCCTGGTTTAGTCCTGGTTTAGTCCTGGTTTTAGTCCTGGTTTTAGTCCTGGTTTTAGTCCTGGTTTAGTCCTGGTTTAGTCCTGGTTTAGTCCTCGTTTAGTCCTGGTTTAGCCCTGGTTTTAGCCCTGGTTTTAGTCCTGGTTTAGTCCTCGTTTAGTCCTGGTTTAGTCCTGTTTTTGTCCTGGACTGGATTGGAAAATAATCATTAGTATAACTCTTTTTAGTGTTAGCTCTCCTGGTTGAATTCCAGGTTTATTCGAGGTTTTTCTACCACGCTGCAAACAAAAAACTGACTGGCATAAATAGAGAATGTTACCCATATCCTCCGCTGGCACTGAGCGCATTATGCAAACTCTGATTCTACTTTTACAGTTTGATTGACATCTTTGCAGCTGCATTTATAGTCCATGTCATATTTAAAGCCTTTGTCCAACACCGCTGTAAATCTGCTCTGGTTTCTCCTGCTGCAGTCTTCACACGGCATTTCCTCTCATCAGTAAAAACTTCTTCCAAACTTGGTCATAATGTGTAGTTTTTCCGAGGCCCTCTCAGGTACGGAACGCTCGGGTCACGTGTTTTTCATTGCCTGGGCTCCGCTGGGACATGTGGTCTGCGCATTGTAGCCAGTGCATTCTGCTAGCGGAGGGGATATGTGATAGACCAGAATGCACTGCGGTGGTGTTGTTGATGTTTGTGTTGCTTTACTCGATTTTCCAGAAGTGTGACATAGAAGGGGCTTTTTTTTTTTTTTTGAAAACTACTGGTTTAGAGCGAGCTGGATGTTCAAGTTACACCACAGCTCCTGATGCTTCCACCAGACCGGCCCAAACAGGAGCGAGGAGAGGCTGCGTTCAGACCGGAGGCAATAATTAGGGCTTTTGTTTGTTTTGACGCTGGTTTAGACAGTTCAAAATAAAGATGGTATTTTTATTTCATATTTATACGACAAATCCAGGCCTCAAGGTGCTATATTACACATAAACGACTCTTGTGAGCTTTAAGCCATGTTAAAAAGTGGTTCTCGTACTCAAAAACAGACCTGGAGTGTTTTGTTTCATAGGATGTTTTATTTTCAGGATACATTACCTTTGTAGGTCCTTGTTTGATTAGTTTATTCAGTGTTTCCCAAGTTCCCATACAATATTTTCTTATAATATGATTGCTCGCTCGAGTTATGTCTATTCATTTATTTTTGTACTTATGTCTTTGTCCTGCTTCTTTTGTTTTTAACCCTCTCTTGCATTGTGACCACATATGTTGCCTGAGTTTAAGTGGGTCAACTGGAGGGAAAACAGACATGTTCACCCCTAAAAGCATGCTGGCCACATACATGCAGCCCTGTAGTTGCATTCTATTGCTGCTAGATGGCGCTGTGATATCCTGTTGCAGAATCAACATGGCAGCCCCCAGTGGAAGCAGGTGAGTTTGGCTTTCACACTTGTCAAGTGCAATAATTCCTCCATGGAGAGGAAAATGAAGGGAAAATATATCAGTTTAGTAAAATATTTGTTTTAGAACATGTAGAAGTAGTATTTGGTGATTTTCAAAGAAAAATAAACAAACCAGGATGCGTGAAGAGTTCCTCAGTCGTCCAGGTAGAATCCATGATAAAAGAAGAAATTCAATTTGTCAACTGGACAAAGTTTGTTTGGTCGAAAACGTTTCGCCGCTCATCCGAGAGGCTTCGTCAGCTCAGAGCTCACAGCTGGTTGTTTTATCAAACAAACCAGGAGGAATTTTCTCGACTGGCCACATATGTGGTCACTATGCATATAGTAGTGACCTTATAAATGCCACATATGTACACATCTGTGGCCAGTATGCATGTAAGTTTTTGTGTACTGTATTAAAGTAATGATATAGTAGTACACATACAGTGATGAAGCAGCTATAGTATGAAAGTTTAGGGGTACATTTATTGCAATATATATATATATATATTATATATATATATATTGTTATATATGTTAATATATTATATATTTAGTGCAATCTCTATCTATTTGAATTGGCTAAACAACCAAACACTGCTGAAAGTTGACAAAATTGTTGTTGAAGTTCACAGAATGTCAGTGTTACTTCGGGGAACAATAAATATTTTGCATTTTTTTTACATTTTTGCATTAGCTGCATGGTGGCAACATATGTGACACCCTAAAACCCCCAATTTAGGAACTTTATTTGGAAAAAAAGTATGGGGTATGTCTAATAATGTAAAAATACATGTCTGATTGGAATTTGGCAGCTTTGGTACAAAAACCTTTTTTCTATGCAAGAAAACATTAACTTTATGAATTGTTTATACAAATTATTTTTCTTTTTACAAGCATTAATTATTCCTTTAGTTTGCCAAGTGCTGTTTGTGCATTTCCTATTTACAGTGAGTTCTATGACTGGGCGATGTTTATTATACAAAGACGGGAATATATCGAAAAAGTTATTTTATGCTTGGTCCACGTCTGTTTCTCTGTAGATCGTACTCCAATCCTGAAGCATTAGACTGTTGGTGAGAGGGTTAATAGCTTCTTCACTTTTTGTTTTCATTTGCAAATTAATTTTCTTTCCTTCTCGATTTTTTTGGAGGTCATAGTCAAGAAGAGTGAAGACGGGTAGATGGTCAGAAATATCACACTGGTTATTTGATTCCCCATAATGTTGGTAAAGATATTATCAATAATTATAGCACAATTCCAGGACTGAAATGATCCAAGTTTAAAAACACAGTGGAGCACTTCCTGTATTACCACATGCTGTTTTCAGTTTGAGAGAAGAACTCGTGCTAAATCGGCAGGGTTTGTGTTTTAAAGGGATAGTTTGGTGTAATCCGACTGCAAACGGATTGGGATCATATCGGATTCATATGCACAGGATAAGGATCGTACAGGGATTGGTTTCCCGAATCTGATTGGAACTCCTGGCTCAGGCCGATAGTAATCCGCTCGGTGCCGCCTTGTGCACGATATCGGATCGGATTGGCGTACTGTGCATGCGCGGGAATTTTCGCCAGGGAAATCATGGCTGCGAAGAAAGAATGCACAACACGTACACCAATGCTGCTCCGGCAAACTAGTCCAGGTTTAGTCCAGGTTCAGTCTAGTCCTGATTTAGTCCAGGTTTAGTCCAGGTTTAGTCCAGGTTTAGTCCAGGTTCAGTCTAGGTTTAGTCTAGGTTCAGTCCAGGGTTAGTGCAGGTTTAGACCAGGTCTAGACCAGGTTTTGTCCAGGTTTAGTCTCATATTAGTCCACGTTTAGTCCAGGTTTAGTCCAGGTTCAGTCCAGGTTCAGTCCAGGTTTAGTCCAGGTTTAGTCCTGATTTAGTCCAGGTTTAGTCCAGGTTTAGTCCAGGTTTAGTCCAGGTTCAGTCCAGGTTTAGTCCAGGTTTAGTCCTGATTTAATCCAGGTTTAGTCCAGGTTTAGTCCTGATTTAATCCAGGTTTAGTCCAGGTTTAGTCCAGGTTTAGTCCAGGTTCAGTCCAGGTTCAGTCCAGGTTTAGTCCAGGTTCAGTCCAGGTTTAGTCCAGGTTTAGTCCAGGTTTAGTCTCATATTAATACGTCAAACACCTCAAGCGCCATCTTTGTACACCGCCACATAGTTTGTATTGTACACGGCTGTACGTTTGCTGGTCTGATCCCAGAGGCTGTCTGAGGTTACACCTGTGGTAGAAATGATAGAAACACCTCGAATAAACCTGGAATTCAGCCAGGAGAGCCACCACTAACAAGAGTTATACTAATGATTATTTTCCAATCCAGTCCAACGTTATTTCTAGAGCACATTTTATAAACAAGACATTTTCACACAGACAAGTGAAGCACTTAGTCCAGGTTCAGTCTAGGTTTAGTCTAGTGAAGCACTTGTCTGTGTGAAGACAAGTGCTTCACACAGCAGTGTAAACATTAAATGGTTGTACTGTATTTTTGTTTCAAATTGTCAATACAAGTTCAAAAATAGCATTACAGAGATGCAGCAGCCTTGGAATTGTGAAAAAAATGAATGAATCAATCAAACTCCCTGCGTTTCTAGAGTAACTGACTCTCCGGCACGCTGGGATTACGTGGTTTACGCTCGCCTCTCGCACATTCCACCAACGCAGCGGTTCTTAGCGGCTTTTTGCAACTGTAGCTTCCTCGCAGGTTGCACAAAGTTTGTTTGCGATGGCGGACAAGAATTTATGACCAGTTCGCCGCAAAAATAAAATCTTACTGTGACGAGTTTGTGTGATATTCTTCCTTCCAGTGTCTAGAGCAGATCTGGGCATTGTTCAGCTCCCAGGCCACATACAGCCCAGTATTTGACTCTGACTTAGCTTATTTGGAATTAGAAAATAAACATATTGTATAATTTTACCTCATGCCTGGACTAAAGCTGCATTGCTTTCATTTTAGCTGTGTATTTTTTTTGCTTAGTCAGAACATAAACTCTTCCCAGTCTCACCAGCGCGTCAAAACAATGAGAGTTTCTGCTTTTTTTTAGAGTTTAGCGTTTATATAGAGTTAAGCATTTTGGCCCGGCCCTCCACGATATTTTCTGTTTCTCTTGTGGCCCCATGGAAAAAATAATCGCCCATCTCTCGATGGATTCCTCTCATAGAGACTGTTTAAGTAAATAGACTTATCCTGCTCGCCACTGTGGTCCAAGCAGGAAGTGAGCATGGGTGAGATTCTACTTCATCGACTCTGGCTCCAGTTCACTTTGCACTGAGGAAGCACGGCCCCTCTGTCTGTACCTGCTGCTGTGAGCCTGAAAATGTTCGTATTAACCCAGCCTTTAAAGGGATATGCCACCCCCAGGTCAAATTTGGGCATCTCCCCACAGTCCAGAGACTAAAATAAGTGGTGGAAAGCGTTTTCCTGCTCACCCAGCCATTGTCCGAGTCTGTCGCCACTGACCGCCGCGGTATCTGGTGCTCCTCCGCGTTAGACTGGAGTCTAACGTCGCCAGAGAAAGATTTCGGCCAAAAGGAATTAATTTGCTCGATGCGTTTCCCAATTACTTTCTGTGTAGTGCGCATTCATATCGAGTGCAAATAAATGTGCAAATCAACACGGAGAGCTTGCCTTGGTCATTTTGGGTGGAAACTATTTTCCAGTGCGGAAGAATAAAGCCGAATCACGCACCACGTTGTGCAACAGGGGAACTCCCTTCCTGGTGCGTAACAGGGATTCCCCTGGCAGCGTGCTGCGTGATATGAATGCGCACTACACAGAAAGTAATTGGGAAACACATCGAGCAAATTAATTCCTTTTGGCCGACGTTAGACTCCAGTCTAAGGCGGAGGAGCTGCAGATACCGCGGCGGTCAGTGGCGACAGACCTGGACAATGGCTGGGTGAGCAGGAAAACACTGTCCACCACTTATTTTAGTCTCTGGACTGTGGGGAGATGCCCAAATTTGACCTGGGGGTGGCATATCCCTTTAAACTCCACTCCATAAAATGTTGTAGTCTGTAAATAAATTCCTCTTCCTAATATGAACCTGGCTCCAGATTCACTCTTATAACTGCTAGCCTCATGAGCTTCATTTGACTGGAGCTGAATACTGTGGGTGACGTCGCACTCCTGGACTGCTTATCGGGCATACCGGGCATTTTCCCGGTGGGCCGACAGTCCTCTGGGCCAATGATGTTTTTGTTTTTTTTTGTTTTTTACTTAGAGACCGGCCCACAATTTAGAGGAGGCGTCCCATTGGTCCATCTTCAATACAGACAGTGGACCAATCAGGATATAGAAGGTTACGAGAGCGGTCCCGCCCCTTTCTCTGCACTGATCCTGACAGTTTCAGTGTTGAGGTGGAAACATGGAGAAGCGGCAGAAAAGGGGGTGTGGAGAAGTTACGGGATAAAAGATTAAAAAATCTCACTATAGACGCTGCAAAATGTTCTAAAATAACAGACATATTCTCTGGAGGGACTGGAGCCTCCACGTCCTCTGCAGCCCAGGCTGAAGGTGGACAGGGAGAGGAGCAGCCAGAGACTGTGGACATGGAACCCGAGGGAACCCAAGGGAACCTGAGGGACAGAGTGACCAGCACAGGCACAGCAGGTCAGCAGTCGTAATGTGAGGATAATACCGGGACTTTTAGGTGATGGACAGGCATGAAAATCGTTCACCTTTCGGCGAAAACATGCAAGATGCATTTTAAATAAACCGTTGAATGTGTAGTTACTGCGAGTTTACTGGTGGTTTTTGGGATTTTTCCTTTAAATGTTGCGCTCTGGTTTCCCCTCGGCCAAGACGTAACAATAGTAAAATACTTTGCTTCGGGGAACACAAACATAGATTAGTCCATTGTGCTCCGATAATTACGAGGGGCCGGTCTAAACCAAAAATGCCAGGGCTGTTTTTTTGTCCCAGTCGAGTCCTGAATTTGAGTTTTATTTTAACAAAATCTGACCAAAAAATTGACTTATCTGAATGACAAGTCCCTCTCGAGTGTCATTACAGTCAGTTTTTGCTAATGTGTGCATTGTGTCACCATGGTAACCCCTAAACATTCTGCCAATATAGATACAGCAGTAGTAATGTGAGGATAATACCGGGACTTTTAGGTGATGGACAGGCATGGAAATCGCTCACCTTTTGGCGAAATTCACCGTTTTGAAGCCAAAACAGGCGACCTACGTGAATTGTGTAGATTCGATGAGAAAGTTTTTTTTTTTTTTTTGTCTGTGTGCAAGATGCATTTTAATGATCCCATGACATGGTACAGTGGTACCTCACCTTACGAAATTAATTCATTCCAGAAGTGGTTTCGTAACGTGAATTTTTCGTAAGTTGAGTAGCTATTTCAATGGAAAAAGCCTGATTCGTTCCAAGGCCCCGATCCAAGTTTTTTTTTTTATAGTGTAACTTTTTTTTATGTAACACTGTGTTCTGCGTCCTGATTGGCTAAGAGACTGTAGACCCAGGACTAAACGTGGACTAAACGAGTTCTAAACAAGGTCTATACCTGGACTGGACCAGGACTGAACCTGGACTAAACCAGGACTGGACACCAGGATTAAAGCGCCGCGTGCGGGTCTATTTCCTGGTTTCGTGCTAGCTCTGCTATTAGCAGCAGCACCGGTGTACCTCACGAGTCACGGCTGAGGCGAGCAGCGACTGCGTGCGTGGGGGGAAGGGGGAGGGCGGACACGTGTGTGATAGCGCAGCATGACCCGGCGCGGGGCATTTTGTTGAAAATCTATGAAAGTTTGAGTGTTTAAACGAGAGACAAATGTGAGAAAAGTTTAAATCCAGTCTGAGAAAAGCGTATAATGTGTGTGGCTGAGCGCATTATTTGAATTTTTGAGATTTTGCGTTTCGTAACTTGAATTTTCTTTCGTATCTAGAGACCAAAATTTAACGTGAAGGCGTTTCGTAACTTGGAATTTTCGTTTGTTGGGTCTTTCGTAAGGTGAGGTACCGCTGTACTTCTTGATGCTTTTATATGGCGCCTTAATGGTTCCCTAATACTCTAAATGAATCCTTCTCCAAAATCAAGCCTCAGTGCATGAGAGAGCCTCATGAACACAGTCAGAGTCATAAATATGTCTCTGAAACACTTTATTCTGGGCGTTGTTGCTTGAATGCAAATGAGGAGGACAGAGACAGGCCAGTGCAGCGGGTGGGGGTGTGGCCAAATGCACCGCTGGTTCATTGTTTTAGCGGTGCGATGTGCGCTGGCTCCACTTCTGTGTTTTAAGAGCGGAGGAAGATATGAGACGAGTTGCATTAAAAAAAACCACATTTCCACAGAAAATAAAATTAAACCACTGCTGTTTCAGAGGTTCAGAGGCTCGGATAAAGGACATCCGAGCCTGGAAACACTCTCACGTGTTTCCAGGCAAATAAAAAAACGCATCTCGCATTGCGTAGCTCGTTTGCGGTACAAGTTCTCTGGGCGTGATTTACATAGACGGTGGGGGGACATCCAGACGGGCTGTGGAACTGCATTTGCATTTTTCCCTAAATGTGACGTCAGAAAGTTCCCTTGTTCAGAATCGGCCATTTGGGCTGTCTTTTTTTCAAACGCGGAAAAGGATCACAAATGCTCAGTTTACACATTTCACAACTTTTAGCCATTGGAAGGGGCCCTAAACAGGGTAGGGGAGCTCACATTAACGTTCAAAAACCTCAGAAAGTGAAAGTTTCATGCCATGGGACCTTTAAATAAACCGTTGAATGTGTAGTTACTGTGAGTTTACTGCTGGTTTTCGAGGATTTTTCCTTTAAATGTTGCGCCCTGGTTTCCCCTCGTCCAAGACGTAACAATAGTAAAATACTTTGCTTCGGGGAACACAAACATAAATTTGTCCGTTGTGCTCTGCTAATTATGAGGGGCCAGTCTAAGCCAAAAATGCCAGGGCCGTTTTTTTGTCCCAGTCCAGCGCTGTCGCACTCCCTTAGTCCTTGTGGACACTCTGTTTAAGTTCCATAATTTCCTTCACAATCAACAAAATCTCCAAAATCTAACTCCACATAAACACTGCTCACTCTGTAGTCTGTGACCTGTACAAACTTCAGATTTCAGTGTTTGTTTGTTGTTGTTTTTTTGTCAATTCTTCTGGACGAGTTTAAAGCTGCACTGTGTAACCTTTTTGGTTGGGGGTCCGTCACCTGCTTGTTTCTATGGATACCTCATTGTTCTGCATCTTACATTTATTCAATCAGGTGGTTTTAGAGCTCAAAAATACCGAGAAAAACAGACATTCAGACTGTGAGCGGGGTCGCCTCGCCACAGATCTGACCTGGAACTTGGTCTGGTTTGGTCTCCATGGAGATAGAAAGGTTTAAGGTCACACTGAAAGCAACAACATCTCCATGGAGAGAAGCACTGAACGGATGCACCAGAAAAGTTAATCCACCTTTTTAAAATGTAAACTTGGAACAAAATCCTATTTTTAGACTTAACTTGACCGTAAAAAATAAATCAGAAATAGAATCACCGCTCTCGTGCGCAGATGTGCATACCGTATTCATCACAAGCAACTTCTTTTTATCCATTAACACGCAGAGCCGTTCTTTCCTCGGGTTTGCACTTCACTCAAACATCGCTTCCATTTGTTTTTCTTATCCAAACAGACGTATTTCAGACCAAAAAGCTTCATACACATTTGTAAACATGAGGGGGAAAAAATAGTCAAAATCATCCCTCTTCTAAAACGGCATCCCTTCTTTCATCCCTTGTGGCATTTTATCAATCAGGCATGAAAATCTCTCACCTTTTGGTCAAAATAGGTGACCTACATGAATCGTGGCCAGTGCCAAGAGCCAATCATAGGCCGAACTGCGCTCCGGCTTCCAATCATGTTACAGAATACCCAACGATCGCGCTCCCGCCAATCATGACGATTAGCGTTGTTGTGTTTGCGCCTGTTCACCGATCAGCTGTGAGCGAGCCCCGTTAATATGTACGCTACGTTAATGCTACGTAAGGAACTCTCGCCTCGGGACTCGGGATAATAATGTCGGAATTATCGGACAACACCGCAAACTACGGAGCTGACCGTGTTCTTATGGGGTGAGTTATATTATTTCTGGACATATTAGCTGACAGCAGGGGCCCGGGACTAAACCAGGACTAAACCAGGTCTTAACCAGGTCTTAACCAGGTCTAAACCAGGTCTAAACCAGGTCTAAACCAGGTCTAAATCAGGTCTAAACAAGGTCTAAACCAGGACTAAACCAGGAGATTAAGATTAAGATTAGGCTTAAGCCTTTATTGGTCTCACACACAATGACACACAGTGACACACGGGAGAAATTTGACTTCTGCATTTGACCCATCCTTTTCAGGAGCAGTGAGCAGCCATCTTTTTCGGCGCCCGGGGGGCAGTACCGTGAAGGGTCTTGCCCAAGGACCCACACTGGTTAGCTCATTGCCCGGGGGGGATAAAACAGGACTAAACCAGGATTAAGCCAGGTCTAAACCAGGACCAGCAAGGTGTGTGTGCGTGTGTGTCCAGAGTGTGTGTACGTGTGTGTACGTGTGTGATAACATATATCCTGTATAATATATATCCTGTGTATTATTGAATTATTGAATGATTATATGGACCCCCCTCCACCCACTGGAAAATGTCACATAAATGAAAAATTTCACCATCCCTCCTGGTTTCATTTTACAACTCGACTACTGAGCGTAAGCATAACTCATTACGTTTTCCATAGGTTGGGGGTGTAATGGGATATCCACCTGTTCCCTTACGTCAACTATTAGTAGACTCCCCTCCTGTTATTGGCTAACTTCAACTATTGGCTAACTTGTCTATTATTGGGTAACTTCTAGGAGCTACTCTACAGGTCTCCTTACAAGGATGGGGAACGATGGGCAGTAAATTGAGACATTGCATAGTTACCACTATATAGGTGTCCACGGTGTTGTCTGTGTGGGCCAAGGGGACATGATGTCCGTGTGTGGACGATGTGACAACTGAAGATGTCTGATGCCATTTACGTTTGTATTCTGCTGCCTAATTCAACATTAAATGCTAATAACCTCAATCTTGAGTTTTGCCCTTCTTCTGATCCCTTTGCTGAAAACTCAGTGTTAACCCCATTTCCTAATAATTTAGAGAATAATTACAGCAGTAAATGTGACTTGGTGAAACATCTCTGGGTCCAGAGCTTTAATCATCTCCTTGAAGCTCCTTTCTCAACAGGACTAAGTGGTTCCATGTCTTTGGCGAAGTGGACAGTAACAGCGTCGGTAATATCGTTCCGTTATCGTAGGCGGTCCCCAAACGTGTCTTTGAGTGGCGTTTTGTGTCGCGGCACCGACTTGAACGTTCCCTGCAGACGTGGAAGAGGATGCAGATCTTAGTTTCGTGCGTTCTTCATATTCCAGGACGTGTTTGTGACGGAGGTGGTGAAGCAGATCGCTCGTGTCGCCTCCTGCGGCTACGACTTTAGCCCGACAACATTTACAGAATACGGTTGTTTGATCGGCGTCAGATTTTTTAAAGGGATAGTTCGTTTTTTTTTTATTTTTTATGTGAATCATCCCCTTCAGCAGTGTCGTGCATTAACACTGGCTTACCCATGTCCTCTGAGCTGAGTTCTGCCCCAGTTCTGGTAGGTCTGGCAAGTTAGTCGGGACAGTTAATAAAGTTTGTTTTTCTTTTCAAAACAATATTTGTCCAAAAAGTGATATATTTGCCTCACCACCGCTGGATGCACGAGGAGCGGAGACATGAGTCCAGACCGGGACTAAGACATGAGGACCACACCGGGACCACACCGGGATTAGACTGGGACTAGACCAGGACTAAACGTGGACTAAACCAGGTCTAAACCAGGTCCGGACCCCCCTCCCCTCCCACGCTTCACTATTAATACATTTTGTTGAAAATCTACGAAAGTTTGAGTGTTTAAACAAGAGAGAAATGTGAGAAAATGTTAATTCCAGTCTGAGAAAAGTGTAGAATGTGTGTGGTGTGGCATTCACAGTCTTAAAACATGTAGAATAATTGTAAAATATAAAGTTGTCCTGCTTCGCGGATTTCACTTATTGCGGGTTATTTGTGGAACCTAACCCCCGCGATAAACGAGGGACCACTGTATTCGGTATGAAGCGGTATCCCGCCCAGTCCTAACAGATACTATCAGTGTTTTACATGGAACACGTATCTGCTTTAATCTGAACAAAACCTTAAACGAGAGAATCAACACAGAGTCTGGTTTCAACACGAGGCCTGAAGAGAGCTGGATCAGATCTCAGAATCGGCTCCTCTGTTGTGGTGCCAGGCTGACGCAATTATTACAGTGGGGTTATGATTCCTTTATTGATAACTGTCTACATATTTCCAACAGTGTTTTCAATGTGTTTACAATTAAGCCCAGGAGCACCGAGGGAACGCTGGAATGGAGCTGCGGTGGTAACTAAAGTTTCGATTCTGCGTGTCACGCTGGTTCAGTTCTGGCTCGCTGGAGCTTCTGCATTTGTGGAATGATTAATGGATTTATGTATCAGCGCGTATTGGATGGAGAACAACGGCTGTTATTAAAGACAGGACTTCTGCTCCCTCGTGCAGGTTGTGATCATAACACTGAATTATCGGATCAAGTTCGTGTACGTTGGATCGTTTCTTTATAAACTCACAGATTCCACTGTTTTTCCTGTTGTTGGTGAAAAAGTCCTGCACGCAAAACTTCTCACAGTGCATCTTGAAAAGTAGTGGGCATCGGTTCCACCTTGTGATGTCATCATGTGGTAATACAGGAAGTGCTCCACTGTGTTTTTAATCTCCACACACCTTCACTAGAATCATTTGGATCATTTCAGGTCTTCTGGAATTGCCGATCTCGACTGAACTAAAAGGTAAAAGGAGATGTTCACTTGAAAACTATCGCTTCATGACGTCACAAGGTGGAAGAGAGCGTCTGGAGCTTTGGAGATGTAGACAGACGAATAATAAAGGGTTACTCAAACATGTAAAGGATGAAGAGGAGGGGACCAAGCACTGAGCCTTGAGGGACTCCGTGGGTAACCGGTATGATGTGAGATGAACAGTTAGTAATGAAAATGTAATGAGATCGATTTGAGCGGTAGGAAGAGCCTACTGATCTCTACTGAACTAAATTTCAGTAGAGATGTGTATTTCCAGGTCTGAGAGGATCCAAATGATTCTAGTGAAAGTGTCTAAAAACCACGGTGGAGCACTTCATGTATTACCACATAGGGCTGCAAGATATATCGGCATTAACATCGGTATCGGCCGATATTACCAAATAATTTTGGCATATCGGTATCGGCCCGATGTGTAAAAGTGGGCCGATATTAACGACTGATATTTGTCAGTACAGTAATCAGTAAACGTTTTCTCACATTTCTCTCTCGTTTAAACACTCAAACTTTCATAGATTTTCAACAAAATGTATTAATAGTGAAGCGTGGGAGGGGGGGGGGGGCACGTGCACTCGTCTTGCTCAAATCCGTGATAGCGCAGCATGACCGGCGTGAGACCGCACGTCCCACCCAGGGCTGCGAGCATGAGATCCGTGTCCAAACCGTGACATCAAACCTCGACATGAACGAACGCAAGAGCCGCACGAAACCAGGCAAAGAGCCGCACACCGTGGTTTAATCCTGGTCTAGACCTGGTCCAGTCCTGGTTTAGACCTGGTCTAGACCTGTCCAGTCCTGGTTTAGACCTGGTCTAGACCTGGTCCAGTCCTGGTTTAGACCTGGTCTAGACCTGGTCCAGTCCTGGTTTAGACCTGGTCTAGACCTGGTCCAGTCCTGGTTTAGACCTGGTCTAGACCTGGTCCAGTCCTGGTTTAGACCTGGTTTAGTCCATGTTTAGTCCTGCCCCCCCCCCCCGCGTCCCTCATCTATAACATCAATCGACAAAGTTCTCTTAGCCAATCAGGACGCAGAACACAATGTTACACTATAAAAAAAATTGAAATTGAAAAAAAATTCAGGACTCAAAACACGTTTTGAAATGAGAAGACATTCAAAAATTAATTTTGCATGATTTTCAGTCTGTATAAAATGTTATCTCAGAATTAAAAATAAACAAATATTGGTATCGGCAAATATCGGTATCGGCTGATATCAGCAACATTAATATCGGATATGGGTGTCAGCTAAAATGTTCACATCGGTGCATCCCTATTACCACATGATGACATCACAAGGTGGAACAGAGTGTTGACAGTTGATTTGAGAGAAAAACTCAGCCGAAACCTGCAGGGTTTGTGTGTTAAACGTGTGAATGAAACAAAAACACACAACTGCAGGCGTGTTTGTGACGAGGAAACGACACTAGAACAGCGATCAGAGAACAGAGTCGTACGGGCCCTCCACTGTGTTTTTAAACGCCACACACTCTCTCGTATTTCATGGATTTATAATAAGCGCTGGATAAGACTTGCCTGACCAGCCGGAATCCAGAAGAACCTGGAAGGGACCATAGTGCGTGAAAAACCTCCGTCCAAACTCGAGAAGGTCCGACCACAACCCCTAATTTCTCTCAAATGTGGAAGATGTCTCCTCTCCAAAAAATTTCGTAATGTTCAGAACAAAAAACTTCTTTGGCTTGAGATGCGTAATAATTTGGTCTTTCGGTTGTTGATTTTGTTAATTTCTTTTGCGCCATCCTTGGTTCTTGGTTACAAATCTCATTATATTTCCATATTTTTTTGCTGACCCTGGCGCTGGTATCTCTGGCAGACTCGTGCTCATTTGTCAGCAATTTAGCAGCAGACAAAGAACAAGTGAAGTAACTGTGCCGCTGGAAGTGCCAGAGAAAATGCGAAACTAATCACTAAATTTCATTGAATTCCAGAGGTCTGCTTCTGGTTTGTGTGCGTCCCTTTGTACATGTGTGACTAAAAGCAACCATCACACGCCTGTCTGGGTTTATGAGACGCAGGGCAGAGACCGGTGCTTCTGGCCACTTTAAACCATCTTTTCCACTAAAGCTCACCTCCGCAGAACTCCCCTCCACAAAGCGCTCACGACAAATGCAACACACATGGCAACACATTCAGCGTAAAGAGCTGGAGTTTGCAGAGAGCATAAACCGGGATCTGTGTGGGGGATGATCTGCTGTCAGGTGGGCCGTGCGTTTGGTCCGTGGAGGTTTTGTTGGGGCTGTGCGCTTTTGGGATTAAATCAGATTGTGATTTTTCTGACAGGTCCTATCGGGCGTTAGAGGTTTAAAGGTCCCATGGCATGAAATTTTCACTTTCTGAGGTTTTTGAACGTTAATGTGAGCTCCCCTACCCTGTTTAGCCCCCCCCCCCCCATGGCTAAAAGTAGCGAAATGTCTAAACTGAGCATTTGTGATCCTTTTCCACGTTTGAAAAAAAGACAGCTCAAACGGGCAATTCTGACGTCACACTCGGGAAAGGTTTCCACCCCCCATCTGGATGTCTACCCACCGTCTCTGGAAATCACACCCAGAGAGTTTGGACCGCAAACGAGCTACGAAACGCGAGATGCGTTTTTTTATTTGCCTGGAGACACGTGAGAGTGTTTCCAGGCTCGGATGTCCTTTATCCGAGCCTCCGAACCTCTGAAACAGCAGTGGTTTCATTTTATTTTCTGTGGAAATTTGTATAAGAGTGCTTTTTTTCTCATATCTTCCTTCGCATAAAACACGGAAGTAGGGACATCGCACAGCTAAACGAGGAAACAGCGGCGTATTTGGCCACACCCCCACCCGCTGCACTGGCCTGTCTCTTTCCTCCTCATTTGCATTCAAGCAACAACACCCAGAATAGTGTTTCAGAGACATATTTATGACTCTGACTGTCTTCATGATTCTCTCTCATGCACTGAGTGTTGATTTTGAAGAAGGATTCATTTACAGTATTAGGGAACCATTAAGGAGCCATATAAAAGCATCAAGAAGTACCATGTCATGGGATCTTTGAAAAAGAATTCTGTTTGAAATGCACAAGCTTCCAGCAGCATTCACATTTAATTCATACAAGAAACTCATTCAGAACAAGTTCAGTTTAAACTAAACTTAAACTACAGGTACACGACCATTTTCAATCAAATCTCACACTCACAACAAAATTATTCAGGTAATGAAGGGATGTCGGAATAGTCGGCGGACCCCCTGTCTCGGGTTCCAAAACACACAGCGAATCGGCGCTGACCTTCGATAAGGACAGAGACAGAAGTTCTGCAGCCTCTTGTCTCCAGCTGTCCTCACTCCTCTGAACTGTTTGTATATCCATGAACTCACACCACAGGACTCACAGCGTCTCGGTATTTATTTATTAGATGTTTCTGTCACTTGACTTATTTTCTCCACTAAAAGCTTCCGCTCTGCTGCGCGACATGTAAACAAACAGCGCCGTGTGATGATCGGGCCCTGGTGTGAGGGTGGGCCATAGAACCTCCCCCCCCGCTGAGCTCCTGAGGAGGGGCCCCAAAGACACTGAAGAATGGGTCAAATGCAGATGACAATTGTGTCCCACCACAGAAGCTGAGGGTTCATGTCGGCATTACAGATTCTCAGGAAATGCGTTTTTGTGTCACAATTTTTTTCAAAATTTGTGATTTTCGTTTTTTTTGCAGAATGTGCTCGTTGAGATCATGATGAAGCCTCTCCGTGTTTCAGATAACAGCATTAGTGACGTTAAAAACATACATTTTTTTAAATTTCAAAAATGCTTGTTAGGCAAGGAGGGCCGAATTTCAAGGAGGGAATTTCTGGGATCTGTTATGGCTGCTTTCAAATAGAGATAACTTTTTAAAATATGGTCAGATTTTCACATGTTCTTTCTTTCTTTCTTTCTTTCTTCTTTCTTTCTTTCTTTGTGCATATTAATCAACATTTTTGTAAATATGCCAGAATTAGCCAAAGGCTAATTTTTCATCTGTGGTCCCTTGACAGCAGATACTGTCCACCTAAAAACAAGAATAAAAATAACAATAAGTACATATAAAACAGTCGAAAAATATATACAGTATTACATAAGACTCACAACAATCATTCAGCTACACACCACCACTCATAAAGAGAGCAAATACATACATACATGCACACGACAATCGCACGCAGACACGACAGTCGCACGCAGACACACACGACAGTCGCACGCAGACGCACACGACAGTCGCACGCAGACGCACACGACAGTCGCACGCAGACACGACAGTCGCACGCAGACGCACACGACAGTCGCACGCAGACGCACACGACAGTCGCACGCAGACGCACACGACAGTCGCACGCAGACACACACGACAGTCGCACGCAGACACACACGACAATCACACACAGACACAGGGCAAGAGGCCAGCAGGGGGAAGCGACAGCGGATAAAGTCATTGTTCACAGATCACCAGGCGTGAAGCACACCCGCCGCTACTGTATAAATAAAACGCAGTCCCGTTCACTGTTTTTTTTTTTCTTTTCTCATGAAAACACACATTCCCGATCGTGTACCATGACACTCTACACATCAAATGAAACCTTACAGTCTCCTCTTTTTGACTATGCAATTCATTTCCCGGCACAACAATCACTCCCCGAGCACATGGGGCTTTTATACGGAAAAGCACAAAACAAGGTTTGTTACTTAGCTTACCTTTGAAGGCTCTGGACAGGTCAAACTCTGTATTTCACCATAAACTTGGTCTCAATCTGTCCGTAAGGATCCAGCGAATAAAATCCAGTAAAACAATTTAGTCCAAAACACGTGTTAGATCCATTACGACGTCTGATCCGGCAGCATGCTTGTCGTTTATCCAAACGCGTACTATCTCCTGTGAAAACCACGAGCCTTGCCGAAGGCGGAGCCCAAATGTCCTTCTGCGGCTCTCGTATTCAAAATGGCTGCCTCTGCATGGGGAAGATCCCCCTTTTATGTGACTATATCTAAGTCCAACAGAATACTTTGATTTCATGATGGAAGTGAAAAGGCTTGGAAAACAATGTATTTTTGAATGGTATCTTCAATTTCGGTAATTAACGGGTAAAAATCTTACACACCGTCCCTTTAAAGGTTTGGTAAGTGTTAGCGGATCTGATGGTTGTGGGTGTGAGGTTCCAATCCGAAGCAGCACGAACAGAAAAAGCTGTTTGCCCAAAGGAACTTTTCCTGAGGCGGATGATGCAGTCTCCTCGTGCTGCTCCTTTAGTTCTACTGTGGCTGGTGGTTCTGATGGAGATAAACTGACTGAGTGGTGGAGATGATCCAGTAATCCCTCGTTTATCGCGGGAGTTAGGTTCCAGAAATAACCCGCAATAAGAGAAATCTGCGAAGTAGGGCAACTTTATATTTTACAATTATTCTACATGTTTTAAGGCTCTAAATGCCTCACCACACACATTATACGCTTTTCTCAGACTGGTATTAACCTTTTCTCACATTTCTCTCTTGTTTAAACACTCAAACTTTCATAGATTTTGTATTAATAGTGAAGCGTGGGGGATCCGCCGGACGCGTGAGGGGAGCGGAGACATGAGTCACTGGATCCGCAGGAAGCACCGCGCTCATCCAACGGCACTGCCACGTCCCGGGACACGACGCGCACCAACCCCTTGGAGAAGTGCGCGACACGTGCACCCCTCATCGTGGTCAAATACGTGACAGAGCAGCACGACCAGGGCGAGGCCGCGAGCACGAGATCGAACCGCGGCGTCCGGACCTCATCCTCTCAGCCCGAGCCACAAACCAGCCGCACGAAACCAGCAAAGAGCGGCACGTGGTGGTTTAATCCTGATTTAGACCTGGTCCAGTCCTGGTTTAGACCTGGTCCAGACCTGGTTTAGTCCACGTTAATCCTGGGTCTACAGTCTCTTAGCCAATCAGGACGCAGAACACAATGTTACACTATAAAAAAAAAAAAAAAAAAAAAAATCTGCGGAACAGCAAGGCCGCGAACAGTGAACCGTGATAGAGCGAGGGACCACTGTAGACCGTCTATGATTTTATAGATTAGGCAGAGATTAGAGCAGGGGTGGGCAAACTTTTTGACTCGTGGGCCACAAATGGTTCTAAAATTTGACAGAAGGGCCGGACCAGGAGCAGCTGGATTTAGTGTTTTGGTAAAAACACTAAAAATAACATGGAATATGTAGAAAACATGTGCTTTATTTCAATTAAAAATGAACAAAAGCATGACAACAAAATGTCCATCTTCCAAGTTCCACAGTATTTAGCTGTTTATTGAAATGACTCTTAAAACACAGAAAATGTAGTAAATAAAATACAGCTTTTTTATTACTAACAGTTACTATTTTAAAGCACTGAACGTTCTGTTCTCCTTCAGGTTCTTTCGTTCTTTCGTTGACCGTTTGCTAGCACAGTTAGCATGTTTTGTGGCAAAGTGACGGCTGATATTATATTCTTTAAAAACCGCTACAGTCTCTTGGCATATCAAGCATACAGCAGCTGATAAGTATTCAGTGAAAAAATATTTACTTGTCCACTCCTTATTAAACACTCGACATTCTCTGTCCACTTTTCTTTTCTTAGCTCCGCTCATCTTTACAGGAGGCTGAGGGGTCAAAGAGTAAAGCACAAACGTGGAGCAAAACGCCGCACCTCAACAAACGGTCAATGTATGTAGTGCGCCAGCTACTGGAAAACACCAGAATTGCAGGGAAATTAAAACTTTAAAACGTTAACAAGGTTTATTAAAGGTCCCATGGCATGAAATTTTCACTTTCTGAGTTAATGTGAGCTCCCCTACCCTTTTTAGCCCCCCCCCCCCCCCCCCCCCATGGTTAAAAGTTGTGAAATGTCTAAACTGAGCATTTGCGATCCTTTTCTGCGTTACAAAAAATCGGAGCTCAAACGGGCGAGTTTGAACAAGGCAAGTCTGTACTCGGCGTCTCTGTAAATCACGCCCAGAGTTTGGACTGTGAATGCGCTAGGCAATGCGAAATGCGTTTTTTTATTTGCCTGGAGGCACGTCCGAGTGTTTCTAGGCTCGGAAGTCCTTTATCTGAGCCTCTGGACCTTTGAACAGCAGTGGTTTAATTTTATTTTATGTGGAAATGTGTTTATTTTTCAATGGAACGCTTCAAATCTCTCCCCCCGTGCAAAAACACGGAAATGGATCAGAGAGCGCACAGAGCGAGAGCGGAGAGTTTGGCCACGCCCCCACCCTCTACTATAGGCCAGCTTTTTTCTCCTCATTTGCATTCAAGCAACAACGCCCATTATGGACTGTTCAGAGTCAGAAAAATGACTCTTTCTCATCTTATCTCTGTTTCTCATGCACTGAGTGTTGATTTTGAAGAAGGATTCATTTACAGTATTAGGGAACCATTAAGGAGCCATATAAAAGCATCAAGAAGTACCATGTCATGGGATCTTTCATATAATTTCTTCAAGTTTGGCGGGCCAGATTAAAAAGCTTAACATATGGCCCCCGGGCCGTAGTTTGCCCATGCCTGGATTAGAGTATTTGATCATGTTATCCAGGCTGAGTAAGTGGTGTTTTTGGAGTATTGGACAGTGGTGAAAATGGTTTCACTTGTAGAGTGATTGCAGAGGTTTCAGTGTTGTGGTGTTTGCCAGGGACCAGACGGGTAAACAGTTTGTAATGTGAGAGAGAATCACTGAGTGCATGAACATGTTAGCTGCGTGGGTGGACATTTGATGCCGAATGTGTTTGAAGTTGCGAATACTGACTTAGAAACTGCACCGAAACAAATTGAGGTTTTTATTCGATAACTTTGTATTACGCAGCTCTGAGTTTGGGTCCAAGTTGAAGCCGTTTCAGGGGTGATCTTCTTACATGACGTTATGAAGGAGTTCCTGACAGTTTTGTGGAACAGTTTTGCGGCGATTACTTTTCGCCAACGAGCTCCACCAAACAGGCCACAGCCGGGCTTCGGTGTTTTCAGTTTTCAGTCTCAACAGTGACTTCCCTCACCCCAGACACTTCCTCCAGCTCCTCCTGTGGGACTCCAGGGCATTCGTGTCCTGGGTCATACCTGGGACCTCCCCTCAGCTGCTCCTCTCCACATTTATTTATTCGTTTATTTGGAAGGGACAATGCATATTAATGAACGCACAATTTGTATAAGATCACACAAACCGACGTAAATATGCCGGATTTAGCACAGAGCTAATTTCCATCCGCAGTCCCAGACATAAAGATATATCAGACCCTCCAGGAATTCGCGATGTTGCGATTTGCAACTTCAACGCAACTTCAGCCAATCCCCGTGAATTCAGGGCGGTGTTGCAATTTTGACCAATCACCGCAACTTTCCCGCAATTTTTTACCAATTTTGACCAGTCATCGGCGACGTATTGAACTCACGTCGACCAACTTCCTTCTGCCTTACTTCCGTGTGACGAAACAAAACTGCGGCCGTGTCCCCAGTTCGGAGCGTGGTTTGAAGGGGCTCAGACTGCAGTCAAGGCGGTGCACACTTGCTCAGCCCTGAGTGCACTCTGCGGACCGCATGGCCGTCTGCGAAATGCGACAGGTCTCGCAACTACGGGAAGCAGCCGCCGACTCCATTTTCTCCCGTAGAAGAAGTAGCGCGCGGTGCATGCTGGGATATATGAGTGTGCAAAGTGTGCTTTTTCACGCGCTTGGTCCACGCCCCGATTTCCATGGAAACGACTGTGGTCTTCGGACCGCGTGTTAACTGTGTATGGGACAAAAAAGAAATGACGCACATGCCCTTCAAACCACACTCCGAACTGTGCACTCTGGGAATTGGGACACGGCTTCTAATGGTAAAGAAACATGTCTGCGGCGCCATTTGCCCACAAAAATAACAGCAAAAGACCGAAACAGTTCCCCTCTTAGTAGTAATTTATTTTCGATGTTGGTGAGGTTGTTTTAGGACCATATCTGTGATCTCTGTGTCTTTGTATTATTCTTTGTCAGTAATAACTCAGTATTCAAAATATTACTCCATTTTAATTACAAAAAGGGAAAATCGCAACTATTTATTGCAACTTTCACTTCCTCCAAAATCGCAACAAAAACCTTAAAAGCACCGCAACTTTCATCACAACTTTTTGGAAAAGTTCACACAAATTCAGGCATTTTAGCCGCAACAATCACAAAAAATGCCCGCGAAATCCTGGGGGGTCTGGATACAGCAGACAACAGAAAATATGTTGAAGTTGCAGACATTAGACAGTTTAGTACATGTTATGATCACAAGCATAAAAACTATTTAGTATCTATACAATAGTAGCATATAATTCAATAAATTACAGTAAAACATGGAGGAACAGTGGCTCTACTCCGAGCTTGGACCATTTGCTTTAGCCTTGAGTAATTAATCCAAGGCAGCGGGAATAGACTGGTTCAGACACTTTTAGTTGACACAAATAAAATAAGCCATAAAAATCCCGTGTGAAAAGAATACTGTGGTTTCTCTTTCAACGCTGAAAAATGGAGATGAAAATGCAGAATCCTGATGATCAACATGACGTGATGAAAGGCAGATATTTCAGTCGTGTGAACAACACATGGCTCTGATAGTCATGGGAAAGCATCTTTAAAACAGCTTTTGAGCTCCCCATCAGATAGTGAGGCCCCCGGTCTGCGTCTCCTCTTCACCAGTGCCGGAGCAGAGGTCGTGACGGGGTCAGGTCTCGCAGTGTGAAAGGCTCCGAGCGCAAACCAAACCGATGAAAGCCCCGATAGAATGTTCTGATCTAAAGACTTGTGTTTTCTCAGTGAGGGTTAGCCCTGCACACACCACTGCATCCAGCTCATGTGTGACCTGCTCTCGGGTCGTACGCAGAGTGAAATTTTAATGGTTTTTATAGCGACAGACACAGAACCGTTCACTACACATGGATTCTCTGGGGAGATGCCGTACATTGTGCAATAATCAGATTAATCAGACTGTGTTTTTAGGGTTTAAACCTTAGAGGAAAACATTGTGGAGGAAGAAATGTGAGTATTTGTGTTTAAAAGTGCATTCATATGAACAGCACATCAGTCTTCACTCGGGTAGAGCTCCTGTTCTGTGTAAAACATCTCGTCTTGTTCCTGTACCCAAAGAAACATCTGAGGTAAACCAGGTCATGCTTCACAGCAAGGTCCGAGCCTTTCTGTGTGTAGTTTGCATGTTCTTCCCGTGTCTGGGTGGGTTTCCTCCGGGCACTCCGGTTTCCCCCACCAACCCAAAACATGCACCAGGTAAAATCCTCCACCTGAGGGCCTGACCAAGATCAAAAAGACCAAAAAACAAGATCATGGGGATGGTCCCGGGTCAAATGTAGAAACAACTTCTCCTGTGTGAGATCAATAAAAGTCAATCTTCTAATCCTTAACCACTGTAAGGCGCTTTGTGAAACTTTTTGTATGAAAAGCGCTTTATAAATATTGTCTGATTGATTGAAACAAGTGAACCGAGACCACCTAAAAAGCTCGGTCTCGACACGGTTCCATTCGAACTCTGATGCGGTTCGTTTGAGGTGAGAATGCAGACCGGAAGTTGGCTTTTTGTCCTTAACGAGCTCCCGTCGTATGTCGAGCATTATGGGAAACCGAGGCTGACGAAACAAAACAAGGTTTACTTATGTTTTGTGTGAAGAGCAAGAGTCAGAACTTGATGCTCACATGAGTTCTGTCCTCCGTAGTCGTCTTGTCCTGTGTCTTCATCCTTTGCAAATTGATTGTAAAATAGTGTAAACCTCACGATGCTGCTCAAACATTTGTGCGAACTGTAAAAACTGAGCAAACCATATCGCTAAGACAACGTTGAAAACAGTAACACCATGATTCTCCTCCTTCTGTGTTTGGACACGGCTCATTTCTGTCCAATGTCTGAGCGACCTCAGCACACATGGGTTTGTTTACAGATGTTGGTTCACTTACAAAAAAAGTACAGTGTGAAAGCGAACCGCACCAAAATAATCAGACCCTCCAGGAATTCGCGATGTTGCGATTTGCAACTTCAACGCAACTTCAGCCAATCCCCGTGAATTCAGGGCGGTGTTGCAATTTTGACCAATCACCGCAACTTTCCCGCAATTTTTACCAATTTTGACCAATCATCGGCGACGTATTGAACTCACGTCGACCAACTTCCTTCTGCCTTACTTCCGTGTGACGAAACGAAACTGCGGCCGTGTCCCCAGTTCGGAGCGTGGTTTGAAGGGGGCTCAGACTGCAGTCAAGGCGGTGCACACTTGCTCAGCCCTGAGTGCACTCCGCGGACCGCATGGCCGTCTGCGAAATGTGACAGGTCTCGCAACTACGGGAAGCAGCCGCCCACTCCATTTTCTCCCGTAGAAGAAGTAGCGCGCGGTGCATGCTGGGATAGTGTGTGAAGCGTGCTTTTTCACGCGCTTGGTCCACGCCCCGATTTCCATGGAAACGACTGCGGTCTTCGGACCGCGTGTTAACTGCGCATGGGACAAAAAAGAAATGACGCACATGCCCTTCAAACCACGCTCCGAACTGTGCACTCTGGGAATTGGGACACGGCTTCTAATGGCAAAGAAACATGTCTGCGGCGCCATTTGCCCACAAAAATAACAGCAAAAGACCGAAAGAGTTCCCCTCCTAGTAGTCATTTATTTTCGATATTGGTAAGGTTGTTTTAGGACCATATCTGTGATCTCTGTGTCTTTGTATTATTCTTTGTCAGTAATAACTCAGTATTCAAAATATTACTCAATTTTAATTACAAAAAGGGAAAATCACAACTATTTATCGCAACTTTCACTTCCTCCCGCAACAAAATCGCAACAAAAACCTTAAAAGCACCGCAACTTTCATCGCAACTTTTTGGAAAAGCTCCCGCAAATTCAGGCATTTTAGCCCGAAACAATCACAAAAAATGCCCCCGAAATCCTGGGGAGTCTGAATTAAAATTTTTTTTATTTGGTCCGACCCAACGCAAGTGAACTATCGGACTTTCCTGGTCTGAATACTCCCTTAAAGTCGAATAGAACAGCACAGCATGAACTAGACCTGCACGAGATCTGCTTCAGTTCAGGAGGACACTGTTCTCTTCACGTTACACCAGCCTCTGGCCTGGCCTTACGCCTTCAAACAGAACATCCTTAAACTAAAACTGGAGCAGCTGGAGGTGGATACTATTTTCATAACTTGTCTCTCTTGTTACCTGTCCAGACGGCCTCAGTAGCATCGTGTGCACAGGGCCTGTACAGTGTGGACCCTGAGTGTTTCCAGTGCATAAAGCCATCCACACCAAAGTCCAAAGTGGACCACTGAGGGTCCTACAATCCAAAGTGGTCTGGCACAGTCAGGACCTGGGACTAAACTAAATGTATGGCACAAACACACATCATCCCACATGTGTCCAACAGAGCAGTGTGCTTCATCAGGTCTGGACTGGGACAAAAAAATGGCCCTGGCATTTTTGGCTTAGACCGGCCCCTCATAATTAGTCCTGATTTAGACCTGATTAGTCCTGGTTTAGTCCTGGTTCAATCCTGATTTAGACCTGATTTAGACCTGATTAGTCCTGGTTTAGTCCTGGTTCAGACCTGTTTTAGTCCTGATTTAGTCCTGGTTTAGTCCTGGTTTAGTCCTGGTTCAATCCTGATTTAGTCCTGGTTTAGTCCTGGTTCAGACCTGTTTTAGTCCTGATTTAGTCCTGGTTTAGTCCTGGTTCAGACCTGTTTTAGTCCTGATTTAGTCCTGGTTTAGTCCTGGTTCAGACCTGTTTTAGTCCTGATTTAGACCTGATTAGTCCTGGTTTAGTCCTGGTTCAGACCTGTTTTAGTCCTGATTTAGTCCTGGTTTAGTCCTGGTTTAGTCCTGGTTCAGACCTGATGTAGTCCTGGCTTAGTCCTGGTTCAGACCTGTTTTAGTCCTGATTTAGACCTGATTAGTCCTGGTTTAGTCCTGGTTCAGACCTGTTTTAGTCCTGATTTAGACCTGATTAGTCCTGGTTTAGTCCTGGTTCAGACCTGTTTTAGTCCTGATTTAGTCCTGGTTTAGTCCTGGTTTAGTCCTGGTTCAATCCTGATTTAGTCCTGGTTTAGTCCTGGTTCAAACCTGATGTAGTCCTGGTTTAGTCCTGGTTCAATCCTGATTTAGTCCTGGTTTAGTCCTGGTTCAGACCTGATGTAGTCCTGGTTTAGTCCTGGTTCAATCCTGATTTAGTCCTGGTTTAGTCCTGGTTCAGACCTGTTTTAGTCCTGATTTAGACCTGATTAGTCCTGGTTCAAACATGATTTAGTCCTGGTTTAGTCCTGGTTCAGACCTGATGTAGTCCTGGTTTAGTCCTGGTTCAGACCTGATTTAGTCCTGGTTTAGTCCTGGTTCAGACCTGATGTAGTCCTGGTTTAGTCCTGGTTCAGTCCTAAATTGTGGGCCGGTCTCTAAGTAAAAAAAAAAAAAGAAGGGCATCAGCCCCTAGGACTGTCGGCCCACCGGGAAAATGCCCGGTATGCCCGATTACCAGTCCAGGCCTGTCCCACATGTGTCCAACAGAGCAGTGTGCTTCATCAGCGTGAAAAAAATCCACCCGAAAACACATCCACAGTGTCTCCAGTGTGGGGATTTTACAATGTCTCAAAGCCAGAATAATAAATCCACACCAGTCAGTCTGTAGTGCGCGTAAAACTGAAGCCAAACAGATAACATGAACCAAACTCCCACACCATCCTCTTCCTCAGTTCCACTAAAAACGTAATTCCCAAGTAAAATGTGTAAATATCCAGTGTGGCATGTCGGTGTAAAGCTGCAGCCAAACGAGTCCACGTGAAGTTCTCCGTAATCCTCCTCCTCCTCCGTCCAGTTAACCCAGAGTAAAGTTATTAGCATGTGCGCCGCAGCTTGCTTTTGATAGATTATAAAGTACGGAGAAAATACGGGGAAAATAAAACTGAAACCTAAGCGCCTGTGAGTCCTCGTGTGGATCAGCTGCGCTCTGGTTCATTTGTGCTTTTGTTTCGAGTTCTATTTGAACACGGGTCAGTGTCGATGCTCTGTTTTTGACGGTCGTCCGGCGGCTTCTGGCGCAGGCCTACGTCACAAGTGTCGTATTGTGTGTTTCTGTCATGTTTGTTTATTTATTTATTTATTCTTTATTTAATAGGGACAGTGCATATTAATGAACATTTGCAGCATTGCAGTGTAAATATGCCAGATTATAGCAAGAATGCTAATTTCCATCTGTAGTCCCTGGGCAGGTGACACCACAGCAAAAACAATAAAAACAATGACAATTGACAATAACACCAACATTAAAACATTAAAACATTAAACATTAAAACATTAAACATTAAAACATTAAAAGTGTCACACGTCTGGTTTTCCTTTAGCCACTGTTTCAAGTATGATTTAAAGTGGCCAGTGTTGGAGTCTCTCTTATTGATGATGGGAGAGAGTTCCAGAACTTAGAGCCTCTGACTGAGAGCACAGTTTTCCCAAATGTAGTGCGTCTGTGTGGACCTCACAGTTCCCCTGGGCCGTGGCCCTTGTTCCCATCCCACTGACAGTCTTTGTTTTAATAAAATCCTGCAGCGGAGGAGGAGCAAGTCCATGTAAAACTTTATATATAAAACAACCGGATTTAAAATGAACAAAATTATTAAAATTGAGTAAGTTGTACTTGTCTAAAATTGTGCAGTGGTGAACTGAGAACGGTTTCTTGTCTAATATTTTCACAGCTTTTTTAAAAAGTGATTCAACTGGTTTTAGTGTTTGTCCTGTGAGTTTGTCTGTTGTGTTGCTCGGGACGACAGATGTAAAGAACCTTCGGGATAATTCTGGCGTATTTACAAGTTTATGTTCATGAATTGAGGGGCGGCAGTAGCTCAGCGTTTGTCCGCTGATCCAGAGGTTGGCGGTTCAAATCCAAGTCAATGGGTTGAGCAGTCGGATCCACTGATCCACAGGTTGGCGGTGCGATCTCAGCTCCAAAACTCCCACAGATGAGTGCTTGGGCACACTGGAAGAGGCAAAGTACATCAAGGTCCATTGCGACGTGGGGCCGTCCTCCCGTGGACCCACCACCCGTGGGAGGATCCATGGGGGCCAGTGCATGTGATCTGGGCGGCGGACCTGGACCATTGCCCCCGCGACGAAAAAAAAATGTTCATGACAAAGTAGTTTGGATGAGCTGTGAAATGTTTTTGAACAAAATAAACTCAAAGCGCCTTACAGTGATTAAAGGAAAAGTCACGTTTTTTACAATCTGAGCCTTATTTCGGTAATAAAACAAGTTGTTTTACTCACCCATAGCACTTTGGTGTCATATGGAGCACTTCCAGAGATGTTTTAGATTAGCGTTAGCCTAGCGCGACTTCTAGCCATAGCTCGGGGCATATAATATATTCCCCGAGCATGTAATATGCCCCGTGCGGTCTCCAAATAACACAAACTTTAGCACTTTTCAAATCATAAAAGCTCGATGTCTTAGTCTACGATTTCGTTTGAAGCAAAAGTGGCCTGTAATCCGAGATTTATCCATAGTTTACAGCTTTGCGTTTCATGTTTGGGTCCCGGGAGCTGAGAGCACAGTCCGCACATGCGCACTGGCCTCCTCATCTACTCGAAACTATGGATAAATCTCGGATCACAGGCCACTTTTGACCACACGAAATCGTAGACTAAGACATTGAGCTTCTATGATTTGAAAAGTGCTAAAGTTTGTGTTATTTGGAGACCGCAAACATGTGCCCCGAGAACTCACATTATGGAGATCGCAAATCTAAAACATCTCTGGAAGTGCTCCATATGACACCAAAGTGCTATGGGTGAGTAAAACAACTTGTTTTATTACCGAAATAAGGCTCAGATTGTAAAAAAACGCTACTTTTCCTTTAAGGATTAGAAGATTGACTTTTTATTGATCTCACACAGGAAAAATCGTTTTCTGCATTTGACCCGGGACCATCCCCATGATTTTGTTGTTTAGTCTTGGTCAGGACTTCAGCTGGAGGATTTTACCTGGAGCATGTTTTGGGTTGGTGGGGGAAACCGGAGTGGACCGTTGCCCCCGCGACCCGAAAAATACAGAATGAAATGGAAAAAAAAAAAAAAAGTTCATGAATATGCACTGTCCCTTTTAGAGAACTGACGAAGCAGCTTGGATGAGCTGCGAAACGTTTTCGACCAAATAAACTTTGTCCAGTTGACAAATTGAATTTCTCCCTTTACACTGGATTCTACTGAACGACTGAGGGATTCTTCACACGTCACATAAAGCAGGGGTCTCCAAACTTTTTTCATCAAGGGCCACATATCTAAACACAGACGAAGCAGAGGGCCGATCGAGGGCCACAGACTGGTGCTCAGGACAGTCAATAACTGAAATATCTGCATGTTTAAAGGTCCCATGGCATGAAATTTTCACTTTCTGAGGTTTTTGAACGTTAATGTGAGCTCCCCTACCCTGTTTAGCCCCCCCCCCCATGGTTAAAAGTTGCAAAATGTCTAAACTGAGCATTTGCGATCCTTTTCTGCGTTAGAAGAAAACACAGCTCAAACGGGTGATTCTGAACAAGGCAACTATCCGTCTGGATGTCTACCCACCGTCTCTGTAAATCACGCCCAGAGAGTTTGTACCGCGAAGGAGCTACGCAATGCGAAATGCATTTTTTTATTTGCCTGGAGGCACGTGCGAGTGTTTCTAGGCTCAGAAGTCCTTTACCCGACCCTCTGGACCTCTGAAACAGCAGTGGTTTCATTTTATTTTCTGTGAAAATGTGTTTTTTTCATCGAAATGCCTCTCCTTTCTTCCTCCGCTCTTAAAACACAGAAGTGGGCTAAAACAAGGAACCAGTGGCGCATTTGCCCCCCCCCCCCCACCTGCTCCTCTAACCTATCTCTGTCCTTCTCATTTGCATTCAAGCAACAAGGCCCAGAGAGAGATTTTCTGACTCTGACTGTGTACATGTGTCTTTCTCATGCACTGAGTGTTGATTTTGAAGAAGGATTCATTTACAGTATTAGGGAACCATTAAGGAGCCATATAAAAGCATCAAGAAGTACCATGTCATGGGCCCTTTAATACGTTAGAATGAGCTTCAGTCCTTTATTCATGCTGAGATCCTCAAAACCACACAATAAATATTAAATATTATCTTACTGAGGTAGATTTAAAAAACTTGCAGTTAAAAGTTCTGCTCAAGGTAATTTGGGCCAATTCACCTGGAAGCCTGAGGACCAAGAAAAATTTGTCTGAGGGCCGCATTTAGCCCACGGGCCATAGTTTGGACATGCTTGACATAAAGAGAATTTTAAAAAGTCGACCTGTGCAACAGCCCGAGCGTCTGGGCCCGTTGTCATGGAAGTGCCAGTGGAAATGAGGCGTACGTGGAGCTCGGTAACACCGTTTCAGACCCTGTTGTGAGGAACTGCGCTCGCTCCTTTCCAGGAAACAGGCTGGTGCCGTGAAGGTCACCTGCTGTTCAAGAAAATGGAGCTTAATGTGTCCTTCAGACATGAGCTCAAATAAAACCATTAACGTTTATGCGTCTCCTGCACGGACTGGAACATTATTTTTACGCACAGGATTTACATGAGTCCTGCACCCGGACTGAGCCTGAGTCGGAAGACTGTGGGACCTGTCTGTCCACTTAAGGGACGAGCTGCTCGGTTTGATCTCCGGTGAAAACTTCATTAAAGTTCTCAGGAGGAGGAGGCCGTGCTGATGATGGAGAGAGTGGAAGTGATTGTTGACACATCTGGTTTGTTTCTGTGGCTTTACGCTGTAAATCAGAGCCTGTGTCTGCTGCACACATTATCAGAGTTCTGCTCCAGACCCCCTGCGCTCTTTATTTCTGTCAATACTTTCCAAAATCAATATTTTAATGGAGACGGGAATAAATCATTTATTAGAATACATTAAATCTAACTGAAGGGTTTGACCTTTAAAGGGTTCATATTTCTCTATTATCTGACCTGTTCTAATGTGGTTTCCTCGTCAAAAACACACCTGAACTAAAGGTAAAAGTTCACAGTTCACTTGAACACTCCCACTTGATGACATCACGAGGTGGAACAGAGCGTTTGGAGCTTTGGAGATGTTACAGACGAATAATAAAGGGTTTTTGTTTTTGAGGATGTAGCGTTATAATATTGGTCTTTTAACTTGACCTGGTGGCGTCAGCTGCTTGTTTCCATGACAATAGATTTAATAAGCTTTAATGCCCCACTGTGGAACATTCCAGGCAAAGCGGTAACATCATCATGGAGATTAAGGGTTGCTTAACATTCCACCATGACCTACACAGAGCACCTTTAAAGGGACAGTGTGTGAGATTTTTACCCGTTAATTACCGAAATTGAAGATACCCATTCAAAAATACAGTGTTTTCCAAGCCTTTTCACTTCCATCATGAAATCAAAGTATTCTTTTGGACTTAGATATAGTCACATAAAAGGGGGATCTTCCCCATGCAGAGGCAGCCATTTTGAATACGAGAGCCGCAGAAGGACATTTGGGCTCCGCCTTCGCCTTCGGCAAGGCTCGTGGTTTTGGGTAAACAACACAAGCATGCTGCCGGATCAGACGTCGTAATGGATCTAACACGTGTTTTGGACTAAATTGTTTTACTGGATTTTATTCGCTGGATCCTTACAGACAGACTGAGACCAAGCTTATGGTGAAATACAGAGTTTGACCTGTCCAGAGCCTTCAAAGGTAAGCTAAGTAACAAACCTCGTTTTGTGCTTTTCCGTATAAAAGCCCCATGTGCTCGGGGAGTGATTGTTGTGCCGGGAAATGAATTGCATAGTCAAAAAGAGGAGACTGTAAGGTTTCATTTGATGTGTAGAGTGTCATGGTACATGATCAGGAATGTGTGTTTTCATGAGAAAAGAAAAAAAAAAACAGTGAACGGGAGACCGCGTTTTATTTATACCGTAGTTGTCGGCGAGAGCTCGCACAGCGCCGGGTGCGCGCGGGTACGCGAGCTGTCCGCGTTACGGCGCGCCCGGGTGACCCTCGAGGTCTGCCGTAGCCAAAAGAGGAAGTGCATGGTACCTACACCACCTATGCGCCACGAATCCTACACACTGTACCTTTAAAATAATGTACAAAACTGAAGCATTCTGCGGTGAGGAAACACGCCCACGTTTATTTTCTGAACACAACAGCGTCTTTGGGCTTAACGCACACAAAAACAACACAACAGCAGCCGCACAACGTTATCAACACTTTGTGAATGTTATTGTGGTTTTGAGGATATGTAACTTAAATAATAAATGAATAATAAAAGAACAACAAAGTAATCAAACACACAATATCGGATCATTACAATTAGGGATGCACCGATGTGAAAATTTTTGCCGATACCAATGGCGGGGGGGCAAACTGGAACTAAACCAGGACCAGACCGGGACTAGACCAGGACTAAACGCGGAAGAGCCGCAGCGGATCTTCAGCTCCCTCCACAGGTTTTCCACAGGGTTAAGGAGACTGGGATCACGTGCTTCTTCTAGAGCCACTCCTTCGTTGCCTTGGCGGTTTGTTTTGGGTCGTTGTCGTGTTGGAAGACTCATCCACGACCCATTTTCAGTTTCCTGGTGG